>CM067073.1:4633299-4778299 GCA_033980235.1 Diadema setosum
ATTGAATTAAGCTATTCAAGGATTCCCGCGTTCCACTTCTTTGTTTCTCTGATTTCCTTTGACAAAAGAGCACGGCATCAATTATGATTAATATCACACCATTGTTTGCATTCTTTACATGTACTTTTCTGTCTATACTACTGTTTTTACATTGTCATGAGTCATCTTAAAGGGATAGTATCGAGCTTGGATGGTAACTTTAACTTTTTGTGAGATACCAAGAAACCACTTTTGAAATAGTACGAAGCATACCATTTTAAGAGGAATTCAAACTTTATTTCATGAGATCAGTTTTGGGATGGCTGAGACATCCAAAAAGAAAGTAAAACAAAGTGATTGTAATAAATTAGGATTGCTCTGTTTTGGATATCTCAGCCATTTCAAAACCTATTTTCATTAAATAAACGCTGATTTCATCTTGGAATTACATGTTCTTTCAGATTTCATAAAAAGTTTATCATTATCTCACCCAAGATGTTAGAAACATGAAGTTAGATCTCAACCAAAACTATACGATCCCTTTAAGACTGTACACAATCTAGTACTGTAAATCTTTAAAGACCATGCATCCTGCCAACGTGATTTTTGGCAATGCATCATTCGACTAGGAGCACGTGAGGCCCCTAACAATGTTGAGTATCACTCAAGAATACCTTTCAGCAATTATTCATAGTACTGTTTATGTCATATTTCTTTATGAAAATACGCAATCGACAAGAAAATAATATCTTTACCTTTTTCCTTTAAAAAATGAAACGGGTTTGTTTCCGCTTTGGAATCAATAACAATCATTGAATTTGACTGGCGAGTGTCTTTCCAGAATAAGGTAAAAAAATGTATTCACCCTACACTTGTTCTAAGAATAGTTCTACTCCTATCCGATTGGCAAGGCATAAGCAATACTTCGTAGGTCTTGTCATTGTAATGAACAAGTTCACGTCACAAATCAACAACACAAAGCAGCCATTACGACACTTTCGTTCGTCAGTTGCACGACTAGTGTTCGGAGATCATTGCTCCTGCATTATGTCAGGGTGAACGGTGATACAAGGGGTGGGCAGCTGCCGACCTCACGCAAGAAATGTTCCAAGCGATCACTCAGTTGATCCCTTCCAATGCTCATTGAAAGATCGATTTGCATTCGTTGATGTTCTGTTGAGTTTGTTGACTTGTTGTTCTTCTACTTCTTTTCGTTCCTGTCGTGCTTGTATGTGTACTTTTTTTTACACTTGTGTAATCGATGCCTGTGACGATGACTGCGATTGCGATAGTTTCTCCCGATCCTCCTCCGCCGATTCCCTCGATCGGATTTTGAAACAGACCACTAGGTTGATCACAATGACTATCACCATAGCAATGATGAGGACGGCCGCCAGGATGATAATGAGTGTTTCGAGTTGAAACACGGTTTTGGCGACGGCAGGTTCTAGGAGGCGATCAAAAAGAAAGAGAAGAAAAAAAATACACATTAAGAGTAATGATAAAAAGCACATTCATGGCATGAAATGGTAACTCAACAATTTTTACTGAAAGAATCGCAACACATCAATGTATATGTCTCTTATCATCGTCTGTGTTCTTCAGGCATACCGGTAGTATAACGTTTGTTTTTGTTTGTTTGTTTGTTTGTTTTTTTTGTCAACTATATATTTGTGATGTGAATTATTGTCGTCTTTAATTCACTTTGTAAAAATTACATTCATTATTTCACATCGCTCTTGTCAGAAGCACTGCTTCCGCGGCTCTGCTCAATATACTCCAAGACATTGCATTTTCACATGAACGCCAACTTAGTTTAAGTTAGCGGTGAAGTAGATGCCTACGTCTGAGTCTGACTTTGGGATTGCGTTTGAGGTTGGGTCTAAGCATGAGTCAAAGTGTTAGATTAAGTTTGAGTCTGAGTCTAAGTCTGAGTTTAATGTTCAGTTTGGGTCTAAATCTTGGTCGTAGGCTGATTGAAGCTGACGTAAAGAGTCTGGGTTTACTATCGCATTTGAGTTTGAGTCTGAAGATCAGTGTGAGTCTGAGTCTGATTTTGAGCTTGCGTTAGAGTTTGAATTTGAGTTTGTCTGTGCGTTCATAAACACCATTCAAGGTAAAATCAACTCTTTTTTTGTGCGGCAGCCATACCACAATGGAGACCACCTTGAGACTTCCGCTTGTACAACTTTCAAATGCGTCAAATTTCATTAAAACCTATGAAATTATTGCATTGAAGTGTTGTCTACATTTCACCCATCACCCTCAATGCGGTTTTCTTCTTTGTAGAGGACCACCTTTTCGTACATTATTCTAATACATCCAAAAAACATACAGACGAGCAAACAATCAACAAGAAAGAGATTGGAGTTGCTTCACACTTAAAACTCCCAAAACTTTCTCTAGATCACTATAAAACAGCATAAAAATTAAGTTTGAATTTGGCATGAGGTTGTCAATACCGATTCTAAATAGACGTATAGCTTTTGTATCCGCCTTCGAAATTTCCATCATGTTCGCTTACATTTTGAGGGAGTCATACTGGGGTAAATGGGTCAAATGTTGGCAACGCTCGAAAAAGATACGAATACAAGAGCCTCCGTATCAGAAGATGGCTTACCTTTTGATGGCCGGCCATGTATCCTTTCCGTCGGGGACATGCCATTGGCAATCATTGAAGCGCCATCTGTATAGTCAAAAGTGGGATGAAATTATAGGCCTTGTATTACGTATAAACATCATACAATAGTTTTGCTACGAGCGACATCAGGTAGCAGAAACAATTACTACCAATAAGGAGGTCGACGGGAAATGAAATGATACGCCCACATACTTTTGTCTCTTGTTCTTGTGTAAGATAATTTGACAATATACTTTATTATTTATTACTTACTTTATTTACAGTAATAAACACACAATGATGCGTGATTACATTATATATGTATGTGCTTATGAATGGGTGTAATAGTTTGTCGTGATCTACATTGGTAAGTTTATAATCATCAACGTCCTACTTAAAAATCAGTTCAATTTTTCAAGTAGTCTTTTTATGTGAAAGGTCAATAACTTCTGACCTTTGACCTGGGTCAGTTTTAATCCCTCAAACAAGACGTTTCAACATCTGACTATGATACAACTTTTTTTTTTCCTTTTTTAAGATAGTTAAACAGGAAGACTTACTTCGTTCAGCTGTCGCTGGTCGGGATGAAGTGGCCGAGCCTGCATTCGGGTCGATGCAGGCCTTTCTGCCCATGTCAAAGATGTGTCGGGGGTTGCTGCAATGCGACGAGCACTGTGTGTCCTGAACTTGAGAACAGTTCGTCTTTGTGGCGATACCGTCGGGGCACATGCTGCAAAAATTGCAGAAGTAGTACCTGAAGGGATAGAAAGAAACGAAACACAACGCCTTGAAAAGAAATGTAAAACACGAATATCAACCGCAATATACTCTTGTGACGTACTATGAATAAACACAACGAGATCAACAAAGGTCAGTGAGCCCCTCACTCAGCCCTCAATGGAAGGGCGCCACCTATCACTTCTGCCGAGGGACGTGGTCTTTCAGTATTTCACTAGCATACTAGGACGGGTCCAACTTACGGAATAGAAGAAAAAAACAAACAAACATGCCAATACTCAGTAATAAACCACAGAAAATGAATCATGTATTTCTTTAGCCTCATGTGCTCAGATGCAAGATTTAGACTTTCATTTGCATAGCAACCTGATTTCCGTGACGACAGCCGAATGTGCGTCAATTTCAAACAAACAGAAAGCAATCTTACTTGAAAATACTCTGACGAGAATCTTTGGAGCATTCCAAGTTCATTCATCGACTCTAACAATGATTGATGACGTCATCAGCATTCAGGAGTCTTTGAGGGTAGTCTAATATTTGTCTGTGCTCCTAGCTCCCTATTATCGTCGGTGAACCGGCGGGTGGAAAGAGAGGTGGCGGGGTGGGAAACTACTTTTTAAATATAGACATGATTCCTAGCAGCGCAATCCAAATATTGACATTGTTAAAAATGTTATACAGCTTTTATGCAGTTTATATGAATGAAATATGTATATATATTTTTCAGGCAGGAGGAGTGTTATTATTCTTGGGTTCCCAAGGATACGCAACTCCCCCCCCCCCCCCCATCCACACACACACACACACACACACACACACTTAAAGTGGTCCTATTGACAATTTCAAACAAAATCTCAAAACTTATTAATTGTATATAAAATGGCATATGTTTGTTGAATTTGAATTTATTTATGCAGTTATGTCAGATGTATTGGCAACTTTGCGCTCTTGTGTACGTTTATGTATGATAATTATAGCAGAGTAAAATATTTTACTTGGTAGTGTAATTTTTGTTGGTATATTTTGTATTATGGTATAATTTGTTCTGTAAAGCGCATTGAAATTCTTTTCAAGTCTGAAATGAGCCATATAAAAACTTGCTATCATTCAAACAATCTTTCCTTACCTTAACTTAAACAGTTGAATTTCTTTTAACTTATACTTCAAGTGTGAATTGCACGAATAAAAGTTTCTGCTTTTTGAAGCTATTGCTTAAGATTAAAATCAGCATGGGAAAGACGCATCTCTAAGCACAGTAGATTAGATAAGATAAAGTTTGCTGGCAGTGATAAAACATTATCATTCCCTATAGCAACTCTGTATGCCTCAGCAACATCAAGAAAACTCAAGTTGTAAAAAGTAACAACTCTCCTATACACATAAACACACACACACACACACACGCACGCACTTTCTAAGGAACATCCGGCTGAAATGCTGAAACTGTATGCAGAATATTAGATATCAATGCAAGAGTTTACGCACGACCAAAACTTTCCGACGTCACTGATGTATTCTGCTATCAAATCTCTGAAGGGCGTTATTCATTCATGGGTGGACCATGAAAAAAAAAAAAAAACTTGGGCACAATGACTGATGACGTCTTTAGCACAATGGCTTCTGGCGCATTTTGCTATTGTAACTTGGCGCTCATTGGTCCGTGACTATGTGCTTTGTCAGAGTGTTTTGGAGGGTCGGTGGGAAAAAAACCCAAACAAATGGAAAACCACCCCAAACTTTTCCATTCATGGGAGCGTGTTATGTGGAGTCCCAATAGAATCGCATCACAATGTGGTCTTTCAACCATTTCAAACAAAAAATTCCGTTTTTGATTAAAAAAAAAAATTATGTTGTTAATCTGCAGCAGGCCCCTACATATCGACGAGGAACTGTTCAGTCTTTTTTGTTACCCGGTCTACATTTTCTAACATGATTCGTGAGATAGAGTAGATACATACAAAAAGAATAGTAAAGTTATGTTGTTGTTTTTTTGTGAGGTAATGAGAAACTTGTTATGAAACATGAAAGAACATGTATTTTTAAGAGGAATTCAGCATTTGATGAAAATTGGTTTTGAAATGGCTGAGATATCCAAAAAAGAGCGATCCTAATAAAAGGTGGGACCCAGCTTTTGTTACGATCGCTTTGTTGTACTTTGTTTTTCGGTGCCTCAGCCATTCCAACACCGATTTTCATCAAATAAACTTTGAATTCCTCCTAGAATGGTATCCTCTGTACTACTTCATAAGTGGTTTCCTCTGGTATTTGGAAAAGGTTAAAAGCCAAATTCTCATCTCCACCAATACTAAACTATTCCTTTAAATATCCAGCATCATGATGCCCTTTTGACTTTCTTTGAATAGACATTTAATTCGTTTGATATAAAGTTTTGGAAGTCAACGGCAAATTGACATATGAATGCATGACACTGTAATAAATAACGATTCACACGATCACACGTTACATTGTATTATGGGCACAACATTCACTGTGAATACTTTGTGACTCTGTTGCTTTGTTTGATTTTGCTTACAGTAGTATAATTTCATATCGCATTTCCTTCCTTTCACGTGCGCATAGACACTCCTCGGTCACCTGCAGGAGCTATATTCTACTCTGCACACTCACTACAGTTCACACAAATCAGTGCTATACATGAACTTTGCCCGCGACAGTCATGCACATTAACAAGAGGGGGTTATCAGAGTGCAAATACATTGTACACTATTCACACTGCATGGCATGATTTAGGCAACTTCTTTTGGGAGAAGTTCTATTGTTATAGTAGTGCGAGAGGCAAAAGAACGATCGAGGATACTAACACTGACGTCAATTGACGTCAAGTACATCAAACAAATCGTGCGATAATATAGCGGTTATAAGTTTAGAACATTCTGTAATGGGAGATATTTAGCACATTGCGTATCTATTTACGAGTAGTATATCTAGGGGCCTACTAATCGACAAGTATATTAGGTCAAATACATGAAAATGTGAGATATTATATATACTTGTGCAGATAACATGTTTCAATTCCAAAACACATGGTCATTGAATGAAAAAAAAAAGATATATTTGATAACTATTCGAAGTCATGGTTTGGTCAGGCCAATCATGCACCTAACATATCTTATTTGCAAAGTTTTTAATCCAAATGAAAAACATTAAGAAATCAATACCATAAATTATGGGGGGGGGGTTTGTTATCTTTCATTTTCTATTGTTTTGACTTGTTTTGTTTTGTTTCGCGCTTTTGTTGAGGTAACTGTCGCTGCTTTTCTTGCAAGACCATGTCAAATCGCTAATTAGCGCTGACAGACAAAATGTTTTCCATAGTAAAACGATATAATTTTCAAAGAATGGCTTGCGTAAAGAATGGCTTCCGAGGGCATGTGGAGAGGGTAAAGGAGAAGACTGAGCTCGGGTGGAAGTTTGTGGACATTTTTGGTATGATAAACAAACGAAACTTACCTTTGTTTTTCGGTCCTGTGCCTTGTGACAGTCATAACGTGGTACTCGTTCAGGTTTTCGTGCGGGATCTCAGACTTGGGCACAACCACGGCATATTCGCCGCACCGACACTCAGAAAATCGCCGGTGCGGTCGGCCCAGGGGACAGTCAACGACTGATCTCAAATAGCCCGGCACGGGCTCTTTCTGAGTTCTTTGGATTTCTTCTGCCAAGAGGTCACTGAAAACGGCAGAAACGACGGAATTTTTCGCACATGTCATAATTATGACTAATAAAGCAAAGTAGGTTGGTTTTGAAAGATACTCCATGGCTGTATGACTCATTATGAATGTACAGTGCTGAAGATAATGACCAGATCTTTCCAGTAGCTCCGTCCCCTCGGCGCGCGTATTCGTATCTGACAACATTTTTCTGCACATTCAACTATATCGCGGAAGTTTTCGAGAGAAGTCTTCGCATGCGCCACATAAATTTCCGTGACGTCACTCTAGTTGTTCGGGGTGTACGTGACTTTTGTTGCTTCTCTTTGACATATGCATGAGCTCACGCTTCAGTGAATGCCAAAAGACTGGAAAACTACAGAGCTCTGAGTTTCGATTGTCGAGGGATGGCTTTACGTACTGTAGAAATAAATCTGTTAGGGGCACCATTCACAGGTGTAATCTTGGATACAATCGTCAATCAGTGACTTAGCTTTGAGGACACAAAACAACTGGAGTAGATCACCTCCACACACATTATTGTACAATCTGGAATGAGCTCAGAGTAGCAAATACATGTTTATAATGTAAGGTAAAAAACGAAGTAAAAAACGAAGTAAACAACCCCCTCCTCTCTTCTTAAAGCGCTACAATAGATGCCGATGTCTGCTGCGTACAATGATAATGGTGACGTCAGCAATCACTCATTTACGCCTTCCTTGTTATAATTTTTTTTTAACCAATAGGGTTTTTATTGTCTCCATAGTTCAGCATTTCATATCATTTTGACATATTATTATTATTATTATTATTATTAAATTCATTATTATTATTATTATTATTATTATTATTATTATTATTATCATTAGTATTACCATTATCATTATTATTATTATTATTATTATTATTATCATTATTATTATCATCATCATCATCATCATCATCATCATTACTCGAGTATTAGGCCTAATTATTCGACCAGGTAAAGAGCGTAGGATACATAATTATCATAAACATTAAAAACATGAAGCAAAAAACCAGAGTAAACATTACACAGGGGTACATTGTACTGTACATGTAACATAGAATGAAAGAGAAGTAGATGACAACATGTGGGTCAGCCGGTCAGGGCATACAGTAGTGTATCTCCGCGACGTCTACAACTTATCAGTCGCAGCAGTCGCGGAGACGTCCCCAACATGAAACTTGTCTTGCGGTCTCACCAAGGAGACGAGTTATGGCAGGGTCACGTGGTTTCTAAAGTAGGTCAAACAGCGTCAAATAGAGTCGTGGAGACGTCTCCGCGACCTCTCACCAGTTTTTCTGGTTTCCAGCAGGTCTCGGCGACGTCTCGGAGACGTCTCGGAGACATGGCGGAGACATGGCGGAGACGTCTCAGCAGTCGCGGATATGATTAGTCTCCGCAACTGGCAACTGATGGAGACGTCGCGAAAAATCGAACATGTTTAAATTTCTTGCGACTAATCGGAGACTCTGTAGTTTTCAGGAGACGTCTCGGAGACGTCGCGGAGACGTCGCGGAGACGTCTCTGCAACTAGCAAAATCTGGAGTCGCGAACTAGTCGCGAACTAGTTTCAAGCCCGGTGAGATAACCCCTTCATGACATCTCGCTGTTGCCTGTAGGCATGTGAGTCCACACATGTTACCCCAAAGGAATATTAATAACACACTTACAATTTACAGAGACTTTATGTATACAAATTCAATTTCAAATAATTTATTAATACCGTAAACATGGCTAACCAATATAAACTGCAAATCATATGGATTACAAGCAGGCAATAAGATCCACAGTTGTCACTACAGTTGGTTTTTTTTTTTTCATTTCAAACAAGATGAACATTCTCATACGAACTAGGAGAGGTACAGCCACAAAGTGAAGTGATTTGATAAAGGAGAGAGTGATATGCAGAGGCCGGGATTGGTAGACATTATATAGATGATGACTGGCGGGGGAGGGAACATACCGAATGTTCCACCCGAAAGGTTTGAAATGCTATTGAGGGAGGTTATTAGTCCCGAGACGAAGTCGACCGAAATAGCATTTCAAACCCTGAGGGTGGAACGTTTGGTACATGTTCCCGACAACAAAAATCATCATCTGTTATATGGGTTAGTCAAATACGTCAAATACGTCAACGTCAACCACCAGCACAACGCACTCGATCGCTCGCAGAGCAGAGCCAAATTCACTGTGCGCGGGTCCTTCTATCATTTGTTACGTGAAAATGTTTCCCATGGGAGAACATTACAAAAATGTTCTCCCATGGGCGAACATAACGAATGTTCCTCCATCACGTGACTGTGTTTAGCCAATCACTAACCGGTATTTGACTAACCCATTTAATAATATGATGTAGGCCTAGACTTGGTCTTTTTGAGTGTCACTGTCCGTTTCTCCCCCCCCCCCCATAGATGTATAGACAGTAGGGTTGTTTATGCACTTGTGCTCTTCACCTGCAGATATCGCAGATTCGGGTTCGTTCGTTCGTTCGTTCGTTTGTTTGTTTGTTTGCTTGCTTGTTGTTTGTTTGTTGTTGTTGTTGTTTTTTTGTGAAGAAGCTGATTTATCGGGTGATGTTCGTCATTCCAAAGGTCTGTTAATCTGAAAATGAAATGAGGTTCGTTACTTCGAAGGTTCGTTATCCCGACTCACAAAACTTTCCTACATCTAGATGTTCGTTAGTCCCAAAATGAATAAGGGTTCGTTAATCCGAAAACGAAGTAGAGTTTTGTTAATTCGAAGGTTCGTTAATTAGAATATGGAAAGAAAGTAAGTAGTAACGGACCTTTGAAATTACGAACCTTATTTCGTTTTCCGATAAATAATAATAATAATAATAACAATAATAATGATAACAACAACAATAATAATAATAATAATAATAGTAACAATAATGATAATAATAATAGTAGTAGTAGTAGTAGTAGTAGTAGTAGTAGTAGTAGTAGTAATAATAATAATAATAATAATAATAATAATAATAATAATAATAATAATAATAATAATAAGGTCTTATTTACCCAGGGTAGCCTCTTCAGTGTTGCCACTGTTCTACCAGAGGGCCCTGCTATTTTTATTACCCTAGCATAGCCAGGTACCCATTTATACACCTGGGTCGAAAGGGACATAGTGGGTAAAAACATCTTGGCCAAGGACGTAAGCGCTGGGCGGGATTCGAACTCGGATCCTCCGATCAGGAGTCGGGAGTGTTATCCACTATGCCACAGGACAGCGAACCTCTGGAATAGCAAGCCTTCGGAATAACCAACGGTTACTAATTTGCACTATATTTCTAAACAGAGAGACATTTACCACAACTCAGGACAACCTCACATCATATAGTTTGTTGTTGGCTTGCATATCATTTCATTCAACATGTGAGAGTGAAGTTTCAAACACATAGAGTGTAGTTTCAAACACATAGAGTGTAGTTTCAAATACATAGTGTAGTTTCAAACACATATAGAGTGTAGTTTCAAACACATAGTGTAGTTTCAAACACATAGAGTGTAGTTTCAAACACATAGTGTAGTTTCAAACACATAGAGTGTAGCTTCAAACACATATCAGCAAACACATTTCAAACACATATTAAAGAGGATTCCGGGCAAAAGGCGTAAGTCTGATAAGAAATTTGCAGAGTCAAATTATATAAGCACAACAGTGACATTTTGATCAAAATGTACAAATGGGTAAATGAGTAAGTTGATGTTGTTATTGCCTCACAACTTGCCATATAGTTATTTGTACACAAAACCTTGTATTATCATTTGTTGTTGTTGTTAAAGGCAATTATCCCGGCACTTATGCTCCATATCTCAAATTCTATCTATATATCTTACCGATATTTTGAAGTTACTCACTCAGGAGCAACTTTATGAGCCATTCTTTCACAGCCAATATGATAATTATATGCATATTTATGTATAAATGGGGTGCGTTCTAACCGCAGCAGAAGAGACTACACGAAGGAGAACAAAAGGGAGATGAGATTGTGAATCATCAGAATCTGGATAAATTATAAATATTCCATTCATTATGCTGATTTCCCAAACGGGCATGAAAGCAAACACAAACGTCATGGTCCGTAGAGCTATTATTCCCTTAAAGGGTGTGTACAGTTCTGGTCGAGGTGAGGATTTAGCTTTTAACTTTTTGCGAGATATTCAGAAACCACTCTTTGAGATGTCAAAGAGCATGCAGTTCTAAGGGGTATCAAAAGTTTATTCGATGAAAATCGGTTTTGAAATGGCTGAGATATCCAAAAACAAGGTGAAACAAAGAGATCCTAATAAAGTTGTGGCATGTCGCCTTTTATTATTAGCACTTTTTTTGGATGTCTCAGCCATTTGAAAACCAATTTTCATCAAATAAACGTTGAATCTTTCTTGAAATTACATGCTCTTTCATATTTCATAAGAGGCTTTTCATTATCTCACTTAGGAATGTTCAAAACATGAATCCCCACCTCATCCAGTACTGTACAGCCCCTTTAAAATAGGATGTCTGTACTCTGAAATGTTCCTTTCAGACTGTTCCCATGGTGCTCACTATTGACACTAACGTACTTTATTGAAAAGATCGCTTTGTCCTGGTTTTGACGATTCGGTTCAGACGGCGTGCGGCATTTTTAACCCCTGTAACATAGATTCTGAGTTGAGTAACATTTCCTTCTGTTTTATCACAATTTTCATTGTTATGCTGATGACATCGTATGGTGCAAACAACAACAACAACAACAACAACAACAACACCCAAAATAAAAAAAACAAAGAAATGAAGAGAGCATCCATTTCTTGTGGACGTTCATTCATACTTGACGCCATTCACTACATGTAATTCAGGTAATACATTGCTTTACAGGCCATTACCATGTAAGTGGGTCAGACATGTTCCTACAAATATTATTTTGATTCATGATTTTTTTCTCTGCCTGTTGACAGTAACATGATTTGGCGATTTTGAAAGACGTTATCTTCAGCTTTAAATTTCTGAATCCTGAATCTAATTATTATTAGAGCGAATTTTCTTGTAGTCGTATTTCACTTGGAGTTTTGCAATCGTGTAAGAGCTTTATTGCAAACGACCATGAAACATGCATAAAACTGTCCCAGTAGGTTTTGGTATTTAAAAAGGAAGACAAGCTAATTGTCTTAAACACAAAGATAAATAATAAACGAATAGATGAATGATAAACAAATGGACATAGAGATGAAAGTATGAATAAATTCAATAAACAATGTTTAATAAATAAAAAGACATACGCAAGATACAATGTACTGAAACTGTCAACATTGTTGGCGGTGTTGATAGATATTTCGAAGAGTTAAGTTTTATTTAATGTTTCTTTATTCATTTTCGCGTAATCTTATCAACAGGAGGAAAAGAAAAAAGGTATTAGGTCTGATAACCCATATTCAGCTGCAACTGCTATTGTTACTGTATGTCGGTCTTACAATTGGGCCATTAGCACAATGCAACATACATAATGCACGCACAGTCTTTCAATTGTGTTCCATAAGGACTTTAAAAGAACTACACTGAGAGTAATGTAGAGGAAGTCTAATCGATAGTGATGTTCAAAAGCGCTCATCTTCCACAGTCCCGTCAGAATTCTGTGATTTGGTGCGAACAAAATATTATAGATCAAATTCTATCAGTTGCCATGTTCACGAATCGAGTCCTCTGATGCACATAATATTAGTGAGTACGAAGTATGATTATTACCTATTTCTGTGCCAATTAGTCAAATGTGCACAAATTTCACATACAAACCTATGGACAGGTACACAAACGGTTAAGTAAGAAAACGTGTATGGGCAAGCAAATGCTTTTAGATATACAATGTAGATCTCTGGGAATACATAGACTAAACATGTGTAACATCAGACCCCCACCCCTTTTCCGGCTGCTAAGGTTAAGCTTGTTCTTTTAAAATATCCTTCTCTCATTTTCCATTTTTCCTCAGATGTGGTCTAGATGGCACTCTCTTTAAAGGGGAAATTCAGTCCAAATATAGGTTAGTCTGATAAAAAAAAGAGTAAAATCTTACGAGTTCAACGGTAAAAATTTGACTGTAATTGGATGAAAAACAAGGAAGTTATGATATTTTGAAGTTTTGCTAATTTCTGCAAAACAGTTCTTGAACAGTAGATATGAATATGCAAATGAGTGAGCTAACCATGTCATAACCTCTCAATTTTCCATTGATTGTGTACAGAACAATGACAAAAATTCAATGTTTCTGTCATTGAAGTCTGAAACATAAAGTTATTTCTAGTTCAATGACTTCAGAATAGTGACCATTTAGATATACCAAGAGTTGAGCCTCGGGCATAATTGCGTTTGAATGAAAAACTGGAAATGTCAAAATTTTATGTACAAACTATATGGCAAGATGTGAGGGGATGACATTCTCACTTTGTCATTTGCACATTCATATCGACCGTTCAAGAACTGTTTCCTGAAAAATTAGCGAAACTTCAAAGTGTCATAATTCCTTATATTTCACCCGATTTCGATTAAAATTTTACGTTTAACTCGTAATATTTTACTCTTTCTTATCAGACTAACTTGGATTGGACTTGATTTTCCCCTTTAAGCGATTAGAGATTCTGACACAGTCGTTACAAAAAAAAAACACCAAAAATACATGTACTTCTATGAGTCTCCTGGTGATGCCAGACAAACTCAAACCAGAGAGATCGTCTCACCTCCCTGCTCAAACAAACTCGTAATGGTCACAGTTTTCAATGGGCATCCAACTCGCCGTCAGCAGCGACTCCTCGTTGAATTTCTGACAGGTTCCCCTCGTCGTGGTCGAGAGAGTGCCCGACGATTCCGACATCGAGTGACGCAGGAAGTTGAAAGAGACACAGTAGGCATCCATGATGCAGGCGTTGGCACACCGTATCAAACTCCGTGCTGCGAAGCCGCTGACCTGTGAGTCGCCGGCCTTGACCAGGCAATGGCATGCCGTACCGGGTTCTCGAACCACTTGCATTACCCTGGTGATTGATTCCAGACTGGTACCATCCCCTTGATGCAAAGTGAGACAAAAATGATTTAACTAAGTACAGGAAACCTAAACCCAAAGATTGATATTGATTGAGTGAAAGCAGCAATATTGTTAGAATATTCACAAAATTCCACATTTTTTTTTTCAACAAAAGTAGGGCCTACACATTCCAACAATTTGTCACGGACATAATTCATGTTATGGGCAATATTGTTCGCCCTGCTTTCTGAAAGTAATTCAAGTGTTCCTCCCTTGTGCTAGAAAAGTGAAAATATGTTAAATTTTCTTTAAATTCTCTTTACTGTCCATAATCATATGACGTCATGAACTGTAGGAGTCTTCTTATCCAGCGATGACGGCACCGAAATTTTAAAGATTCATAACTTTTGAATCGATTGTCTGTTTTTCCTTAAACTCTTACTGTTGTGTTATACTAATATTGCTGCTTTCATTCAATCCACATTTATATTTGGGTTTAGGTTTCTTTTTAAACTTTCAAGGCGATTGTCCTTAATGTTGGCATTAACTCATTCTCTTAAATCATTTTATAATTGAACCATAAATCATAACGAAATGCAATCTCAGTAGCGTTATCAAATCAGCTAAGTCAATATAGCTAGGACATGTCAAATTGACCTGTTCGTCATCAAAAGTCAGCTTCTGATTTTGTTGAAGAAGCAATCGTTTGCTTTCATGGAATAAAGGACGAAAGAAGGAAAGGGAATTTAAGAAGTTCGAAGAATCAACAACGCGTTATACACTGCAGATGAGTGGGACTTATATGGACTAGGATCTTCCATCATGAATGGCTGAAGAGCACTTTCAACTAACATAATCCCCCAGGAATAGAAAAACAACAACAGATTTCTCCTCTGCCCTACAAATAATAACCTATTGACGGGCATCCCGTTCTTGGAAAGCAAGTCGAATCCTTAAAACGCTTTGATCGTTCAGCTCTGATCCTCTTTTATTCAATCTATTTCCGTTAGTTCCTTTGTCAGCAACGTCCCTCGTTTCGAGAACTGTGTTTCAATGAAGTGCTCACAATAGCACAAGCAAAAATACCCCAATAACAGCAAGCGAGGCCAACTTTCGAGTACTACGAATTGTTGTCAGGACATCTATCGAAAAAGTCTTTCAAGAATAACGAAAGGAGATTACACTGCATTGCAAGGATCAGTGATAGCAAGGGGAGAATGGTTTCTTGGCAAAATGATCTCCATCACCCAAAGAAACAAACAAAAACTAACAACCAGCATTATCACTTTATTTAATTACCAGTATGCGCGCTAGGTTTTCAAAATCATTTTCGCTCACGACTTAATTAGGATGTGTGTTACATGTTACACCATGTATTCTTCGGCGTCGTCTTAGCCTGCAGCTCATAGTTGTTATGGCAATAATCCAGACATGGAGCTACATGGTCAAGATAATCCTAATAAAGTTATCATTTTCATTACAGTGACTTTCATTGATATCTCTATTATCATTCTATCATTTTAATTCCTCCATGATAACTTTGTGTGTGTGTATGTGTGTGTGTGTGTGTGTGTGTGTGTGTGTGTGTTGGTGTGTGTATGTGTGAATATCGTCTCATTGTCATTCTATTCTCTCTCTTTTTATCTTTCTGCCTCGCGTAAAGGGTTATTCAAGCAATGGTGACACACATCACATGAGCACTGTATATTATACAGTTTGTATGATATCTATAAAGAGAGCATGTTTAATTGTCGGGAGTTCGATAACTTCGTATATTGCGCTATCGATGCAAGAGTAATCGCATCCTACATGCACACTTCCACATCAGCCTCATTATACCTTCGATACAACTGGAGGATGTATTGTGGATGGTTACAGTTCGTTTTTCAGAGTATCCGTTATTACTAAGGTTCGTTAATCCGAAAATGAAATAAGGTTCGTTATTCCGAAGGTTTGTTAATCCGAAAATGAAATAAAGTTAGTAATTCCGAAGGTTAGTTGCCATCCGCCTTCCTTACATTTCGAATTAACAAACCTTCGGAATAACAAACTTTATTTCATTTCTGGATTAACGAACCTCTAGGCATACGGAATTTGTACGTGTGTGTGTGTGTGTTTTTCTTTATAACGAAGCTTTCGTTATAAAGAACCTAATTTCAATTTCGGATTAACGAAAATTAATTCCGCGTAACGAACATCACACGTTGTAGATACTGGGATCTACTGTTTGCACAACTGGACGAAAAACAAAATAAAAGTCACTGACCATGACTAAGTTACGAGTAGGCCTGTAGACATATGCTAACCTTCAGTAAATCGAAAGCAGGCGGACCAGTTCCTCGTTATAGCCTACATTGGTCTATCACTTTGAATATCAGTCAAGGGCGAGTCAGCAATCAGCTGAAGATAGCGTTCTGGATTATGATGACCCCCTTATATGCTTGCGTCAATTGTGATAACGCCTGGAAACCACAAGAAAAAGATAGATAAAACCACGCCAATATGTTTTACTCCCAATCATTTGAACTCCTGCATGTCACGCCTTCCTTACTAACTTTTTTCTTTTTTGAAATAGAATAGTTTACTTTGCTATTAATACTCGGTTCCATGGTAACCTGCTGACGTAAATGATTCTGGTAGTCTATTTGAGTGAGCAAAATAATAGAGGATTTCTTTTTATGGCGGACTGCTTTCTTCTGTCCTTTTTGATAAATCGGTCTTACCGGTATGCTTTGTGATGGTTATCAATGAGCCCGCCACTGTTTACTTTCGTTTCATTCTGGGCATGAGTGCGTAGTCTCGTCTGGGTTTGATTTCCAACTGCTGAACTCTGGAATGGGTTATTGCCACTTAATCTACTTTCAATTTGTCCACTTCCCAATTCATCTAACAATACTGGGCTCAAACCTGTAAATAAAATGGACTGTCCCAGACCCCTTCACAAATTCGTACCAAAGATACCAAAATAAATGAAGAAAAAAATGAATTAAAAATCAATGATGTAGTTTGGCAAAAAACTGAATAGCTGTAGATATTGAGTATGAATTCCTCTACAAACTGCATTTTGGTTTGAAGATGAAAGCTTCTCTGATGGAATTTGAGGGGACTATATTTCATTGGGTACGTGTATATACGGAAAATAGGTGATTTTTTGAGTGACAAGAACTCATAGTCTGGCTTTGCGGACCCTTGGACAGAATTAGAGCAGAAGAACCCACCCTGGAAATTTGATGGATGAAAGGGTATATTTCACTTATTCAGGTTAGTGAAGATGAAACACCTCATTTCTCCCAGCTATTTTACAGAATTTTTTGAAATTTGAATTTTACCACACGTCTCTATGGGGAATTATTTACCCGTGTGAGCCCAATAGAGAATACACGCAATACATACAAGTCTATGGGAAGTATTCATCCCATACAAGCTCTGCTGGTGTATGTTGGTCTTGTATTGTGTCGGATCTCTTCCTCCCTCCCTCCCCCTTCTCCTCCACACCCCCCCCCCCCCCCACCTCTCTCCTCTACTCCCTCCCACCCCCACCCCCAACTCTTCCTTGCTACAATTTAAAATTTTGTTTTCTTATTATGTTCTTGTGGTACCAGGTACTAGATCTTAGTACATAGCAGTCAGCAGTATCACACAACTTGGAATGACTGTGTTATTTTAATGTATTTCTTTGCTTTGGCTACCACTGAAACAGCTCAAAATACGTAAAGTTAGTCTGTTTGACAAAACAAAGTCTCTTCAAGTACTTTGTAGGCAATAAGGTGATGATGACACCCCCATAATCAAGGATAAATGCCTGCATCTATGTATTCATCTTATGAAGAACTGATCAACACTGCAAGAATTTATTCAAAAAAACCCCGAAGGCCATGATTTTCAAAAGTGTCCCCTTTGAGAAGCTTTATAACCCTTGAATGTGTAATTACTCATATGATGTAGGGGCAAATATCACCAAAAACACATTTATGATGTTAGAAAGTCAAATAAGAAATATGACCTCCACTATAGGGCTCACACCTGTAAATAAAATAGACTGTCCCAGACCCCTTCACAAATTCGTACCAAAGATACCAAAATAAATGAAGAAAAAATGAATTAAAAATCAATGATGTAGTTTGGCAAAAAACTGAATAGCTGCAGATATTGAGTATGAATTCCTCTAGAAACTGCATTTTGGTTGGAAGATGAAAGCTTTTCTGATGGAATTTGAGGGGACTATCAATTCAAGGGTACGTGTACGGAAAATAGGTGATTTTTTTTTGAGTGACAAGAACTCGTAGTCTGGCTTTACGGACCCTTGGACAGAATTAGAGCAGAAGAACCCACCCTGGAAATTTGACGGATGAAAGGGTATATCTCACTTATTCAGGTTAGTGAAGATGAAACACCTCATTTCTCCCAGCCATTTTACAGAATTTTTGAAATTTGAATTTTAACACACGTCTCTTTTATTATTTACCCGTGTGAGCCCTATACTTTGGCGAAATTCACTTGGTCTACTACCAATTTCGTCTAATGTCCGTTTGGTCTACTTCTCACTAGGTCTAATGCCCAGTTTGGCTACTTCTCGTTTCGTCTAATGACCAGATGGTCTAATTTCAGGTTTGTCTTCTTGGACTTTTTCCCATTTTGTCTGACAAACTGTAGGTATTAGACGAAGTGGGCATAGCCCATCTGGAAGTAGACCAAATGGTAATGAGGCTAAGTGGCAATTTGACTGAACGGTCATTAGACGAACTGGTTGTAGACGAAACAGGATAAGACCATGCGGGTTGAGACTATAATGGCTATTAGACAAAGTGTGAGTAGACCAAGTGTTAATTCACCTTCTGGAATATCCTGTCATCGTTTTTTTTTTTCACGCAATAATGAAACGCACTATGTCTACAACAAAGTTAAGAACGTGTGAAAAAAAAACTTACCCTCCCCCCCCCCCCCCCCCCCAATCAGGATTGCAACTAAATTTTAGAATGCTTAAAGAGATGGTATAGTTTTGGTTGAGATGGAGGATTCAGATCTTAACTTTTTGCCAGATAAATAAAGAAATACTTATGAAATAGTACATGTTATTCTAAGAGGTAATTTATTCGTGGAAACATGAGCAAAGAAAATGGGATTCTATCGGCATTCCAATTCTAAGAGCTATTCAAATTTCATTTCATGAAAAACGTTTTAAATGGCTGAGATACCCTTTGATGGGTTACAGCTCGTTATTGCGAAGGTTCGTTATTCCGAAGGCTCTTCAGTCCGAATATTCATTATTCCGAAGGTTCGTTTTTTTCCGAATTTCATTTTCTGATGAACAAATCTTCGGAATAACGAACCTTCGGAATAACGAACCTTCGGAATATCGAACCTTCGGAATAACGAACAGCACCCCTTTGATGAGGACATCTTTTTGTTTTTGGATATCTCAGACATGTCAAAACCGATTTTCACTAAATAAAATTTTAATTCGTCCTAAGTTATTGTATGCTCCTTAATATTTCATAGGAGGTTTCTCATCATCTCTCAAAATAAAAGTCGGAAACATGAAGCCCTATATAAACCAAATCTATACCATCTCCTTAATTGCATGTTAATATTACATTGAATTGCATTTTCTTCTTCTTCTTTTTTATATCTATAGTGGTATCTTGCTTTAGAGTGTTCTATCTATCTGAAGCAATTTTGAATCTTTATCAACTCCAGATTTATTGTATATTTATTGGTTTGACTACACGGACTAAGTAAAAAAAAAAAAAAACCCAACAAAACAAAAACGTCCCATAATTGACGTAAGTACTGTGGTTGCATGCACTGGAAAAAAAAAAAAGAAGAACACGTGCATGAAGTGAACTTATGGCAGATTCAGGATGCCGAGTGGTGTTATAAAAACATTGATGACTGTATCGTTTCAAGTTTAATGGCAGATCCAGGGATGCCGGGAACGGGAAGGGGGGGGGGAGGGGGGGGGGGGATACGGGGGATATGGATCAAATTTTTTATAGCAATTTCAACTTCTCTCAAAAATCTTATGACAGACTTTCAGCAAACGTGGCAGGAAGCATCCCTGGAGTTTTTCTTTCTCTCTCTCTCTCTCTCTCTCTCTCTCTTTTTTTTTTTTAAATATAAGGAATAACAATTAAGACCCGTGGGGTGGGGGCAAAGTCCTTGATATTGGGGATTGTTTAAAAAAAAAAAACTTCTATGGAACCAGAAGTGCTAGAAATATCACACATTGTTTTGACTACACGGGCTACATTGATAGTAACACAAAGAGCGCCCCTGAATTGACGTAAGTACTGTGGATGCATACAATGGAAAAAAAGAAGAACACAGCCAAGAATAGCTCAGCGAACTCATTTGTTGTCTGCGACCGGGAAGATTTGATTCAGTACTCTCGGCACATCTATCTGAAGCAATTTTGAATCTTTCAGATTTCAGATTCCTCCAGACTTGTTGTATCACATACTGTTTTGGCTACACGGGTTAATCAACACAAAGGACCTCCCTGAATTGACGTAAATATATTGTGGGTGCATAGAATTTAAAAAAGAACACATGCCACGCATGAATGACCGAGTGAACTTATTTGATAAGGAAGTTTCGATTTATTCGGGTCGAACTCTCGTTATACATGTTGAAAACATGACAACAGTGACGTCTGATCTACTCCCCCCCCCCCCCGCCCGCCCTACCACCACTTCCACCACCACCACCAATACCCCAAAAAATCATATACCAGTATTTCATCGAAACACCACCAATCATTCTCCCTCCTTATCAAACAGTTAACAAAGTATGACTTTTCGATGTGTATGTCCATCCACGGTAGACCTTTACTAGAATGGAGAAATGGGAAGATCTCACCACTTTTAGGACTGATTTGTTAACAAGTTAGAACCTTTCAAATTTAATAGAGTCCCAAATCCAAATAATTACCCCCCCCCCCTCCCAGCGGCGTGTATGCAAGAAACATTTTGTGGGATTTCATTGATGATATACACAGGTACAGCTGAACGTTGTGTGTGTGCATGTGTGTGCGTGTGTGTGTGTGTGTGTGTGTGTGTACGTGTGTATGTTGTGCGGGGGGGGGGGGTCAAGGGTCAATGTTACCTCACTCACACTCCACCCCCCCCCCCCCCCCGCTTCCATGGGAAGAATTTCTTGGTGGAACCCTGTGAAGTTTAGGTTTTCTTCGGTTGTGTCCCCCTTTTTGGCGCCCCTTATCATCCTTCCCGGTACCGCGGCCCCGATTTAATGATAATGTAATAATTCATACACACATACATAATAAGAATATATCAGGGTTCGACACTAACTTTTTTGTCTGGTGGCCTGTTTAGGCCACTAAAATCTGAATATCTGAAATTTTGGTGGCCCGAAAAAGATTTGTGGTGGTCAGAAATTAAAAAAAAAAATCAAGTTTGAATCTGATAGTTGCCCAGTCAAGCCACCAAAATATCTTTTATTAATTATTTTTTTAATTGCTGACATCGTTTTTAGTGGCCCCGGGCTACCCGGCTCTAATCTCTAGCCCTGTATACATACATTCACATGATTATGTATTTAGGACTACACTCATATGTACATACGTATTGTGCGCACAAGGACATCACTGCAATTAATTGACTGCCCCCCCCCCCCCCCCCCCCCCGCCTCCCAACCCCCACTCCCTTCCCGGCCTCTATCATAGCTCAATTCCCCTATACTCACTCTCACAGACTGTATTCATTCCCGTGCCGCAATCCTTGTCGTTCCACTTGGTTACTTTGGTCGGGTCGTCGGGAGACTTGGCCACGATCGTCATGCAGTCCTCGTCCAGCAGGTCATTCGGCTCACCGGGTACCCAGTCTGCCCCAAATCACGGGAAAGTCACCCATCAAAACAAACAAACAAACAAGCACACCAACACAAACACAAACAAAAAACGAATTTTTAAAGGAGACCTCCAGATGGCTTTCAGACTTTTTTTTTTTTTAGATTTGAATAACTATAAATAAAATTGGTTAAATTGGGTACACGGTTTCAGAATTTATAGTAATTGGGATGAGGAATACGAAAGTTTTCACAATTTAAAACAAATCACAATGAACGAGGATGAGTACATGACAGCTTCACCATAAGAATACATGAGTGGGGCTCTAGGAAGCAGAGCACAAGAAGAAAGCATAGTATGCATACATTCCATACAGGTGAACTTGTTACGCGTTATTATAACGAATTACATTGCTATATTTTTTAAATAATTATGTGAGCCTCCGATGTCATTATCCTCGTTCAGTGCAATTTGTTTGGGGTTTTTTCAGAGTCGATTGGTTTATCTGCTCAAGTACCACAATAAATTCTACAAATCTATACATGGAGCTGTCGATTTATTTACTACATCATGTGACATTATCAAAATCGTTTAGACTTCTGCTTTAATGTTACAGTAGTGCGAAACAAATTCGATACGATCTCTCACTGTCTGCACAAAAATAATCTTTCCATCACTTTGACCATGCAGCTTGATATGATCATATATGTAATGTATTAATGTTACCTCACCTCACCCAGCGACAACAGTAACAGCCGCAACATCATCATCATCAACATCAACAACAACAACAACAACAACAACAACAACAACAACATCATCATCATCATCATCACCATCAACAGCATATTGCTCATTATATTTCTACCAATGTACTGGGTTGTTACGAATTATCACTTCTCAATAAATTTTGATGCAGATCTTTGTTAGGCAATTAGTTTACATCATGGTCATGATATCGTATAAAAAGTCTATAACACCATTCTTCGAGTTAGAAATGATGGGGTTATACATGGATGATATCATTGGACGAGCTATAGGCCTATTACATTACGATGCAATGTCAGTAAAATTATCACATCCTTTGTAAGACCTTGCATCAATGTACGAAGTTTCTAAGACTAGCACGTTTTAAAAGTATAGACACCAATTAAGCCTCCGCAAATGCCGACATCTACCTGTAATTTTGTTACTTACAGGCACAAACCTATTATTGTACACGAATGTATTGTATTTATGCCCAAAGCTATACATCATCATTGCAATCAAATTTAGATTCAGATTTGCATCCCTTTGATATAGGAGACAGAAAAAAAGTTTTAATGCAAGTCAAGTCCGGCCACATGCAATAAAATTTAGGCAGCTACAAATTATGTTTCTAAATTTGTAACTGCTCGGTAATGTGTTACTGTTAGGCAACTATCAGTAAGATATTCTAGTGCTAAAAAAAGATCAAAAATAACTGATCAAATTAAAAAAAAAATGCATTACGTAACTAATCTACGTATGTTGATCTCTCATGTATATCTGAAACAATGCCATCATATTAGAAAAAAAAAAAGGATTTACATTCACATTTTACAATACAAACATAAATGAAGAGTTTGCTTCAAAAATGCGCTAAATCCATCATTTCGCCTTTCGGAAGCAAGCCCTTCAAATATGCTTAATAGTGTGTGTTTAATTTTGTTTTATTGTTGTTGTCTTTGTTTCTTTTTATTAGCAGGAAGTGTTACAGATGGTGGAAAATGGCGTCGTGAAATCTAGAAAGGCGTAATCGTCCTGAAAATGTTTCAAAACGCTGTATGCAGTGTATGGCAACGCCTCACCTCGATAGCTGCTGTCTTTGTTGCAAACATAAGTTTTCTCCACGGCTCTGTCGTTGCATCCCACCCAGATCTCGTCGGAGAGTGCCCCGTAGTCCTGCCTCGACTCCAGCTGCTCCAAGACGTGCGCCGACTCGTCGTGACTCGTAGGTACGAAGACGGCCCCGCCCAGCTCGGCGCATCTCTCCACGGCGCCATCCCAGTTCCGCTTGGTGTCATCCAGGTACCAGTAGCAGCGAGAGTGGAAGATATCCCACCCGGAGGGGCAGGCGTGGTCCGCTATGGTGCGATTGATATTTTCAGCTGCAAACAGAAACAGCTGATTGGTGTAATTCTAGGGTCATCAATTATCTCTGTATTTACTCTTTTCGAAGACATTCTTTACAAATCTCTGATGTATGGGAAATAGTCTTCCCCACGCTTATCATCACTGAAATTTTAATACAATGTTTCACCTTCATCTTTCCTTCAGACGCGCTAACGCTTTTACTAGATTCAAATCGTTGCATTATTTTATAACATTCCTTTACGAAGGCTCAAATGTATTATTCCTGGATATTTGTTTTATAGAATATCACTAAATCTTCATCCATCTAGTAAAAAAAAAAATGATGAGTTGCTTTGTGACATTGTCGTGATCAATAGATTTGGTGAAGAAAGGTGTAAAGAGCATTAGATCTCCCTATGCTCTCATTCTGGCACTGAAAACGTATTCTCTACAATTTATGTAAAAGGAAGGGATAAATACAAATTTCATTTATATCGCTTATTCTCATGATTCACTGTGATGTCATGTAATCGAATACATACCAAACGATCGCGTTACCCAAGGGGGCACAGTGATCATCAGAATGATGAAGTGGTAGGTTTTCTCCATGGAGACAGTTGTTATGATGGAGGGGGAGTTAGGAATCCCTTGATGTCGGAGAGACAGAAGCGGAATGAATTTTATCCACACCTACGACTCTTGTTTCTTCGAACGAAACAGCAGGAAAACGGCGTTTCATGTTTAAGAAACGTTCTTGCTCTCGTGTAGTCACGTGGTATACGGACACTCTCACAAAAGAGACAAAGAGAGAGAGAGAGAGAGAGAGGGAGAGAGGGAGGGAGAGAGAGAGGAGGAGAGAGAGGGAGGGAGGAGGGCTGGAACCCAAAATATATTTATTACATAAGAATTAGAAAAATGATTGACAAAGAAGGATGACGGTACATTTTTGTTAAGTGCGCGTGGATACGTGTCCGCACATAATGTGTGTGTGTTTGTGTGTGTGTGTGTGTGCGTGCGTGAGCGTGTATGTATATATATATATATATATATATATATATATATATATATATGTACATATATATATATATATATATGTATATGTATATATGTGTGTGTGTGTTTGTCTCTCTGTGTGTGTGTGTGTTCCATGCTTTTGTGCATACCAAGAGATCTAGAAGAAAGAAGGAAAGAAAACTTTGACAAAAACAAGCAGCTAGAACCGGTGTATGCAAAATGCAAGAAGTGTTATCAGCATGGAGGTATACGCCACGCTATCAGGAAAGCAGCAAACGATGAATCATTTGTTTACTTCGCAAACACGTCCTAATCGAGTACAGTCCTCAAAATGCGTCGCTCGATGGACAAAACTGAAAGAATGACGAAAAAAGAAGAAATATAGCCGCGTATGCCGCGTTTACGGGTAGGGATAGGAAGGACGGAAGTCAAGTTTGCGAAATCGATGAAACTATCTAAACATTTGGGGGGGGGGGGGGGTTGTCCTTCGTCAATATCCAGAAGTCATGAAAGAGAAGTGACTTGTTTGCTAGCCATTAGGACCAGTCACCATTTTGTATCCCAAGCACGTTTATTTCCATAGCATGCTGTCTACGTTCAATATTTCTTGACCATATGGGGAGTTCTCACGTGTAATGTCAAATGTAATTTGAAATGCTATGAAACGTGGTAACAAAAGTCTCGTAACTTTTTTTTTTTTTTCTAAATGAATGGGAATAATGGCTTTGGCAAAACCAGCCAACCGACCAACCAAACAAACAAACGAACAGACTAACAAACAAGTTTTCCGTGAAATGATGTGTTAAGATAGCCGTTAGTTTCAGAATATGCCGGGTGTGTTTAACCTTTTGTGTGTTATGACTATACCGATTGACACAGGAAACGCAATACCATTGTACGCACTGTCCAAAGTCCCTATCACAGAAAGGATCTTACGACAAATGGTATATACAATGATCATCTTTCCTATTCTGACGTAGTTCCAGCATTGTCCAATTGCCTTCGACATTAAGCAGGACGAGTTCTCCCCCCCCCCCTTTTTTTTGTACAAATGTTCATGGTCAATAACCAACTGTTGTGCTAGTCTGTCCGTGAACCCATTGGACCGGCTGACGTCGGAAAACCTCATGGTATGCCTTGCATATCCCGGTTTCCAACATAATAATAGAGAGGTGTTTACAATGTGGTACGTGATGGAGAAATAATATGAAAAGAACTTCGGTAGCCTACATACCTCTAAAGAGGGATTCCTCTATTGTATATAATGCTGTTCTTCGATGGGCATGAATGTCCCTGTACCCCCTCCAGTCTGTAATGGCTTGGTACCCAGTTAACTTTGGGTCACAAAATTTACTTTAATCAAGTCCATAATTTGTATTAGTCCATGAAAACACAACAACAACGGAATATTCACATCACCTTCAGCCTGCGCGTATCGGTACCTCAGCGTGCAAAATGTTTGTTGGTGCACAATGATGTCTCATTTAGATTTACGCAGATTTTATTGCAGAGGTTCTAATCCATGGATTAAGTTTAAAATACCTTTGTGAATTCTGGCCTTGGAGTCCTTCAGAAGGGGATTGCGAGCTTTTGCATGGTGAACTTTTCTTCCTCTTTGCTTGTTATGTCACATTGTTATGAAGGGAAGCTGGTTACTGGCTTTTAACTTACTCTTTATTACTTAGTTTTAGCATGAAGGCTCTCTGGTCGCTTTCACGTATGATTAGCTGTTACCTGGTAAATCGTATTATACGGACGGGAAATAACGGGTCATGGAAAGGTAAAGTTGAAGACAGTAAGAGTGTTCGAGAAGAGACCGTAGTTAATGAGAATACAGGAAGTCAAAAGTTCATCGGACACGTTACCCGATCGTCTGCTGGGTGATAATGCCTTTCTATAATGCCGGCATTGATGATGACACTTTGATGTCTCAGAAGGAGCTGTATACGGTTTCAGTAATTTTTTTTTCCTTCTGGATTAATGTCGTTCCATTCTTAAATCATTTTGTTTGTGATTGCTGACCATTCATCAGCTGTGCACAACGATTGAATGATAACATGGCACGTAATATGGTGTTCGACTGTGATTTTATAGACATGTAATTGTAATACTGTTGGTACGTATGAAATCTTATCCGAAATTATTATCGTTGTATTGTGAATCCATTGCCCCTATATACGAAATGAATTTGCCCAGTGGCCATACAATGCGATATATTATAGGCAATCCTAAAAGAAACTTGCCATGCGTCGCGGTTGACAAAATAATAAAAAAATAATGCATCCAGCACCACTTCGTGGCGGAGGCATAAAAACATTTTGAAACTTTAACCCGACCGGAGGTTCTTAAAACGTCGGAATTTTGAATATTACAAAATCGCTGTTTCAATATTTCAATTCTTTGTTTTCTCCCACAGAAGATCACTCTAACTCATTCTGCTCGGCTTAAAACAGTCTGCGACTGCACCGGGCTAACATATTGAAAAATCACACAGACTTTTCCCTACTGAAAAGAACACAATATACCACAGTGTGAACACTTTGTGAACACAGTGTGAAATCTCTTCACGTCGTTAAATCACAGCGTTTTAACATTGTGAACACATTATTGTGAATCATCAATTCAGTGTGAAACAGAGTGTCATTATGTGAACACTCTGTAAAAACCACATCACAGTGTGAAATCACCTACACACTGTTAAATTTGAGCATTTTCACATAGCCGATTATGTGGACACGTTGTGAACACACTGTGACACACAGTGTTCTTTCCAGTAGGGTTGCTTTGCCGGAATATCCGGATGACGGTGGAATAATTTCACTCTCATGTGAGCATATACTGCATGTAATAACGTTTTATAGCATAATAATATTATGATCATCTGGAATTTAAAAAGAGAAAAAGTATCCCAATTATTCAAAGAAAATTGATAAGTTACAGAAACACAGAGAACAAACAAACAAACAAAGGTCGATTCTGAGTACAGTTATATTTTATAGTTCCCTCAGAGCGTTGAATAATTACAATCCATTTCAAAAGATTTACAGACATTTCTTTCAATTCATCGTACATATTGACCAATGTGTATAGCATGTCGGGAAAGGGGGTACGTAAATATATTCTATAGAGACACTACAGAAAAAATATGTTGATATTCGCATAATTACAAATCGCTTTCGATCTATACAAAACTGCATGTACCACTAGCAAATCTAGTGCTGCTATATCAAAATATACTTTTCTCACGTAGTTAGAAAACATACAAAATGCTGCATATTAGGGCTTTCTTGCATGACATAACAACAAAATTTTGACGAAAAAAAATAATCCCACAAATGTTTAAAATTAAAGAAACTTAAGCACGCATATCGACATATCCCATTTATACTGTAATCGAATTGAGAGAAAGCTCCGATTTCAAAGGATAACTACTCAAAATGATGTCTCAAATTACAGAAACATCTTATAAATTATAGCCATCGCTTTGTTTATTCAAGGGGTGCTAGGATTTCTGATAGACATTGTATTTCATGACAAAACGGTATGATGGTTCATTGTAAACTTTTGCAAGATTTGATAATCATCTATGTCGTATTGCCAGTCAAGAATAAATCAAATATTTCTGTTGATAACAGATCTGTACCATACCTAATCATGGATTCATCCGAAGGGGCAGATGAAAATTGAAAGGAAAAAAAAAAATCAAACCATTAACTGCCCACTGCAAGATTGCAGTATCATTTGGTAACAAATTTGACATAAAGTAACACGTATTGCGGTACTTTTGTCAATCCACAGACAAAATCCAACGACACAGATTCTAACTTTTTCCATCGACTCTCAGTCCTGTAAATTCTCATCACCAGATACAGAGTTTTGAGTCTTATTTGACCTACTGCAAAGTTCATTTTGATACCCAAAATTCATAATACACATTTTTTTTTTTTTACAATTGAGTTAAAACATAATTGAAGTTGCACATACATTTTGTCTCATTTTGCACTCTGTATAGCCAAAAAAGAATAGAACTTGCCTTAAATTTAATTTCTCTCACACATAACATGAGCCACTCTTTCATTCACCACAAGACAAATTTCAGATTTAACATAGCAATATAACACAATACTTACGTATGGTGTTAAATCGTCCAAAAATGATCCAAGTCCAAAATGATCTACACCAAGACAGTGAACATAACATTATACACAAGGCACTTCAATTAACCCTTTCTGTGCGAGGAAATTGGGGAGTGTGTGCAAACACTATGGGGTTTTCTATGTCAATCGCTACCCAGAGCATGCAAAAGGTTAACCTACAAAATTCCCATGTACACTTCTTGATCATCGGGAGGTTCAGCCCTATACACAGCATTTCAAAACTGATGAACACGGTGTCATTCAAACCGAGTCTAATGTGATCTAAACTGTACAGTAAAATCTTCCCTCACGCCTATATAGCATCAGGAAGAACTATTAGTACTCCAATCACTTTTCTATGAAACTCATTCTTAAAATTGAATTAAAAGATACAAATATATCACTCATGGTAACATGAAATATATCAAAAGAAGTTCTAGTATCAAAGGAATTTTAATGAAACATACCGATACTACAGCATTCTATCAATTAGTAGAGTGTTTGTAATATTACTCAGAAGAGAGGTAAAATACTCTCCCATTTCCTAGAAAAAGAAAAACAAACCAAACAACAAGGCAAGTGAATAAGACAGAACTTTGCCATGACAACAAACCAGCACTTACATTTATGAACGTGAACATTTGGTGAAGGAATATTTATACCGGTGGGCACACCACCCTCAATTCAATCTCATAAAATGCACTCGTTTGGTCTCAAGGCAAGAAGTAATTTATAGTCATTCATCTTCATCAATATGCAAATTATTTTATCCATCAAATACTTGGCAGGTTCATAAATGTACAAGTGATAATTCTCTGTTCAGCAAAATACTGCAGAATCCTTATTTGACGTTCCACATATCACAAAGACTGAATGAAAACAATGCCAAATTTGAAAGTCATTTAGACTCATTGCCAATTTGATCCATCGAAATGAATTTGTAGTACATTCCACTTTTGAATAGTAATTGTGTCAGCTGTTAAAAAAAAAACAACTAACTGAACATGCATTGCATTTGATTTGATTATGTGAGTGTTCAAATATTCACAGATAGTTTAAAGAGGAATCACAATTCATATTCATACACAAGCACAATGCCATACAAACAACAAAAGACCAACAAACAAAAAGTGCTACCGTTTCAGCAAATCATATCAAATCAGCCAAGAATCATCAGGAAAATTTCATAAAATTTTCCTAACAAGATAAAACAAAACACCTGATACCCATTACAGATAATCACACATCAGAGAGCAGATCCTATGCCAGACGAGGATACCTCATTACAATAATTTTTTGATTACATCGTACACAGAAGAGCTGACTGGACCTGGTGAACTTGTGAAGGAGAAAGACACTGACAATGAATTCACATTCATGAGTTGAATGCACAGTGACATGCAGAATGCACATTCACACATGGAATTCACATTCACAAGGAGACTTCACATTCACAAGGAGAATTCACATTCAGAAGTGGAATTCACATTCACACATGGAATTCATATTCACAAGGAGAATTCACATCCAGAAGGAGAATTCACATTCAGAAGTGGAATTCACATTCACACACAGAATTCACATTCAGAAGGAGAATTCACATTCAGAAGTGGAATTCACATTCACACACAGAATTCACATTCACAAGAATTCATATTCACAAGGAAAATTCACATTCACAAGGAGAATTCACATTCATACATGGAATTCACATTCATACATGGAATTCACATTCACACATGGAATTCACATTCACATGTGGAATTCACATTCACATGTGGAATTCACATTCAAAATTAGAATTCACATTCATACATAGAATTCATCACTCATTGCAACTCTGGGAAACTGAAATTCGAAAGTGAACATCTGGATTTGTATCATTTTACTACATATTTTCTTTTGAGAGATAAGTTACGAAAATTGCTTTTGCTGAATGAAAGGTCACCTACCACTCTAAAGGGTATTTTGAGACACAGTAATTTATAAAGTAAAAATGTGAAAAACCAGACTGTGTTATTTCCATCACTATCCATGTTCCTTCGTAAATGAGAGGCATATTGCTGAAATAGATCAAATGTTATGAAAGAGTTGAATCAAAATAATAAAAAAGACCTTCATTGAGTCAGACTTTGTTTTGAAGTAAAAGAGAAAGTCCATAAGGATATACATAGTGTTCATAACACACAGAAACAAAGTTCCTTGTCGCATTGAAAGAAAAACAAAACAAAATGAAACAAAATTCAACAATTGCAGCCTCAAAGTGGAAAGTGTTTTGAGCTACCTAGAGGCAAAATTGTCATGGAGTGGAAGACAGTGTAACAGCAATTATCAAATTTCAAAATTTGGTGAACATCTAAACTTTCCTGAATCGTTTTCTTCATCATATTCAGCATGATCAATTTCTTAACTCTTACAACCAGTTTGAAATGACATGGTTAATGACGAATGCTTCTCCAAAGACAAACTGCTTTAGAAAATAGCTACAACATGGAAGTTTCAGATGTCAGGCAACACCTTTAAGGGACACATTAAACATAAAGAGTATCCTTTTCATTCTCTAAACAGCACAAGTTAATTAAAGTCACAAAGTTGCAGTACCTCTTGATACTTTGCCTTCTTTTCATGATGTCTAAACACTTAAAGGGGCTGTTGATGAAGAGGATATAAAAAGTGCTCCATATTCAAAGCGCCTCTTTGTATCTGCCATACAACGCAACGTGAATGTACCCTTATTTGACTTTGCTCTTCACAAAACTCTACACACATGTCTGTGGAAAGCAATATTATGAAACACACCGACTTTTCCACTGGTATCATTGGCCAAAAAAGAAGCTACACACCACTTAAACATAATCATTGTGACGATGCATAAATATGTAAACAGAATTAAATGTCAGTCAGTACCTTCACAACTACAGGTACGTAAGTTAATGCTGTACGAACACTTCACAGCAGCAGAACAGTATATTCTCATTATTTGGTCTGAAAGCAATTATAAAACAGCCAAGAAGTATTACTTGAAAGCACTAGCGTACAGCTGCTTTTTTAAAAGTGACTGCCAACATAACATATGGTCTATTTGTGTGGCATGGTAAAATGCTATTTTGTCCCATACTCTACACCTATGAGTTTATATCACATGGGATTTGAGCAACCATCCTCGTACTTTTTCATGGGCTTCTTGAAGCATTTTGCAGCTTAGCAGCATATGGTATAACATTACGATCTGCATTATCCCACAGCCAAACAATACATTGTGGCTGCTTTGGCAGATCTTTCCATTTTCACATCAGTAAGACAATATCATTCATAATTTCATTCACTTAACAAATCTGACATAATTGGTTAGTAAAAAGTTCACAATCGCATTAATTTCCTAGCATCACCCCTGCCACTAGGTACAAACTCAAATGGATATGACAAAACTCAAACGAATGGATCATGTAATAAGCATTCAATAGCATGAAATCAGATATCAGAACATTGTGGTAATTTGTGGCCTGTGAATCAGAACACAAATAATGTTGGACCCTACCTACAGCCAACCAATCTTTTATTCGACTAACAATCAGCCTTATTTCAACAGCACTGTACAGCTTTGGCAAATATTTCATAGCTAGTTTCCAATGGAAACAGATTTATGGGCTTACGTATGACTTATCACATGATGAATGTGCCTAAAACACGGACCAATTAACATCAGACTGCAATGTTCAAGGGATTTGGAGCTACTTGATGCCTTTCTAGGTATATCTGCAAGAACATTGCTGTCTAAAAGAGTATACAGTGTATACCAGTATGTATCTGAAGATACAAGACATACATTTTTCTAAAATATGAGGCACACACATAGACGCTTGCAAAACAAGCACTGGGTGTATGATAATGTACAAACCAATGATTTTAAGCTTATTGCATTTGTACTTTCATGCAGGAAAAATATACACTTAAAAGGCACAAATATACATTGTATGATTTGAAGTCTCTAACGCTGGGCACAGCCCCAGTTTTTAGAAAAATAGGTTTCCTCGTTGAATAGATAGGAAAATAAACATCCTCAATGTAGTCATTAGTGCTGATTCTGGTAGAGAACTTCAGTATGTTATCACTAATACTAACACCATTCTGGTACTGAATCATGGATAATACCTACTTTACTATCATAACAAAAAAGAGAAAAAGCAAAGCACAAGGAGTCCCCTTTAAAACCAACAACCAAAAAACAACAGAACAAAAGATGAGGGAAAACAAGAATGAGACTGAGACAGACAGACAGACAGACAGACAGACAAAAAGATGATCCAGTGACTTAAAAATGATAATATGTTACCCAACTAACATTCACTATAGAAAACTAGCAAGAACCAGACAAAGTGTTTGAAATGACAGTGGTTGGACAAATATACACCAGTATTTATCCAAGATATCTATCTGAATTATATTCTTCTTATCACAAGAAGGCAGCAGACATTTGGCAAAAACCAAACAGACATAACTCCAACTTATTGGAAGGTAATGCTTGCAAGATTAGGGAGAATACATAAGGCACATAGAAATTATATGAACAAAAGCAAATATCCCCTCCTGAAAAGCAAATCTTTTCACTCCTCATTCACAGTAATGTTCATGCCAAAAAGTATTAAGATAAAGAGAAAGCAATACAAGCCAGTATTGAACTTTATTTGTCTAAAAAGTTAGTATCCTTTAAAATACAGAAAGGCAATCAATCAATTTGAGAGATCATAAGAACCTTTGTTTTTTTCCCTACCATATCACAAGGACTTTGCCTCTATTGAATCATCTATGTAATGTGTGCTCTCTCGGCATATCAACAGATAACAGTTTGGAGTACTGTTGAGTGTCTAGGTTGATAAAAGTATATTCACAAATAACAAAATGATATTCTCAAAGAGACAACACACCTGATTCTTCACTTATAAAGCAAGAAGAATGAAGATATACCTTGTGCCCTATGTCTGGTCGAATTTTCTGAGCATCATCCTCTTGTTTTCAAGAGATAATGGAAACTGTGAATATATGTTGTTGTGGTTTTTTTTTTCAGTAGTCTTTATATCTGATTTCATATCATACAGATGAAATTTACACAATCACTTTTCAATATATATATTAAAAAAATTGATTATGCAATCTTTGAAAGCACAAAATATGACATGACTCAACTGCAAATGACCAAATATCAATATATTACTACATCTGATCTTTATAGCTGATTAAAGTAGTCATAACAAATAATGTCAGGGTGAAATTTCAAAGAAATCAAATGAAGATGCACAGCAAACGCGGGCATTATCTTTATGGAAAAAATGAAACAATTCCATGAACTTGAGATTCTTCATTACTAAATCTGAACCAAGAGGACATATAGGCCCTATCTCTGTGTCCAGCCCACCACTGTTGGTACATTCCCAAACTACACCACTTGCACATCTTTAACGCAAGGGCCATTCTCACTCGCTAAAATCGCCAAAGAAATGCATGCCCCTTGAATAACTCTTTTGGTCACATTTGATGTACAAGCTGCAATTGCTATTGCCCTAAGAATTTTGCTGATAATCAGGAATATGCAGCACTTGCCCAAGATACAATTTTCAGGCTATTCTGGGAATGTTAAGTTCATACAAGAACTTGTGAGTGGGACATGTAAACTGATCAGTGGATAATGCATGCCTTGTAATGAAAATTGGCAGGAATTTTTGGATGTCGTGTGAACGAATTCACTGATGGATAAGATTCACAAATGGCTTATACTTGTTGGGAATGAAAAACTTGTATAACATTCTGTACGTTTTCACTCATAGTATTGTACCTGTACATCTACTTTCATGTCCAAAACAGGAAAAATCTCAAACAAAACTTGATGAGATTTGACATGATGCAGTGTAAAAGACCCTTACTGCGACTACCTAAATATGTTGACATTGGTGCTGTGATAAGCGACTTATTAAGTCTCCTCGGTATCAATTGGCTGTCTATGTCAACATTTAAAGGGTGTGTACGGTTCTGGTCGAGCTGAGGATTTAGCTTTCAACGTTTTGCGAGATATTCAGAAACCACTCTATGAGATGTCAAAGAGCATGCAGTTCTAAGGGGTATCAAAAGTTTATTCGATGAAAATCGGTTTTGAAATGGCTGAGATATCCAAAAACAAGGTGAAACAAAGAGATCCTAATAAAGTTGTGGCATGTCGCCTTTTATTATTAGCACTTTTTTGGATATCTCGGCCATTTGAAAACCAATTTTCATCAAATAAACGTTGAATCCTTCTTAAAATTACATGCTCTTTCATATTTCATAAGAGGTTTCTCATTATCTCACTTAGGAATGTTCAAAACATGAATCCCTTACCTAAACCAGTACTGTACAGTCCCTTTAAACACGCTTATCATTACCTTTAACTTTATCGATACTTGTGACAGTATCTTGCTGATCAATGACGTACACACACAGTAGGTAGTATGATGATGTAATTGCCTATTTTAAGCCCTATTAACTATCAACGGAGTGATACTAGTTATGAGAGGTCAATGAGCACCCACCACCAACAATTAATGTCTGCTGCTTGAGCCCTATGTATTTGCAATTCTTACACACAAAAATGGAGGAAGAAAAGGAAGTTTCAGCAGTGTAATTCAACTCACATCCGGAAAAAGACTGTGGATACTAACATTTGAGCTACAGGAACTCTGCTCCAGCTCAAAAAATTTCATGTCAAATCTTGATAATAAAATGATTTTGTGCCTTTTTTGTCAGAGAGGAATAAAATAAGATTGTATTTGAAAAGAGTCCCTTGTCACAATGTGATAAAATAACATATATCATAAATAGACTATTGATAACATACTATGCATTTGTTAAAACGTGGTTGTTGAAGTTAACTACAATCATTGACAAGAATCTACTAGTAAGCTAAGTGTATGTGATGACTATTTGATCTCTGATCTGAAAAGCAAACAACTTTAGACTTGCTGCCATATCACTCTGAATCAGCTCATGATTTCTGCAGGGTTATTGATACAGCTATGCCATGTAAACACTCCTTGTACCTTTAAACAGATACCCGCTAGTCACAGGGCAAGCTGCAATAAATATCACAGTACAGTTCGACCTCGATTATCCGGCCTCCTTTTATCCGGAAATCTCTATTATTTGGATGCTTTCACGCATTGAAGGACATTTTTATCCAAAAAATTGTGAAAAAACAGTGACTTTAAACTCAATTAAAATTTCTACAAAACTCAAACGATTTACTTACAATATTCCCGACAGAACTGACATAAATTCACACCACATTATCACCGTAAAAGAAGGGACTACAATTTTGCGCAGGCTAGCACAGATTACACCACCATTGCAGGCTAACATACCTGCCTAGCTGCTAGTGCACTGGGACCGCAGCTTGGATGGCAGCTATATACATTTAACATTGTGTCTCCCATATCTGGCCAATTCGCTTATCCAGATGAGCGCCGGTCCCGACATGGCCGGATAATCGAGGTCGAACTGTATATCTTGAGCTGCGACATCATTTAGCTCATTGAGAATGATACTCACTTTTGACCAGCCACCACACATCTGGCTTATTTCATCATCAAATTACCTACTGCCATCATATGACTGCAGCAAAAATGTAATCATGTCTGAAAGGCATAGGGAATTTCATATTGGTAATTAACTATCATCATACAAAAGGAAAAATCATGACATGATAATGGATTTGCCTCAAATGAGTAAACTTGGAGTAAACATTGTGGTTTTTAGGCTAAAAGTACATACTGGAAAGCAATTATCATAAGGCTATGCTTTACCCTCCCAGTGTCTTGTTACAGAATAGCAAAGGAAAGTAATTAATTGTTAAACAAAGAAGAGTTAGATGTTCATGTCTCATTTTTTTTTTTTGTTACTCATAACACACCTTACACTTCAAATGAAAATGAGAACAAACAACTTTACTGCCACAAGTTACTGCAACAAGGAAACATGTACGCATACATGTTACTTTGTCTGGGCTAGCTTGGTGTGATCGTAATCACTGCTGTAGCCACAGTAACTTCGTAGTAAATGCAAACGGCAGAGAGGCTATGGATGAAATGGTTACACTGTTCAAAACACAGCACAACAAACATATTTTGTTTTCTGCAAAGCTTCAGTGTCCAATCTTTCACCTTCACCTCTGCAGTAGTAACATTTCCCTTTAGTAGTCCTGTCAGAAATCTGGCAGCTATAGTGAAAGGCGATATTGCTGTCACAAACTCACTTCGATTCACTGGACAAGGACTTAAAGTTTTCATCACCAATACAGGCTCAACTCCTGTGTTGCCACTGGGGCTAGTCCCACACATAGCAATCCCTGCAGGGGACCAGCCCTCTCCCACTGTCAATACACAGTATGGATATCTTCCACAAGCGGTACACTTATTAAAACAGAGTTGCCTGAGAGTTCGGAGTGGGCGACAAAAAGGAAAAATAGATCTGAGAGTCCCGTCGGAAGGCAGGTGAACGGTTGTCAGAACCTGGGTGCCGGGATTGTCAACATTGTTCTTCCTTGGTCCTGCGCCAAGATAAGTGGGTTGGTCATGTGGTGCTGAATTAGCTGAACAGGTGTGTCAAATGCCTGCAAACAAATGGGGGAGAATGGAATTATGGGAAATGCATGAGAACAACAAAAATGTGGATGACTCCTTGTGGTTTCCCTGTGGTATTCTTATAAAACTTAAAGGGGATGTTTCCCCAAATATATATGAGGATTGAGTGAATGCCGAAATATTGAAGACATTGCAAAGTTTAATGAAAATCAGACAATCTGTGCAATAATTATGAATTTTTAAAGTTTTGGTAACACCGTCGCTGGATGTGATGATGACAACAATTTGTGATGTCAAACATGAACAGCGATATAAATGAAGTCTGAAGAAAACTCAACATAGTTTATTTTTTCTAGCATAATGAAAAGTACTTGGCTATAGTCTCTTTTGTGAGGTTGGTGGAACAATTTTCCCTCGACATACAGTATATGTCAGTAACAAGTGGAAGGAATGTACACTTTTCATTGAAGACAAAAATTGTATAAATCGCAAAGCCTATAAGTACACGTTGTCAGAAAAATTGTGATACTGGTTGCAGCCACGTAATTATGTAAATAAGCTTAGGTTGTGATGTTATACCAGCTCACTACTGTCCCGCTGTTTTGTGCACAAAACTACCACTGAATATTATGTGTTTTTAGTTGATGACTTAGAAAATGCAACTCTTTCCCTCTAAAGGCCCGTTTTCACTCAGCACACAAAAGATTTGCAAAGGATGCAAACGTTTGCGAAGTCCAACATTAATTTTTAGGCTGCAAAATTTCTTCTGAATGTTTCCAGCATCCCGGCTTGAGATATGCTTGTGATTTGTTCTAAAAAATGTATCAAAAGCTTTAATTGTCAGTTGTGCACAACATAACCAAAGTGTGTATGGCATTGGCATAATCTTTGTACAACCCCAACTTTGCCATTTTTTTTTTAATCAGTTACTTAGATATTGCAGCATAAGAGTATAATATTTCTCTCTGATTTCATGTCAAAATGAAAAATTTGTTTGAAGATGCCTCTGTATGGCAATGAAAGCCATGCATGACCAAAACAGTACCATCTTCCCTAATTTTTGCATGTAGTTGCAACTAATATCACTATCAAATCAAATATGTTGTGAATATATGCAAATTTCCACATTTGAAAAATTTCATTACTTTCCTTTCTGTGATAACACCCTTTTGGTTCTCAGCAAATCATATCTATTTTGATTCAACTCATCTATCAAATATCTATCCGAATATCTTGTACATGGTGTTGGATTAAACACTGAATAGTTAACAGTCTATGGAACTAGAGATAATATAAACATGTACCGGTAAGCTACGTGTACTTGACATGCATACATTGCAAGGGATATTAAGGCCCAAATTTACGAAGGTGGTTTAAACTTAAGCCACAGTACATATTTAGATCATGCTCTAGAACACAAACTAAAATAAATAAGCGTACCGTTGACATGCGGTATCAATGCGCTTTTGCTACTGGACGCCTATTGGCGTACGCAATCTGTCAATCGTATTTATGCAGAAGAAATTTGCATTAACCATGGTTTATAAACCATGGTTTCAATTGTACCACCTTCGTGAATTGGGGCCTAAGTGTGCTTGTTTCTTGGGGTCTCACAATTTCGTGATCCTTCTGACTCCCGAGGGCGTACTTCCTATCCAATCTGTGCCTGATCTGGAGATTCCTCACCCGACCGTTGTACCACAGCGAGAGCGAGAACGGCTTGTTTTGCCTGTCTTTGCCCGGTCTCACAACAAATGCCCCGTTCTTGTTTGAGGTATGGGAATTGGAAGAGAGAAAAAATAGAGGGGGGGGGGAATGGAGGAGGAGGAAGGGAGAGAGAGAAATCATAACATTGTGGTAACAAATTTTCAAAAAGAAATTTTAAAACCCTTTTATTTCTAGAACAGAACTGATGATTATTTATAGTTGATTATTTGTATTTGTAGTTGATTATATGTTTGTTTGTTTATTTTTGATAATTGTAAAGCGTGAACATACATAAAATAATAACAGTAGTAATTAAAGAAACTCCATGAAAGATGCTGTTTTAATGTTTTTTCTATTTGTTTGCTAAAACAACGTCTTTCACAGAGTTTCCTTTCAATAATTACTGCTGTTGTGAACCAATGTCTTCTTAGACTCCAAACAGATATACATGTATCTACGTATATATGTGTGTGTGTGTATCTTACAGCGTCTGAGTTCAACTACTGATTTAATTCTCTAGAAAAAATTCTTTTATTGTGATTTATGCAAATATGTTTCAAATGGATGAAGTCTGCATTGAAATTTGCATTTGCCTGCTTCATATACATACAAGTGAATGTAAATTATTTGTGCAATCAATACGTCTTAAATGAAAACAAATAAAGACTACAGAAAAAAAAAAGTGTGTTTGGCCTTTATTCATTCATATAGTCATTCATTCTCAAACTAACCAAGCAGTGAAAAGCATGTATCTTTCAACTGAAGACACATTCTCCCATTGGAATTAATATCTGAAAGTGCAGCTGCATGATACTCACTCTCCTGCAATTTGTCAGAATTCTCTCCGACTCCACCCGATCGATGTCCGCGTGGTACCACGGATATCCTTCTATTCCATCGTCAGCCTGAGAAAAAAAGATATTCCATTTGATTCAATTCAATTTCAATTTTGCAACAACATTTTTGTTCATTTAACAAAATATACAGCAAAATATTAAACAATTGCGTACAACATATACTTTCTATGCTAAATGAACATAATTATACAATGCATAGATTTAATCTCAAATAAGGAAAATAAACATTGCTGGGAAAAAATAATAGGGAAATTATAAATTTACTATAATCAGAATATGACCTAAACTAGAAACTTCTTACCAGCGGGGGCAACTTTCGGTTGGTATTGTGATATGCGACCCTTGATTGTCATGGGAGTGTAAACACAAAGCAAAAATGTAAACATTTGATCATTTCTAAATACAATATTTTTAAATGTGTCATAAATAAAATGTAGCATTCTCTTAATAAAAAAGATGATTGAGACATAGGTAAAAAAATGATGACAACAGAAAAGGTTGGAGCGCCCTCACCCCAGGATTCACGGGAGGTAATGGTCGGCTCGGCTCACTCTGAGGAGGAGGCGGAGTGATCGCTCTAGGCACAGGTGGAATGTTCTTTCCTGCAATCTTCATCAGGGAGGATTTGTTTGGTTCCAGACCTGGTGCAGGAGCTGTGGCGGGGAAACATATGAGTGGAATGAGCCGTGAAACAAATGCTTTGCCACAATCATATTGACAATAATTATATGTGACCTGCCACGACAAAAGGATCCTAAAGTTGCTGACGGCTGAGCTGAGAAATCGAGTTTCAAGTCAGGTCATCAAAATCGGTCAAAACAATCAAACTTCTGTTTTTGACGTACTTTTGTAGTCTGATGTTTCGTCTATCATCTGCCGAAATTTCGAATCTAAATGATCAAAGGACAAGCAAGAAATTAGTGTTTTTCTGGGCCATGACTTTTGACTTTCAACGGAACTGAAACATGTCCAAAGATTTGGATTTAGTGTTGCAGATAGACTCCACCCCCAACAACAAGGGAGTGATCTTATTAGTCAGTGTGTGGCATCATGGTTTCTGATTGGTCGTGCATAGATCACTGGTGCTAAGCTTGAATGAACTTTGCAGAGGTTGCTACAAGCATACCTTATGTCAAGAGGTAAAAACAGTGTTACCTCCCCTTGAGCACGATTGGGTCAGAACGAAAACTGTGAAGATGGTTTTCTCAATATGCTAATTTCCTAGACCACTTGAAATGCTCTTATAAAATCATAGATATCTCCGCAACCGAGCACTTTTATGAGTCATGCTATTTATGAAATTATAGCAAAAAAGTATTAGGGAATTATGTCATGTCATTTTCAGAAAATCAACATCTCTAGACTTTCGTATCCTTTTGTTGTAGCAGGTCGCATACATGATTACATGTATATGTGAACACATAGTGAATTTAATATCATGTCATGGCTTGTGCCAAGATCCCACTCTCCTGATGGAGCATACAGTATGATGTTGCATTCAACAACAGTACCTGTATCAATAAAGAATAAGACTGCAAATCACAATGACTACCACGATGTGAATTCACACACTACAAAGTTGAATTCACACACTACAAAGGTTGACAAATTAACTTCACTGCAATAAGCTTCGCATTTGTCTCTGGTTCCACTGATCTCCAGCGCAGTTGTGCACAGTACGTATATCACAACTTCAGAAAGAAATATTACCAATAACTGTACAGATGGATAAATATAAATTCATACAAAAATAGTAAAGTCTTCTCTAAATTCTAACAAACTGACAGAGCTCAATATGTCAAATTAGTTTTATTCCCCTACCAAGAAAGAATAAAAATGATAAAAGAAGAAAAGTAAACAAACTATCATATGAATAATCTTCTATAACAATAATTCTGTACTCATTACTGCCAATTTCAGATATCTCACAGATTCAGCCACTCAGTTACACTTGAATATCCAATTTAACTGTAACTTTATTTCATCTTACTCACACAGCTTTAAAATCATGTTCCAAACTGAACAAAGGATAATTTTCAATGTCATATAACCTGTTAAAGGTACTAGCCCACATTTGCAAACCCACGAAAATCAAAACTGCATAAAAAAGGTCCAATATGACTTCAAGTACAAGTTATAACAGTAACATACCTCACCTATCGCTCTTTGTCTATACCATTCGATAAAAGAGAGAAAATCATCGTTTTAAAATCAATTTTCAAACCAGGTCAATCCGACCCAAAATCGAATTACGAGCGCGGGCTATAGCTACGTACATTGTACATGTAACACGTACGTGGACCGGAGCTAGCGAGTGTTATACGCATGCATACGGATTACGGTGCATTTTCATTTATTTTTATGAAAGTAATGGACTAACTGGAACGAAATTTTGCACAGGTGTTACTGCAATCATACCCAAACTCCATGCTAACTATGAGACCAATTGCTGCAGGTTTACAAATGTGGGCTAATACCTTTGAGTTCCTGGGTAATTTGGCTGCTGAAAAAAAGTTAATTATTAAAAAATTATTAAAATCTATCCTGTTACAATCAAATTGGCAACTCTACATATTAATCATGCCATCCCTGAAAATCATTAGATGGAATTGGCTATGTTCAGGAAATTTGTACAAAATTAGGAAAATATGAAGAATGATTTTCCAGTTATAGACAGAAACATTAATATAAATCTTGAAAAAGCAGTGCATATTCTAGGATAAGTTATAAAAGTAGCAATTTTGAGGATTTTTCTCAATTCCGCAATCAAACTCAATAATAGTAATACGATCTAAATAGGATTCAAATGAACATTCCATACACACAGCACAAAACTGTAGAGTTGGGAATTGATGGATCAAAACAAACAAATTGACTGATATAGCCTGGGAGATCTCAGAGTACAAAACTTACGCATAGGTCGGTTGGGTTGAGCAGGTAGAGGGGGCTGGGTGGGGATAGGAGACGGGAGGGGAGGTTGCGTCGGTAGGGGTGGCATGTCCGACCAGGTTGCTTTCCTCGGCGGTAGTGGCGCGCCATCGCTGCCGCTCGAACTGGTGCTACCGATGGACGAGGAAGAGGTGGTTGATATCGTAGATGCTGGCAAGCCCGTCCTCCTTGGGCTGCTAGTAGGTTGTGTTACTCTCGGTATTAAATTACTGCTTGAATTGTTTGACCTCTCCGGCTTTTGCCATGGAGTCTTTGTAAATGGCCTGTCTGAGTTGTTATTGTCAGTGCCCTCAAATTTGTTCAACAGATTGTTCACTCGGCTTGTCACGGGAGGTCCTGAAGAGAAGTTGCCATTTTCCTTGTCACTGTCGCTCATTTGCGTCGTCTTGGGCAGTTCCGGTATCCTTGGGTTTGGTGGTGATCGCGGCCTGTCTCCATTGGGCATGCCGGGCAGGAGATTCGAGTTGGACGTTTTTGATTCCGGGGCATTCCAGCGGTTCATTGCTGGGGAGGGGCGCTGGGGAATGGGTGGTGCATTTCCCTGGGTGGGGGAAAGGGATCCAGGCTTGGATGGGCGTGGTGGGGGCTTTGCCCCTATGCTCATAGCGGGTAGACATGGGAGTTCCCTTTTCTGAATGCTTGGCCGCTGTGGTGGTTGCACTGCGAGTCAAGACAAACATTCAGAGAAGCTGCTTGAAAGTTTTGTTCACTACCATCCTTTAAATCAATATCTTAAACATGTTGCCCCTGTCAAGAATTTTACAGTATACTGTAAAAGTGGATATTTTCAAGCGACTAAATATTCCCCCTTGGCATGTTTTTTGCATGTTTTTAATTCCGCGGAATCAAGACATCAAGTACTGGAACATATGGCGTGCAAAAATATTTGTGTGCTTTTATTTTTGTGCTAGCTTCTGGTTGCGCGAAATGTAAAAAAATTTCAAACAGCAAAAATTTCCACTTTTACAGTAACAAAACAAATCTGTTCAACAATAACTGTGAAAAAAAAATTTTTGCACAATATACAAAACCATCATTCCAATATCAATATATAGACATCTACCCATTTCATTCCACTCTGTAACTAGTAACATGCATGAGTCATTAAAAGAAAGTCTGATAAAGTTGACGAGCATCAAATCTTCTACTATGAAATTACAAGATTCCCAAGACTCTGAGCTTGTCAATAATTTGTCCCACTTATTTCCAAAAAATATCACACAAACAGAAAGAAACTAGCCTCGAGGTGAACGCAGCTTTGAGAAAATTAGATTTGAAGTGTAGGTACACTTAAGCATGCAGGAATGAGGCATTAAAACATATTGGGCCCATAGAGAAAAATTGTGCCAACAAGCTCCATAGAAAATGAAACATATCAAACTTCATAGACAATCTTGCTCTATAAAATTTGGAGAGGAGGCAGGTGATATATATATCAAATTGTCAAATAATTGATCAAATTTGTTACTAAATCACTCTAGAAAACTGACAAAAAGACAAATTTATCTCACAGTGATTGGAGTATACTTGTACTAACTACTCTTCTGCTAAAGCAAATAGATTAACTATGCCTGATGAATTTCAAACAATCTCATTCTGACATGGGCTGATGAGGATTTATTCTTTGAAATAAAATATCCCATTTTTGGGGGGACATTTTGACTTGTTTGTTTTATAAAATCCTACATGATTTGTGTGTGTATGTGTGTGTGTGTCTGTCTGTCTGTCTGTCTGTACGTGTGTGTTCAACACAGTGTGATTCTCACCTCCTGGCTCCAAATAATTTTCATCCTGGAATGGAAGAGAAAGAAAGAAATAGAATATAAGTAACTTTATGGATAAACAACTATTTCTTAACCCTTTCAAGACAAGTTTCTGTGGGAAATGTGTGTTGTAGCGAAATCAACCCGTCCTCAACAGGTTAATACTGATGAAAAGGGCATGCTACTACAACAATACCGATGAGCACATGTCACCCTCCTAATCCCTCTTGTGCAAATACCCAATGTTGCCTTCATTGTCACGCGAAGTTGGCTTTAGATATCGTCCAACACGGATCAAATCCTAGCTGTATGCTATGCATCGATCTTAGGCTCAATTTGTGCATAACATCACTGTGGTGCATGTCCTGCAGGCCACTCGCAACATGTTACAATATCTTTTGTGCATTCTGATTCAATATACACATGGGACACCGCAGTTATGGCGGATTGTGCTGCCAAGCCGGACTGGTGTAGAAACGGGCTTGGCAAAAAGGAGTGAAAGTGCCTTTCATATTCACATTATTTCTTTTACATGCTGGTAATATCCTGTGGTCATCATAACCTCAACCCCATGCACCAACAAGAGTCTGGATGAAGAAGTCTAGATAGGACTTGTAGCATCTAAAAGGTAACAGGCAAAAGTATCCACTAGGTAAGTGTCACATGACCTTGATTTGAATACTGTAAGCGCCATATATTCAGCGAGGATTTTTTTTTTTTTTTAGAAAGTTTTGTGAGGAGGGCATTATTTACGATTTTAACCATACACAACAGAATACTAACTCTGATCCCAACATAAACATATGACGCGTATGGCAGAATTGTGCATATGTACTGCTATGCAGTACATAGTATGAGAGCAAAGTTTTTTTTATAATACTGTACTCCGAGATCACAAATTTAACCAGTTATGAAATTGGCTGGAAGTCAATTCATGGAGAATTAGACTTGCTAAATATATGGCGTATACAACTGTATAGTATCATATTGTTCAGTGTGAAGTCAACACTGTGATAGTTCTGCAACTGATTACGTTGTTTTGAAATAATATGCCAAAAAAATTTGCAATACGAGAGCCACTAATATGTCCCTGTCCATAACAGGCATTCCCTACGATATACCTGTATTACATGATTACTTTAAATATCGTGAGGTTCATCATCATTACCAGAGTATCATCTTCCCTATCTTATCTCATCTCTATTTCATTCATCATCATCATCATCATCATCATCATCATCATCATCGTCATCGTCATTGTCATCATCATTGTCTTCGTCATCATCATCATCATCGTCATCATCATCACCTCTTCATTAACATCATCTTCATCATTATCATCATCATCACCTCATCATTAACATCATCTTCATCATCATCGTCATAATCATCGTCGTCATCGTCGTCATCATCGTCGTCAACAACATCATCATCATCCCCATCAACATTATCATCATCAACATCATCATCATCAACATCATCATCATCCCCATCAACATTATCATCATCATCATTTCATATCATCATCACCATCATAACCATCATCAACATCATTATAATCATCACAATCGTCTTCGTCATCACCATCATTTCATTGTCATCGCTATCCTCATCATCATCACCATCATCATCATCTCATCAGCATCAACATCATCATCGTCATCATCATCATTACCATCATCACCATCACCATTACCATCATCTCATCATCATCGTCATCATCATCATTGTCAACATCATCATCATTGTCAACATCACCATCATCATCATGTCATCACCGTCATCATAATCATCCATATCATCATCACAAAAATCAATTCTGCTCAGTACTTACTTCATCTGGTTCGATGTAATTTTCTGCCTCATCGTCTTCCACTGTAAGAGATCGGCAAATACAAAAGGTCGGCATGGAGACACAAATGTAAGAAATACTGACATACTCTTTGTCACCCAGTCACCATCACTTCAACATATCATAATGTAACCATTGCACAGTTTGATGGCAGAAAAAATAGTGCATATCAAAGATATATTTATGTGAGAACATTGATAATCTTGCTATAGGCAGAGAACAATTTACAGACACTCGAAAGGATACATAATGTATCTCAAGCACACCATCTTGGCTGTGTGTATATGTGTGTGTGTGCTCCTGTTTGAGTCACACACCTGTCAACCCTACAATTCAGTTAAATAGGAATAACTGGGAGAAAATGATGCAAAAATAGGAATTTTCACCATTCTCCCATACATCAACATTAGCAGGTGTGCATAAAGATAAGAGCCCACATTGGAATGAAGCTTCTTCTTTACAAACTAATTAGAAATGTTCCGAAATATCAACTGGGGAAAAGTTGGCATGTATGCAGTCATGGGTTGGCTTACCTGGTACAGCATATTCCTGATGGCAGAGGAAAGAAAGAAAAAAAAATGATACAGACAGATAATCAATTTGGGGTGCATGGTCCTTTATTTACGAAAAACTCTATTACACACACACACCTAAATTAAGAAATGTGCACCACAAAAAATGACTTTAAAAAAGAAATAAGTATGTGTATACACAATACAATCATTAATTTGGAAAGATGTGATACTTTGGTGCAATACGAATAATAAAATGAAATATTGGTGATAATGATGATGACAATAATGATAGTGATAATTGTAATGATGGCACTACTACTACAACTACTACACCATCTACTACTACTATTATGACTGCTACTGCTACTTCTACTACTACTACAACTACCACGACTACTACTACTAGTAATTCTACTACTGTTATAATAATAATAATTATTATTATTATTATCATAATTATTATTATCATCATTATTACTATTATTAACTAAAAAAAAATCATCATTATTGTTATCATGATAATTATCAGTATAATTAGTCAGACACAAAGCAATACTCACTGAGTTAAAGCGATCTGAAAATAGAATATGATAGGTCTCCTTGTCACTATGGTGTTGTAATGATCCTTCACACAGTATGTTATGTATAGCCTAAAATCTATCTGTAATGTGCATGTAAGATGTCTGGAGGTTTCAAGATACAACATTGTATTAAGCACTGACATATTATAATTTTGCTATGCTGCATCCAATTTGACGATACAGAGAGAAGAGACAGAGAGAAGAACTTTCTCTCTATCTCAAAGGGCCTAGTGACACCAACCTCTTCTGTCTCTATGGGTTCCACCGGCTTTCTGCTGGGAATGGGCGGGGCCGGAGGCTCGCTGCTCACTGGGACGTTAATCCGGTTGATGGGAGGACGCACCCTGTTCTTGGGTCTGTGGGAGTGGAGATGAAGGGAGTGAAAGAAAAGAGGTATAATATCATCCTTTAAATAACAAGAGTGATCTAGGGAGGAGCAGATGCTATTATACCGCATGTCCCTCCCCCCCCCCCCAAAAAAAAAACAACAAAACAAAAAAAAAAAAAACCAAAAGGGGACCCTCTGCAATAATAACTTTGAAAATAGAAAATCAATCCAAATACAATTTCAGAGTATGAAACTTTAACTTATTACCCACATCTTACAGAAAACCCAATCTGATTTGCTTTATTGGTCAAAGAGAAATGAGGATTTTAGTAGAGCATATCAGAAATCCCTTCCCTCCAAGTTCTGTCAATCGTGTTCACATATTAATATGCAGTTCCAAGAAGAATCAGACATGTGACATGCAGCACAACGGTCCATTTTTCTCTGCGACCACTTAACCAAACTGAACAGGGTCTTTTGCAAAATAAAGGTAAGATGTTTTATGTTTTTAGACCCTGAAACAGCATTCAGACAGTTTAATTATATTGAAAGTTATCAATGCAAAAACCTCATTGTATTTGTTTATACATACTGTATAGATATGTATTTTGGTTGTTGTTTCTTTTAAGCAATTTGCACCTCAAGGAAAAATCTAAAAAAACCTCCAAGCAATATGAAACTTTATATTTCAATAAACAACTGTTTTAGTTTTTGTTTCTTTGGCAATTGTCTTCTTCATGGGGGGGGGGGGGGGATGAAGACAAGACAAGAAAGTCTTGTAACTCTGGCAAACGGTTCAACCAGAAATTCATTGTCTGTCTAAATATATCAATGTCTTTTGATAATCACACTAGATCCACTCGCTAATGCTGGCAATAAAACCATTCTATCAGTCAGTACCACTGTAAGAGTAGCTGTGACTGGTGGGAAGGTTGGGATTAGGCAGGATTAAGATCAGGGTTGGGCCTTCACAAATTCCACTCTTTGCCACATCTTAATTAACCCGTTCCTCACGGGAACCTGGTTTACCAGGTTCCCGTGGGAGCAACTGATATACGGGAACCTGGTTTACCAGGTTCCCAAAATGAAGACAAGGGTGCCTGCTTCAGTGGCCTAAATTCATGTTTCTTTGTGTCAAAATGCTCAGAAAAGTGGGTTTGATGAAAAGATCAGAGTTTATTCTCTCAGGATTTGTTCTCCTGCTGTATAAAAAAGGGGGTTTTACAGTATTATGTACCTTTTCCTGATTTAGTTTTTTGCTTGTTCTGCTGTAAACTCGTACAAACATGTACATAATGATCAAGGCTGACATCAGTTAGAAATGCAGGTTCACTGACCCCAGTCACCTCATTCAGGTACCTGGTTTTGTGTAGAACAAAAGATTCTGAGAGCTCATCAGCGCACGCTCTATTCATACCTCGCACCCAATCGATATTTCCATTGTTCACGGGCACATGTAGTTGACCGTAGAAAGGGGGGACACAATGAACCGCTTGACTGCCTTCACACAGCTGGATTACCAACCTGTGTGCCTCTCTGTCGACGGGCGAAAAGAATCTCGTTTGGGGGCATTAAAGGCACTCAGAGAATTGCGGAAGGAACGGGTTAACTATTAGAAGACCACTGGAGAAGATTTGATTACTATCTTAACACACATCCTCAACAGACATAGGTTCAAGCATGATGGAACAGTCCTAAATTGGCTCAGACTGGTAAATACCACAGTTTTTTGTTGTTGTTTTTTTGTAGTATAGCTATATACATACATTTCAGGCATTCTTGGTCCTGGAGCATTGGTCACAAGTCTGTTGCGTTGCTGGCTCTGCAGAAACAGAAAAAAAAAAGAGAAAGAAAGAAGACAAATTAGGGTGCGTTTATTTATTTTAAAAAATTCTGAGGCAGAATCATGATCCCAAATGCATTTGAGGCATGGGGCTTGAAAAGCAAGCAAACATGGGACTAGCAGCTTTGAAGTCCCCACCAGTGGGCTAGACAAGGGGGATAAAGTACCTTGCTTAGGGGCACAACTGCTGCAGCCACAGTGGTTGCTTAACACACTGGGTGCCACACACAATCCCTGCTGGATACACTGGAGTGTAAATCATTGATAATATGATTTGACACTCTCTAGACTTGGTATCCTTCAGCATTTAGATGAGGTAGTGGAATAAGGACATATTTTGGATCAGGAATCACTGAGCAGAAACAACTAAAGCTGTAGGATTCAAAGGGCAGGATGGAGGTAATAAGGACTATTATGTCACTCTATATTCCTTCAATATTTTTTTCTTTCAGCGTACTATCTACTCAGCACAGACATTCAGCTCCATTTGAGATTTATTTATAGTGACATAAACAATCTTTCAGTGGGCAAATATGATTTGATTTTTAATACGCCAGACATATAGAGGTCAGGGAGGGTTTCCCCTCAGAACAATAGGGAGCAAAAGGAGGGCTCACCAAACACCCCACCAGGGGTAAGCTTGAGAGGAGTTCGGCTTAATTACCACCCACTGAAATTAGCGCCCTCCGGAGGGGCAAGTCCGAGGCCCAAATGTCAGAATAATTACCGGCTTCCGAGAGAGCTTGCCGTGGGAGGAAGCCATGGGCTAACTTGGCCTTGTCTGCGCTTCGGCCACAATTGGAGATGTCTCCCTATTTTAAGGGATAAGTCTATCTCTTCCTCCTCCTCCTTCTCCTCCTAACCAATTTCCCCTCCCCCACAAAGAATTTCAAAAAAAATGGGGATAGCTGTCACATACAGGCCTGCCTGGACAATTCTGGGCAATTCAGACCATAGACATGAAATCCAAATGCTGTCAAAAAATTGAATTCCTTATCCCATCAAAGGGACTATTTTTTAGAAGAAGCATGTTGTTGCATGTGAATTCATAAGCTATCCTCTTTATCTTTCTATCTATCTACCTACTGTAAACTGAGGAATGTTCATGTACCATTTGATTTCGTGAGAGCCAAGATTCGCGAAATTAAAATGCATGTGAAGGTTCTTGTCTACACTTTACGCATTGAATGTTAGTGGCAACTCGCAAAAAACTCATGCCGCGAAAAAGGCCGTCGGCTCCAATTCATGAAAATTTCATGCTGCAAAGATATCATGTTTTACAGTATCTACCTATCTATCTATCTATCTATCTATCTAACTCTCTATCTAGTAGTAACATGCAAAGCTCGGTGGCCATTCAACCTGTTGAAATAATAATGATAATAATTGTAATATTATTATTATTATTATTATTATTCAATTATTTAAGTAATTATTTAATTTAATAATATTAATTATATATTATTATTATTATTATTATTATTGTTATAATTATTATTATTGTTATTATTATTATTATTATTGTTGTTGTTGTTATAATTATTATTGTTATTATTATTATTATTTCTATTATTATTATTATTATTATTATTATTATTATTATTATTATTATTATTATTATTGTTATTATTATTATTGTTATAGTTATTATCAAGTATTCTTCATTCATAATGTTTTTGGTTTTATCTCACAAGTCAGACCACAAATATGACGGCACCAGGAAGTCACAACCTGTACCGGCCGAGTCATCATTGATTCATACCACTTGTATGATATATAGGCTACACAGTGATGATGAGTTTAAGCTTGTAGAAAAAAAAAATGCTGTTGACAGCAGTCAATGTGTGTATTCGAGAGAGAGAGAGTGATACAGCATGTAACAGGACCCAAGCTGAACTGCGTAGACCGAAGAGCTTCATGACCTCCAACCAGGCTTTCCAAATATTCTATTTCCTGCAGGCACTTAGCACTTCTCAACCCAAGTGTCTCTGAAGACTCTTAGTCGCACTGCCGTCACATTTCATCACGTCCTGACATCCAATTATGCAACAATCACCACACCTTTCAATCACCACGCACTCGACGGAGCCCTAACTAAAAATGTACTCGCCGGGAAAACTGTGGCACGATATTTTTAGAGAGTGCCGGCAGGCTGGGCCGAAGAACAGCAGCTGATTAATCCGAGGGCACAGATTTATTCCTGACATCACTCAGCTGCCTTGTTGCGGAATTGAAGGAATTTTTTTTTTTTCCACTGCTTGCAGCTTCTCCGCCCCAGTTAAGCAATGAGCGAAGGATATCCATATAATTTGTGGGCATTTGCAACGAATGCCAATCTTACGACATAGTAATTGCTCTACGTTAGCGAATAACACAGGCGAATGCTGGTGTTCTGACAGGAAACCCTACTCTGAACAGAATATTGAGTCACCTTTTTTGGGTAGAATTTCTCACTAAACTCTGTACATTTCAGTCGCAGATGCAGATTAGAATGTGATGGAGTAGGAGTAATTTTAAACATGTGCAAATATAGTGACATGGGTACAAGAGTGCTTTCACATAAAAATTCAATCATTGAATCAACTGCTAGTGTATAGATAATTCTTTTAAGTTGAAACAAAATATCAATCTCTTGACCTCATCCCCCCCCCCACCCCCTCATCTCTCCTTCACTTTTTCATCACATATCTTTTTATCACAACGACTCATGTTGTGTTTTTGCTCTAAACATAAATATGCATACCTGCAGGAATGATCAAACTTTCAAGGAGTAGCCACTCCCTATCCCAGGGGTGGAAAAACCACAACCTTGCTGTAGCGCGGAAGGAAGCACAGGATTGTCGGGATTAGGTCTGGATTTTCATAATTACATAGACCTCCCTCTTGTGTCAATATGACTGGACCTATAACACTGTGACCTCGGCAATGACATGTTCCAACCTACCTTCACTCTTAATCTTTACTTATTAAAACTGCACTGCTGCTGAATTAGGAAACAAATGACAATTTAGTTGATGACATGGTAGACAACCGGAACTCTTTCAGAAAAAAAAAGGGGGGGGGGGGGAAACGAATGGGAAGGGTTATCATTTGTCATACAAGTTTCAAGTCTCCTGCCCTTGATTTTTTCCCCTTTAGAAGATGAAATATCTTTAGAAGAAATGGGAAGAACAGCATATTCAATGAATAAAAGATTATATTCCAGCTTTGGCAGTGATTTAAAAAAAAAAAATATCTGTTTACATGGTGGCTCAAAAGCACACATACACAAAATTTTCTTTTATCTTTCAATCTGTATACAGTTATGAATTTTCGCACGAGTATGCTTACAGATGTATCTGAATTTACCAACATGCTATAACTGCAAGCTTCTACAGTGGCCGAGAGTGTTCCACTGAAAATAAATTACAAGTCATATAATGGCAGGTGGCCAAGTCTGGTGGAAGTCAAAATCATGTTAGTTTCACATCTTCTGATGATTACCCTTCCGCTGTGTGCTATCTGAAGTGTAGCTTGGCTCTATCATGTCCACTGATGGAGTGTCTTCTCACACTTAACCCGTTGAGGACCAGTCTGGAGTATACTCCGGCAAGTGACTATGGGAAATGTGTGTTGTAGCAAAATCAGCCCATTCTCAAAGGGTTAACAAGACAGACCAGCTTTTTTTTCATACATCTCAGAGATTACAATGATCAATGAAGTTGAAGAGCACATTTCAGATTGGAATGCTTGCCATCTCTTATGGCAGAGGAGAGGTCTAAGTCTGATGTACTGGTCACCTGGATGTAAAGTTCACTTGTCCACTGAGATCACTGGATAAGATTCCTTTAGAGGCAGACTGTATGTGGTCTAAAGGGCATGTAAAGAGTACCTGGTCTCAATGACACTATGTTCAAAATACTTTCAGTGGCCTTTTGAGCTAAATTTGACTATATCGTGATTATTCATAGATATGCTACCCACTTAAAATGTGTTGATGTCTTCCAAAACAATACAAGAACACCAAAGTGACTTCTAGGGAACAACAATCAATGTTGATATAAACTAAATTCTATGATTAAAAACAAACAAACAATGCCTCCGTCACCCTTTAGATAAGGCCTATAAAAACAATCTGGTCCATTCATAAACAAATACAACTAAATGGTAACTACCATTTTCTCATACACAGACTAGCTAGAATGGGTTTTGGAACAAGTCAACATTACACATACATGTTGAATAGCTTTCTTGCATTTGTCAAAGATGAGTAACTACTTGTAGCAGCCTAAAAAAACACACTAACAAAACTTGGGGTTCAACAGCTGTATGTCACCTGCATGAAAATGAGTGCATTATTTACTGTGCAACTTTAAACAGGGCATGTCTTGGTTAGCCTTTAATGTTGAATTTAGCGCCGTGTGGATGCACTCGAAAGTTAGCAATCTTAAAGTTTAGTCGATGATTAGAACCACAAGGCATCTTAGGGTTTACGCTCCACCCATGAGCCATGGGAAGGGGGCGGTCCCCACTTGTAGTTTCGCTCCGTATGGACACAATAATCAACAAGCTTGTGAGTAAGCGTGAACCTCGCTTCTCATTTGCTTCCGGGTCAACCCCCAGCAGCGCTATTTTGTATGGGTATAAGGTCATAATGAAGACTCTGCACTCTGTATTATCATTAAGCGGAATTCGCTCGCAATTTGTATCTTAAAGTTTAGGTGCATGTGTGAACCTGCCTCCTGAATTCAGAAGTGGAGCTAATCATTGATCATTAAGTTTTTGACCTAAACTTCAAGTTTGGTAACTTTGCGTGAACGTAACTACTGTCCAAAGTCCCTGACACAAAAGGCTTAAAGGTGATTGTGTCACATGCATTAGGTCACAAATGTCCTTGGGGCTAGTGCCAGAAAATGTAAATATTGGCTAGAAATAGAGAGTTTGTAGGGGGAAAGTCCTGATGCTGAGATTTGTTCTTTGTTGTTGTTGTTTGGGTTTTTTTTTTTTATCATCTGGATGCCATCTTGGTGTTCCTCTACCTTTGAAACCCCTTCCTACCCCCAGAGGGCTGGCAGACCTTTTTAAGACTCCTGTTTACTCGCATAATTGATCCCCAAAGCAGCTCCCGTCCTCACCTCCTAAAGACCTCCCTCCCTCCATATAGACCTGACACAGATTCCGCTAAATGTATTCAGTCTCCACATAGGAAATTCTTGGAGACATTTATAAGTGCAAGGTTAGGTCATCGACATAAAATAAACTGACCCACTGAACTCTGCTAATTGTTAGAGTCCACTGCGAATCGCCACCGCAGAAAAGCAGACCCTTCTCCCCCTCCTCCCAAATCATTAACATTCCTCATCCTCCCTCCCCACACTGGCAAACACCCATCCTCTCCTAACACAAACACTAACACAAGACTACACTAACACATGACACAGATCCTAATCCATCTGCTGCATTCATCTTGTATTTCCCATCACGAGTTATCGAGTGCAGGTGTAACTAATCTGCAGGTATAACTAACATATAATCTACAGTTATTGCAAATTATGTAACAGTGGGTTTTGTTTTTTCCTATCTTGTTTTCTGACAGCGCGAAGAAGGGTACTAGGTAAAACTTTAACCAAAGCTGTACTTTCTTTTTTGCTGAGAATCAGTGCAATTAATTCTTTCTTGCAACAAAAATTGGTTCCCTTGTCACAGCAAACACCATAAAAAGTATTGCAGCTCAACTCACTGGTACTCTGTGTATTTTGTGTGTGTGTGTGTGTGTGTGTGTGTGAGTTTATCTTTTTGTTGCAAACTTTGAGCTAGTTTACTTCATTGCACTCTGAAATAATGGCCAAAATATAAATGACTTTCAACAGCTCTATGCCTTGGGTCTACAGAGGACTCAGAAAGAAAGGTACAATACGGCAAATTTAGCAAAATGGAGGGCAGGCTTTCTAAAGTACAGAACTAACACATAGAACAGTATATGACAATTAGGTCATCACATCAATGCTAGTTAAATAAGATTTTAACCCTACATCCATGTTAATCCAAACCACTTTCACACCTGCTGTCAATGTTGAATTTAGGTGAAATCTCCCAGTCTCAAATATGATCATTCACTCAAAAAAAAATGTACATATACAAATATACATGACATACCGGTATGCTTTGTAAGTAGCAGGATCTATGCCTTTGTGAATGACCCTAAAACACATTTGGGTTCTTTAAACAAAAACAAAAAAGGAAACCAGCAAAGAAACAATCTTTACATATTGTTATCTGTAATGTATTTTGTTATTGTTGTCTTTTCCCATCAATGATGGACTTCAGAATTCTCTGTTTTTTCCTATTTACTTGCCCGTGTATACTTGGGACTCATCCTCAACGGGTTAAGGTTTGTCAGCATGTGACAAGCACTACGGTGTCTCTCCCATGAAACTTCAGACCAGTTTAAACAATGATTTTGTCGTCAGTTTCTGAAAGACTAACTATTTTGATAACTTGGCCATCTGTGTGTTTACGGCATTTTGTGCAAATTTTATCCTTGGCATGTTGTCATGAAGTATCAAAATTTCACTTTAATACTGAGTCTACTGCTGCCAACTGGCTCTTTGCAGCTCTTTGCCCTTTTCAGTGATGGGAATGATAGTTTTTACCTTCTATTTTTTTTTAAATGATAAACACAAGCAGATGGCATGAGGAGGAGCTGTAATTATACCTATATCAAATCATCACATAATGGCTACTGACAGTGGGACACTCCAAGGTGCCAAAATATATGAAGTCAATCAAGATGTTGTTTGATAACACTACCTGGTAATGATGGTGATAAAAATAATGATATGATAACCTGGTATAAACTTCCTCATAGCTTCTGAAGAAAACCAAAACCACATTATGAATGTGGATTCAATTGAGTGAAAGCAGCAATATAGGCAGAACACATCAGTGAAAGTTTGAGGAAAATTGGACAATCAATTCAAAAGTTATGAATCTTTTAAATTTTTGGCACCGCCACTGCCGGATGAGCAGACTACCACAATCATGTCATCATTAGGGACAACTTTTCACGGTAAAAACAAGTTTCCCTTGTGGAATGAATTGTAATTAAATGGTTCATCATTTCTGGGCCATTTCTAAGGTCACATCTATCACTACTGTCATTATATGAATCCCATTTTTTTTTCAAAGTTAATGAGAGGAAACCACTCAATGAATAAGGTCAGCTCTAGCTAGCCAGGTTAATTGAAACCAACTACACATGGATTGTATAACTGGCACCAAATGTATGGTATCGACACTTCCAAATAGCCCAGTCATCTTATTTACTGCAATCGACAAATCCTGGCAACATAAAATGCAAAATCCAGTAAGGTTCAACAAAGCAGTCATATATTTTGCTGATACAGCAAGCCCAGATAAAGCTGCTCATAACATGGGGTAAAAAGCAACAACATATCATTGAATCCTCTTTTGCTTCTGATAGCGAACTAGGGATTATGAGCAAACATACCAATTTCTGGTGAATCTAAAATGATGAGTTTGATGTACTAAGCTCCCCAGGACATATCTTGCACTGATCTTACTGTTGAACATCATGAGCTCACGCATGTCGTCCATTTTATACCCATACATAATGTATGTCTTGTTTGGACTGTATTAAGATAATACTTCACTTTCACTCAAGTTCCACAGCTAGAATGCTGACTAATGCTGATCAAAGCTTGACATTTTTCAAACAGCAGTCTCATACTTTACACGTCACGCAAAGACACGACCTCAGCATACTCTGTCCTGGTTCTACCATGACTTGCAATCTTGTCTGTGGAGCTTCATGAATAATTTCTCTTCATTTTGTGCTCCAGATATTAATCCAACTGGCATTTGAAGTAGACTCTTTCCAGGACACTGATTCCATTACTAGTTTACGCATGCCTAATTCTGTTAGTGTGCTTTTAGCACACATGGATAACAATTACAATGAAATCTATTGGACAATAAAAACCCATAGGTCCTGGAAGAAGGCTAAGGTGTGTTACCAGAAGGTGGATTGTCCAGATTAAGTACTTCCCACTGGTCATTCCTGTCTTTGTTTGACCGATAAATGATTACATCCCCCTCTCATTAAATCAGTGTTGCTATTTAGATGACAAATAGCACAGAGCTTGTACCCCTGCCCTCCAAGGCAATTCACACCCTCACTGGATATATGATATGATTTGCCTTTGTCAGTAATACTTGCTCCAGATTTTGACATTAACATTACTATTACATAATTGTAGATGATACAAAATCAAGAGCAGAGGTGATAGTATTTACTTCTACAGTCTATACATGGAACTGATTGAAAAATAAACTTAATCACAAACAATGAAATTATTATTATTTTGACAGAAACCAATTAATGATGATGATGGTAATAATAAAATATACTAATATAATGATGATGAAAATAATGATGAATTACAATTATAAAAACAAGAAGAAAACAAAGATAATAATACTAATAATGATAATGATAACGATAATGATTACAACATAAGAATATATAATTTGATAATGACACTTTGTACAAGATGTGGAGAAATCTGAAAGTAAATGGTGAAGCTTTTGCAAACAGCAAAAGGGTTTCTTGTTTCTGTTTTACATACAAAAAAAAAAATGACACCATTCTTGAGAACTAATTTTGGATGCCTGCATGGAAAGACTTCATGCTTGGTTTTGACAGATGAACAGTGTGTGTATACTTCAAGCTATCGACACAAGGTGAACGAACAGAGGGCTCATACATTGTACTTTGGTCTCCACTGACTCACACATTTTAATTTTCACTTTACAGTGTAAGACTTCCTGTATGGCCTTCGGAAAAAAAAAGAAGAAAACAGGCCATGACGAATGAAACCATTTTAGCTCAGGACAGCTCGTAGACACTAGAGAACAGCAGGGCAATGTCACGGATAGGAAGTGGTGATGATGCAAAGGGTTTTAAGTGTCTTTCCTCTGGAAGGTCAGAGGTTCAAATCTCATGGGGACTCTCCTGATGGCAACTATTGGCATTGGCTTTCCCTACATCTATTCTTGGATGAATTTACACAAAACATAGAAGCTCAAGAATTTTTAATTTTTTTTTAAACCTTGAGAAATTGTGATCTCGCAAATACAGACAATCAAATACAGACAAATGTTTAATACAAAGTTCCTGGAATAAAAAACCCCTTACAGATTAAGCAAAATAGAATGGTATTATTAAAAGAAAGGAAGTTTTTTTCTTTGTATTCAGGGGTCTGTAAAAAGTATAATTTATTACTAATTGGACAACAGAACAAAGCAGGGTCCCATTGTCAGTACTATAGCTATTCTGAGCATAGATAAGAGAGAACATTTCATCGATGAAATGATTGATTTCGTAACGAAACAGGCCATGCGACACTTGGCGCCCCATAGAAACTATGGTCTTTGTCCATGGTTTAAACCATGAACAAAGATTGTACAGCCTTCATGAATTCGGGCCTTAGTGTGTAGCAGGTCCATGGTTGTAATATCAGCTTAATATCTCCTCACTAAGGGATGGATACACAGATTTTCGTAATAATCACCGGAGACTGAACTGTGCAGAAGGGTGACTACGTAAGGACAATATACGAGGTATTAAAGCAAAGAAGTAAGGTACCTTGGTAAAAAAGGAAGCTGCCGGAGATCAGCACCCTTGGTCATATCAGTTTGATTTAAAAGTATCAATCAAAGACAAAAAGGGGCAAGGTGTAAACCAATCTAAACAACTAAATGAATAACTTACCACAAAACACTTCATCAATGAATGAATTGTTGAGGGGAACAAGGGACTGACTTGCACAGTACCAAATGTAACAGCAAAAATGGAGCACATTATATGCCTAGCTAAATTCCCTTTACGTTATAGTTGCTGTCAAAATGATGAATTCCGATCAGAGCAAGAAGAAAAAATAAATAAACACACATATACACTCACTCACAATCTCCCTTCTTCACATGCAGAAACAAAATATGGCTGTCTGAAAATTTCTGCCTACCATGGCTAGAAGCTGAAAGAATTTGAAACTCTGGGCGACTGAAGCCGACTCGGCCGAGTACACTCCTGACTGCATTTTCATGATGCTGTAAGATTAGGGTATCTCCGCACTGATGAAGGAGGGGGAAAAAAAGAAATAGGAGAAAAAGAAGCTGCTCTCAAGGTGGAACGATCAAGAAAGCCAGATGATCCCTATCAGTCACAGCTAGAGGACTGCTTTTACAGGAATCCTCAGGGCGCTTCCGAACCTGTCCTCCCACACACTTGAAACAAGGCCGAAGCGAAACAGGCTGCTGGGGAACAGTAGATTAGCCCCTGGTACGCCCTGTCCAAGAGTGACTTCCAACAGGATAGCCACAGAATCAAATCCAATGAACGCTACCTGCCTGAATGAACAATCTGCACACCTCTACTAGTGCTGGGGTTCTCTTGAGGGGTGGGGTGGGGGGGGGGGGAGAACCCTTCACTATATTCTGATGCTCCTCAGTGGGATGGGAACCTAAACACTTCACAGGAAGCTCCCATAGAGTGGCAACACATCCTCCTTCAATTAAAACAAGCCGCAGCCTCTGCGTGTTGATTAATCCCACCATAAGATGGGAGGAAAGGCCAGGGAGCCAATGAGAGCGGCCGCTAAGTGGGGTTGCCATCTAGTCTGCCTTGACCAGACATTCCCTGGGATGAAATGTGACAGTCACAAAACATAAGTTGTCCCAGCCCATAGACAATGGAGCAATACCAACAAACAGAATCAACACATCCACAGAAATGTCCCTAATGATGTGGAATCCACAATTTAGTCAAGAAAAGGGAACATACAATGTAAAATTCCTTTACGTACCCATGGTGATGGGTGGAGCCAAACATTTATACATATACGTTACTCTGATACATCGTACCTAGTATGCATGCTCCTTACTGGCTGTCTGCACACACAGGGACATTTACCTTGTAACAGTTGCCTTGTACAAGTCCCTGCTACAAATAATTACAAACCAACAACATTTCACATTCATGTCACTGCCAAAAACTACTTGCGGAGAACACAGAATCAAGCTTACATGAAATCGCCAGCGGGAAGTCTCACGGAGAGAGCGCCTGAGCGCGTATTCGCTGGACGTCCAAACGTCGAAGGCAGCCATGTCAACACCGAACTCAACACTGCATCCCCTAATACAATGTGTGCACGGCCGGTGCGGTGTACTCTTCACGGATTCCTGCAAGCACAGTGATCCATGCACGGCATGTGGTTTTCTTGGCACGGTGTGTGATGCTGACTATTTCTGGCCCAAACCGCTGCTTCTGTCCCTAGCTCTGAGTCACTCCAGAAAAATCCCCACTCAAACACTCTGTGCAGTTGCCCTCGCCTCGTCTCCAAACATCGGGGTCTGGGCGTGCACAACTAATGGGATTCCGGACACCATTGGCAGGGTTGACAGGAATTAGGGCGAGTGGGAGTATCATCTGTGGGAGGGACTGCAACACACTTATGTGTGTCGTCATAGCAACTCTATGACAGGTGGCAGATGGACTCGTCAAGTGTTCATCATCCGCAGGTTATGAAAAAATAACATCCTATCCTCCCCTTTACAGCAAAAAATCTTTCCGAAACCCCCTCCTCCTCTATAAAGTCACTACTGGTCATGAAGAAAAATGAAAAAAAAAATCCAAAAGCATTGCCAAGTATCGCAAGGGCTCAATTTTGGGCCAGTCATGACCTCTCTGCCACTCACAATAAAAAAAAAAAAAAATCTTGGCCTTATCATTAAGCTCAATTTGTACTGGACAGGAAGTTGGACAGGAAGCTGTGGTGGATAACAACAAATTTAACTCTCTAAATATTTTGGGTTTTAATAAATTCAATTAAATTTTTGGAAACCGTACAATATATTCTTATCATCAGGTGGCAAGCACACTGCAAACTCACACAGTGGAGGGATATACATCAACATTCTCTAGCAAACTTGTGTTTCTTGTCAGAAAGGAATTCTGATTTCTCAGAGGTGACTTTAGAAAAGAACATTTTGGGGAGCTTTTTGTATTATTTTTTTAATGTCATCTTCAGTCCTGATAAGTGAAATATTTTGTGCTCATTTTCACCAGCTGGCAAATTTTTCAAAATAAAATTACGCATGTCTTGGGCAAATAACTCTAAGCAAACTTGTCAGGCACAAGGCTAGGTTCTTCCCTCAAGAGAATTAAATGCTGGAAAACAAAATTAGAAAAGTATGCTGGGCTAAAAATGGATGTGATACTATCTATAAACTATTCTATATATATGCTTTAATTCCAATAAAGCTGTGAAGAACACAACTTTAAGATTTTACTTCATATGTCACATGAACTGAAAAATTAGAGCATTATGAATTGCAAATGATTACAAAATTAATCAACATACATTTCATTTATCACAGAGGTAATACTACACATAATGATAAATTCACTGCTGCAGGAGTGTTGTATGTATTCATTGACAATAACATGTCACTGATTAACAGATTCCTTTATTGTCCTTAACATGTGAAACTTGTCTGCTGACGGCTCTTATTGAAATTTCCTCCTCGCGACGGAACAAAAACAAAACTTGTTCGTGGCTACTCGATCACTCCCGAGGCAAAATCCTGATGAACTTTATCGGGCTTCCACGCTGCCCTAAACATAGACATCCATCCCGTATCACTCGAAGACAAACATGAGTGTTTTCCAGGATAACCTCTAATGCCTTCTATCACCAGACAATGGTTCTTTCAACATCACAGAATACGAGTCGGCAGCGAAACCTGCAAAAGGGCGTCTGGATGCATCCAAAACAGAATCTAGAATTCCCCCGGGTGCTTTGCCTATCTTTCCACGGCTGTGTCTCGGCCCTGAAACTCCCATGCAAGTTCTAGTCGAAAACATTGGGGGTTTCAGACTGTAAGATGTTCCTCCTTTGTAATCATACTTTCGAAACGTATCTCTATGTTTAGAACTAAGGTCTGTTTAAAAAAGACACAAATATATGACTACTTGCTGACCATTACCTACAACACAGCAGCAGCCATTTTGCAAACCCTGTGCCAAGTGAATTAAACAAGCAACACAACTCTTGACATATTTTTCTGCAAGAATGTGTGTGTGCATGCACCCACCATGGCAGTTATTGTCCTATTTTAGCCATCTAACAGTTTTACCTGTCAACAAGCATCCGGAATAGAGCAAATCTTGAATGGCAATCACCTCCACACTGTGATTGGCCATGAACATGATTCAAGATTGCTTTCAGACTATAGATAAGCTAGAATCAAGTAACAAGTTTCTAGACACGTTTTACCAATGGACGTCTTTGAAAAGTCTGAAACCCCTCATAGTCTGATATGTGTTTACATCCAAAGCAAGACTTGCTCTTTCCCCTCCAGCGCAAAGAAGACTCATCCGTAGATTTGTCCGTGACTGATGACAGCAGTCGGAGATGGACCACTTTGGTCACTGTCCTCTGGAGAGTCTGTGCTTGCTTTGCGACAACATCAAGACCCATTTCTGAAATTGAAGACGTCCGTGTCATCCTCTGAGGAAACAAAAATTTCGGTCTCCAACATGCATGTACGTGACTGCATTTCCTGTTGTCGATTTGTGATTCCATTAGTTCATTGTTCTTTCTGTCCCTTTTGGCTTTCCATAGTGAACCTCGCTCTCTCTTTTCTCTCTCTCTCTTTTTTTTTTTTCAGAATGCTTTCTCAGTTAATTAGGCATTGATATTACTATGTCTGAAATGTTCAGACTAGCCATGACTTCCCCAGTGGACAAGACCTTGTTTGACAATTAGGCGGACGTCAAAAGGCTTCCCCTTCACTAATGACCTTGACACTGATCCCAACTTGCCATGGCTCTTTCTCTCTTTCAATAATTTCTAGTCAGATATTTACTATCCTCTCTCATTTACCACCTTTCTCTTTCTCTTTCTCCCTCTGTCGGTCCGTCTGTCTTTCTTCCTGAGGTATGACATGACCCTCCCTCTAGCTCCTTGATTGACATTCCGAGCCTTTTAATCACTTGGCAATGATCTTAATTTCCTCCAAAATTTTCACCTGTAAGTCTTCATAGTCATCTTTGCCACCTTTCCAATGAGCTCACAATAAATGTCACTTTAAGAAAATTCTTTTCTCGTTTGGGGCTGCCCTCTCTTTTAATCCCTTAGTGAAGAAATAAAGTTTGAATTTGCTGTTGTTTTGGATTTAAAAAAAAATTTATCAAAATAGGATGTACTTATGAGTAACTTCATTTTGTCTTATCCCTCTCAGAACAAGGATTCTAGAATATCAATGAAACGGTGTTAGAAATCATTGCAAAAGGGACTAAAATAGTTCAGCTCAATTTCCTTTTTCCAAAACAGTATGTAATCTTTTCATCTGATGTTTTCTTTTCATGGTTAATATCTATTTTTACAACAACAAAAAATCATCTTAAGAATGGTTGACCTGTTGAGGACAGGTTGATTTTGCTACAACAAGCATTTCCCATAGACACCAGCCTGAGTATACTCTGGACTGGTCTTCAATGGGTTAAACTTATTCCTCTGGGGTAATTCAGCAACACAAGTGTTTCCATGACTGTTTTTAAAGGGGATGGCTTGTAACCGATCAAGGGTAATCAGTGGGAATGCTGGGGGATGATTGTTCCAATCCTTGTGGGATTCACTTAAGAGTACATTATATATCTATTGTTGTGTAAAAATTATTTGCTTCAGAATGGTCTCATATTCAAGTAATGTGCAGTTTAATGTTTCCAGGTTAGCGTGCCTGGTCAGTGATGGGGCATTAATCTGCACATTACTTGAATATGAGACCGTTCTGAAGCAAATAATTTTCACACAACAGTAGATATATAATGTACTCTTAAATGATTCCCACAAGGATTGGAACAATCATCCCTCAGCATTCCCACTGATTCCCACTGATCGATTACTACAATGTAGCCATCCCCTTTAAGAGCTATCCCCTGTGAACATTATTCCAGACAACAACACAATGCTTACAATCCTACATCTCACAGTGATTTTCCTTAGCAGTTGATAATGAATACTCCTTGTCCTCTCTTGAACAATGTCCTCTTTTCTCAGCCTGCTCTACAAACAAAACATAAGTTCTCCACAAGGGTAGTTGTTCATGTGTAAATCACAAAGTTGCATTATCAATTCCAAGGAAGTTGTGAGTTGGTAACAACATTCGCCTACTATAACAAGCTCTCCTTTATCAAGGGTAGCCTCTTCAGTGTTGCCACTGTGCCACCAGAGGGCCCTGCCATCATTACCCCAGCATTGCCAGGTATCCATTTCTACACCTGGGTTCAGAGGGACATGGTGGGTAAAACATCTTGTCCAAGGACGTAAGCACTGGGCAGGAAGTGAACTCGGGTTTTCTGACTGGGAGTCTGGAGTCTTATCCATTATGCCATAGCGCCCCCAAATAAGCACAATTAAGTGAGGATCATAAAGCTGCCAAGTTTGTTGCAATCATAACAAGTTTCACTCACCGGTGGTGGTTGTCGAGGAGGTGGTGCTGATTGAGGGGTATCTGTTACGTCATCTGGAATGTCATAAATATCTGAAAGAAAGAAAGAAAACAGAGAATTCAAAATCAAGAATGTATTCTGTTCAATGTGATAAACAACAACAGCTGAAGTCTCTGGTCCACACATAGTACCTCCTGAACAGTTTAATACAATTTTGACTAGCTTTTATTTCCGAGGAAAGGGTGACCGGAGTCTTGCAAAGACTAGAAAGGAACTTATACTAAATCAGGCAGCTAGGAAATTGGCCACTTTTCTAATTATTTGGCACAGTCACATTAAATCTTAAAGCAAGTTACCTCTTTGAACCAAAACATTACTTAGTGTGGGCTTAAAAAAAAAAAAAATATCAAGTCACGTACACTGTAATTTGAATACTACTAGTATTGAAAAATCTGTATATTGATGTGCATTAAAATGCACCATGATGTATTATGTTAGCCTGATATTCTGCTGTATATATGGTGTGTATGATTTAACATTGAAGTATTGAGGATTTTCTAATTTCATCTTTGCAACTATCCTCTCACACTATCAGAAGTGTAATTACCACAAATGGTTTTTCTCAGCATGATTACTAAAAGTATTATAATTACTGCAGGAACTACTACTACTACTACCACTACTAATACTGCTACTATTAATACTAGTGCTATCACTACAACAGCTACACTGCACTCCTCCTCCTTCTACTACTACTACTACTATTACTACTACTATTACTACTACCACTACTACTACTACCACTTCTACTACTACTACTACTACTACTACTACTATTACTACTACTACTACTACTACTACTACTACTACTACTACTACTACTACTACTACTACTACTAATACTACTAATACTATTACTATTACTACTACCATTCAGTTACTACTACTACTACTACTACTACTACTACTACTACTACTACTACTACTACTACTACTACTACTATTAATACTACTAATACTATTACTATTACTACTACCATTCAGTTACTACTACTACTACTACTACTACTACTACTACTACTACTACCATTCAGTTACTACTACTACTACTACTACTACTACTACTACTACTACTACTACTACTACTACTACTACTACTACTACTACTACTACTACTACTACTACTACTACTAGTACTACTACTACTACTACTACTACTACAGTGGATTCCCATTCCGGTACAGTCCTCACCGGTGGTTTTCTTTTGTTATACCAAAAATTTGTAATAACCAAACAAATAAACAATATAAAACATAAAGCGGATAATGTTGAGGCGTGAATTTTATTTGTTTGTAACCAGAATTTCGTTATAAGCGTGTTCGTTATAACAGGAGTGCACGGTACTAGTAGTACTATTACTATTTGTATTATATTACTATTACCACTACTACTACTACTACTTCTGCAATTACTATTACTACTTGTATTTCATGTCAACTTGAGATGCTCCTCAATCTGTTTGGATTGTTTTATGTTTACTGAACTCCCTACAGGTCCCTCCATAACACAGGGGTGTCTCCTAGTATGTACAACACAAGTGCTTGTTTACAGGAATATTTGCCACAAACTCTCACATTCCTTTCCCCACCAAAACTTGCCCTCTGCTTGTCAAGAATGCTAAGGTCTCAAGTATGATGTACCGCTGTTATCAAATCATGTCTTCTATTGCCTCTTCAATCTTACATTTCTCAGCAATAATATTATACAAAGATGGTTCTCCAAAATATGCAACACAAGAGCTGCATTTCAGAGCAAATCCATACTACAACACCTACAAGTAACTCAAGGTATATGTGACCTCAGAAGCATGAGGATCACATCATGATTGTGGCTTGCAGTCTAGATATGCCCTCTAAAACTGACCTACCAGTAATTTTGGAAAACTCTTTCCACAAGGTTACTAGCTGTAAAACCAGAAATGTTCACGTGCATTTTTAATTTCCCATATTTTTTGAGAACTAAGATTCGTAAAATGAAAATGCACACAAAAGTTCTTGACTACACTAAATGCATTGAATGCCAGTGGCAATTCGAGCAAATTTCATGCTGTGAAAGAGGCTGTCAGCTCCAAGGAAAAAAGATTGGAGAATCAGGTCTGGTTTAGTGACAATAGTACATTTCTGCAGCATGAACCAGTCTACTCTCATCTGTTGTACCAGGTAATAAGAATGAGGATGATGATGATTACTGTGCATACATATATATCTACTTCAGCTTTGTGTACAATGGTGCACCAGTGCTCAGTATTTGACACTGATTAACCCGTTGAGGATGGACTGATTTTGCTACAACACGCATTTCCCATAGACCCCTGCCCGAGTGTACTCGGGACTTGTCCTCAATGGGTTGATTAAGTCTTCTCTAGTTTTGTTTGTATGACAGTGTAGCAAGAAGTCTAGCAGTGATAATTAAGTAATTAGACTCAAAGGAACAGCACAGCTGGCAATAAAATGCACTCTATTTATTCATTTATTTATGTTAGGCTGGTTTTATACTCCTCTATGATGTGAAGTTGTCTACACTGTACACACAAGAAACCCCTTGTCACACACACACACACACACACACACACACACACACACACAATGTCTATTTCACAACTGCTAACTGATTTTCACTTTAAATCATATTAGAGCAAGATATCTTTATATCCAATTCAATATAGATACACAAACATTCAAACCTGCTTTAATAGCAACCACCTGTATATAATAACCACCTGCCCATTATTTCCCTCTAGAGTATTAAACATTCATATGTAAATGAACCTGTCTATAAAGACATTTTTTTGTCTCTCTTTGGGCAACATGCATGCCCAGGTTTCAATGTATAATCTTTCTTCTTCCTCTCTTGTAAATAATCTGTCAATTTTAGCACCGTATCTATTGACACATCATTGTTTGGTGTTGTTACTGCATGATATACCTGTAACTAACAAATTAAAGACCAAAAAGTGAGATTGGCTCACGTCTAACGTTAGCTACCGGTAGGTGCCAAAAAGAAAAACACCTCACTACGAAAAGATATAAATGTATACAGTAAATTGTCCAGATTTATTGAGTAAACAAAGATCCAAAAGAGTGCCAAGTTCAGAGTGCTAATTCTGTAGTCTTCTTATTTTATCCTCTAAACTTGAAAGAGCCATACTATTTCAATTACTCAGAAAGCACCCTCTCTTTGTCAGCTTTTATTTCCGCAAAGACCTATTCAGACAAAGAGGACAGCTCTCCTTTTCCTTTCGGCATTGGTCCAAAACCAGAAACTTGGCTCACTCATGAGGCTTGGTAACCCACAATTTGGTGCAAATACCACATGTTCATGACCTTTCTTTCTGAATTGTAGAAGCCCAAAGTATGCAAGTCAATGACATCATCTTTGGTAGCAAAATCAATGTGCCAAATCACAGAGCAGCACTCATTCTCTTGCAAATTTATCTCCCCCTCCCCATCCCAATGATTTTTGAAAATTTGGTGATGTCTCAGTGCTTGAAAGATGAGATCAGTCAACCACAGAACTATTATGGTAGCCACTTCAAAACTATGCAGACATAGTTTGAAGGACATGATACAATATCTGCACTATCAGTACAATTTGAATTTGAAATCTCTGATTCTTGTCCATATTTTCTTTACGGGCATCTTCAGGTCAAACTAGCACATGAAGGACTTACCATCCCCATCCCCTTCTGACGCATCAGGAATATCGTACACATCATCAGCATCCTCTTCTATGGAAGGAGAAAAACAAAGCAGAGGAAAGTTATGTAATTAAGATGTCACTGTGCACCTGGAGAACAAAATACTGGTTTTGGATGAGTGACATGCTATACCTGTTACTCAAAAGCAGCACTATATTCATATGATCCAATGCTGTGAGCATTGGCCATGATTTTTTTTATGAATTTTTAAAAACACACACACCAACACACAAACTTAACTGACACAAATTTATTCAATGGATAGTTTGATAACATTATAGACTACTCAATTCATCAGACATTGTCATGGCATATCGGACGGGTGAGTTTGCCCCCTTTAACCCTATTCTAACTGCGGGGGGGGGTCAATTTGACCCCCCTCGACATTTTGCACCGCGATTCCGCAACGCGCAAAGATTTTGCCGCGTCATTTCATGACTTTTTTCTTTGAAGTCTCCTGCATATTTTGAGACCAAATTTGCGATGTCAGAGTACACCGTTCTGAAGTTACATAATGTTTTGCGTATGCATGTCAACCCCGAAAATGGCTCAAATTCATGATATCGTGTGCAAATCCAATGCAAATTGTGTGTTTTGGTTAAATTGATATTAATTAGATTATTTCAACTTTTAACCATTAAAATTAATCAGTTTTAATGTAGATAAGCTTGAAAAAGTGCCTGCAACAAATTTTGGCCAAAAAACAATAGAAAACAAAAGGTCAAAAAAACAATGAAATACATAAGAAATTAAAAAAACAATAAAAAACAAAAGAAACTGAGTTTGATTGTGCTATTTTTTTTACAAGAAAATTGTTCAATGTGTCTTGAGGAACTCTCACACAAAAATTTAGCAATCATTCAGTCGTTTTAATAGAGTTATAGGTGAAAATATTTCATGCGTAAATTTGCATAATTTACTAAAAACAGAAAATCAAAATTTTTCTTTTGTATGACCATGTAATCTTGTAGTTGACATCCGGCTCTATGTTTCGGCAAAATTTTGTGGCGATCGCGCGATCGGCGACCAAGATCTGAAGGGGGGGGGGTCAAATTGACCCCCCCCCCCTCAGTAAAAACTTGGTCTCAAATAGCCCAGTTAGAATAGGGTTAAAATGTTAGAATAGGGATCATGACTGCAGTGTTTGTCAGGCTCCCTCTTCACATAGAATTGGTAATTGGGAGGTTTCACATAGAATTGGTAATTGGGAGGCATTGCTGAATCCCAACGCTTGATTGTATTTGGAATTGAAAAACAGGGAATCAAGTCAATACAGTGGTTATGCACAGTTGTTTGAACTGAACTGTACTGTTTCGTATTTAAAATTGCTTTAAAGCCATATGAGATTTAAACAGTTTGAATAGGTATATAATATTGATATTCGCACATATTTTCAAATTCATGAGCAAGTGAGAACTCATGAAATGTTTCAAAAATCTGACCTTGCAAAAATAATGGTCTGATACAGTATGCCAGACCCGAAAGAAATTGTTGTAGACCAGATATGCTAAACATATTAATATTGACTAAAAACATGAGCATACCTGTTGGAGCCAGGTATAGATCATCCTGATTGCTTGCTCCCGACTGAAAGAAATATAGATACAATTGGAAAATATGCATTTATACAGAAATTGAATGAGCTGCAGGTTAAGAAAACTCATGAAAAACTCAAGCAGAACATGACATGGACATGGCCTGCAGAGTATAATATTCATCATTACTATCATGTATATCATGATAAAATCACAAGGTGAAACAAAAAAAAAAAAGAATCATGACAGCATTTTTCTTTCTTTAATAAATCAAAAAAGACAACTCTGAACGAATGCCAAGTATAGCAGAATTAGAAGAATACCATTCAAATGTTCTTGCTACAAAAGAAAAATAGGTGTAGTGTCATCCTGCCTGCATTTTAAAAAGCAGTGTAGATGACAATGTGGTTGTGCCATACATCTTTGAATCAATTTCAATATATATTCTATGCAACATTGAAATGAAAGCATGCAGTTTTGACTAGGAATCAGAGGTATTGCAACATTAGATATCACATCAATAAGACTCTGTTCTATCATTTTATCTCTTGCACATGAGTTAGGCAAGAGTCTTGTAGATTCCATGGACAGTGTAGAACAGAGTAGACATCTAGAAAGAGCATATTAACCCGTTGAGGACGAGTCCCGAGTATACTCGGGCAGGTGTCTATGGGAAATGCGTGTTGTAGCAAAATCAGTCCGTCCTCAACGGGTTAAAGTGCCCCAGCTGCTTTTGTTCACATTTTACAGCTGCACATGTTCTTATTTGCAGAATTTTGTAAGTTTGTATACACTTAAGCAGCATTCAGGAATGACTATATTCATCTTTCAGTCATCATTACATCCTTTGGATGATTTGATATTATTAAAATGAAATGTAAATAAAGAATATCTAAACAAGAAAAATCAATGTGCATGCCTGTGAATATGTGTGTGTGTACATACATGTGACCACTGTACAGAGCTAGAGGCCTGAAAATACCCTATGAAAAGCCTTACAGTACAACAGATGCAAAAGTCAGATCAATTTTTTTAAACTTTAATTGCAATGAGAAATTAAAAAGTCCTTGGAAATCCCATTTGATTGAATTTGCAATCCCCTGAGGCATCTTTCAAACTGGATTTTGGTTTTTAAAGCATCTCCAAATAGAGAAAACCCTTTCATTTAATTACCTTTGCAAGTAATTAAAGTTTCCTTTAATTACCTTTGGAAGGCAGCACATCATAAAGTAATTTACGGCAATATACAGTTTGATATGTGACAAAGAATAAGAAATAGACCTATGTTATTCACTTTTATTCATCAGTGATACTGTAAAGCTTCAAAACCAAGCTGTAAGAGGTCTGTCGAGAATGATATCACACACATTTAGTATGTTTTACATTGTCAACATAATAGTGCTGCAGTATATTCACTGTAAATTTCATAATCATAGATGTAAGACCACAATATTTAATGTATCATTTAATTTAGCATCTGATAAGATATCTGAAAACTTCAGCAAGTACCTAAAGCATGCTTCCATTATCCATACTTAAAAAAAAAGAACTACTGTGTTGCTACCCATTTCTCCCAATTAAAAGCAGGTTATATGACTTAATTAAATATTTGCATGCTTAACTCATTTTTATGACACACAAAGTTCACACCAGTAGCATTATACCTACAAGCACACTGTATTGATTTGATTGATTGACTACAAACAAAATTGATAAGCATGACAGGATTAACATGTTAGTGCAGTATGCGAATATACCTTCAATATATACAATATAAAACAGGTGATTAGTAGATAAGACTTTGCATGCAAAGGAGCAATACTTGAAAAATACTTAATTAGGATGGTTATGAGATAACCAATACACCTCACACCCACAGCATACAGAATGACCATCAAGTATTAGTGAGTTATTTTTAATCATTGCAGTTCTTAACAGCACACTCTCATCACATTCACTTTCATGTACATGTAGTGTCAAATTTTTGTTTTGTTTTGTTTTGTTTTTCTTACATGAAAACACAAATGACACTGAAATTAGCTCTGTGATCTGTGATCACAAAGGTAAGAGCATAATTCTGTAATGTCATGGAAGGAAGTACGCCTCAGATTTTTTTTTCAGTGGTTGACTAACTACTTGGAGAATTGACTAGTTCTCAACAGTATGCAAGCTTAGCTTTTTAAAAAATGTGGTTTTCATAACCTTGGGCAGCTGCCCTGCATTAGTTTACCAAAAGATACTGATTTAAGAAACAAAAAATATATCAAAAACATGCGACAGTACTTAAAAAAAAAATGTCATAGATTATGCCAATGTCAGTTAAAATTCACAGGAAGACCAGACGCAACTTTTGAGATTCATTCCCATAACTCATCACAAACCATAAACTGTTATCATTAAAAGCTCAACAAAAAATGGAGGAAAATCCAAGTCTGTCTAATCTTGACTAAATTAGCATGAACACACTATGGAGAAAATGAAAAAAAAAAAAAACTAACAGCCATATATATAGCTTTTAACTGAATATTAGGGATAGATATTGCTGTGTGATTTTCAACCAAGAACAGGAATTATTTCTACCGACCGGTTGGGAAACTACTTGCAAGAGTTATATGCTGCCCTCTTTTGTCAAAGGACTGGTAGCTGAGGCAGCAGCTCTGCCTTGCTTTAACCTATAGATAGTGTTTTTTTTTCCTCACGTTCTTCTTCTTCTTCTTCTTTTTCAAAGCCAAAATTGAACATTAAGATTATAAAGCACACTTTAAGCATCTATCAAATAGCAATCAGAAACATCAACAGAAAAGGCAAAAGCTGCAATATTAATTCTCTATGGTATTGCATCATTTTATATGTCACAGCAGAAATAAAGCATGTATGAGATGCAAAAATAAGACAGCTGGTGCTCAGATAAAGGATAAATTTGTCTGTTCCAATGCTAAATTTTTTTGTCTACTTGCAGAAAGCAGGAAAAAATATGGAGAAGACAGAGGTTGAAACCTTATTTAGGATTAGTGGAATATTTGGTCCATCAAGACATTATTCACTGTGCTTACAATAGTGTATTTGAGATGAAAATGCATAAACATCAAGTACTTAATTACTTTGTCTAATCTTCACTAAATTAGCATGAACACACCATGGAGAAATGCAAAGAAAAACCACAAAATAAATAACTAACAGGAACATATGAGGCGGAAATAATATAAAGCACGGCATGACAAAAAAATAAAGTATCTTAAGTTGTTCAAAGGAAATATTTCATGTCAGTTTCTACAAGGTGTTCTTGTCCATCTTACAAAAGAGGTGTCAAATCTATCATTATATCCATTGGGAAATATCTCCTAGATACAGTTCATATTGCAAATAAATTTCATATTGCAATACTTTCTCTCATTTTGTGATGTTGTGTAGAACCCTAACAGATTATATCATTACAAGTTGAAATTCTCATCAAGAAACCATGGTATGGGATTACCATGATCCCTTCAGTACTGGGCACAATTCCTGAAGCAGGCTGTGATACACTTGATCCTTTTCCAGAAATGAAACTGGTTATATGATTCCATGTCAAACAAACAAAATGTTGCAATAAGACAAAATTTAGCTTGGTAAACAATGGGAAGAGCGTAGCGTGACATGGCAAAACAAATTGAAGCAATGATGTCTAAAAAGAAAGATAAAAACTGAAAGAAACTGAATCCATCATGCTAACAGAGAATAGATGATGATTACAACAGACATAACTATCATCCATATGGAGTGTCACTGGTGGATAGAAAGTATACTGCCCATGTTATCATAAAAATGGAAAACTACAGAGGGCAGCTGAGAGAAGTAATTCATAGCAACTGGTTGTCATAACAGTGTATTCATACGTAGAATACTAGGTGTTTGATCAAGTATGAAATCAAATGTGGCACAAGTTATTGGTATGGTTTCATGTTTTAAATGACAGCTTTGATATTCAAGATTTGAGGTGCAGTGTTCCAGCAGCTCCAATTGCTGCCAATGTTTTTATTAGAGAGGACATTAAACAGTTTTTTTGAGACATGCAAGGTGAATGCACCCTTCTCAGAGTATCAGTTTTACAAATCAGGTATCATCAGATGACATAACTGAAACCAGTCTCATATATCAAAAAAGTATCATTAATATCAAGATAAAAATGCCACCAAATGTTCTAGTCTTACTTTTATTTGATTGACAGTTAAAGCTTATTGTGCTGATTTTCATATTCCACTTTGAAAAATATCTTGTAAACCTTTTGAAATTTGTTGATCTGAAACAGTGTCATAAATGTATGTTTGAAATTCTCTGTACAGAAGTACTTTTGACGCTATAGGATGAGCTATTCAGAATTCCTTTACAGATATCAAAGATATGTTGGCTGCTAAAATATCATTTGAAAAGAGTTATATTTCATACCTCAAGTAAAGTGATGGGCACAGACAATAATTCTACTTGAACAGTATTTGGAATATTTCAGTTATCTTTTCAGTCAATAAAACAAGAATCCAAAAATGCATTTATCTGTGACAATATATATACCTACATTTATAAATTTCAACATCAAACATCATGTCCATTGGGATATTGACTGATCATATGTGAATTCAAAACTAATTTGATATGATCCATTGATTCTTCATGATTACAACCAACACCGCACTGGATTTTTTTTCCCGTAAGCATACAGAGTAAATTCAGAAATTTTGTTCACAAGTTTTAAAGAAGAAAATACTTAATTGTTCACACACAAAAAAAGCATACTAAGGCGTCCTCTGTGATGTCAATTAAAAGATTTCATTTAAAAGTTTCTTCAATCTCAAGGAAGACATGCAACTACAGTGTAAACATGACAACCCACTTCCCCCTCCCCCCCCCCCCAAAAAAAAAGGCCATAAAGTGCAGAAACTACAGTGCTGTAGATATCAGAAAAATTGAATTATTTGAATTAAATGATAGCCATACGTGCCTGAAATTATTCAAATAGAATGGTACTAGTCAGTGAATGATGGTATATACTGCAAAAGTGGATGTTTTTGCATGAGCAATTTTTCATATTCTTCCAGGTAAGATGAGTTTTACACATTTTTAATTCCGCTGAATCAAGACATCAACAACTGGAACATACAGCAAGGGAAAATATTTGCATGCTTTTATTTTTGTGCTCATTTCTGGTTGCGCAAAATGTGCAAACATTTTAACACCACAAAAATGTCCACTTTTACAGTTAGTATAAGAAATCAAATACTTATAGTTAAGCCAGAGTGCAGTTATGCAGAGTGTTAGCAGCATTGTAATTGACTAGTATATTTTATATGATACATAGTGAGCAGAAAATATGAGTGTTTAAACATCACAGCGCATTTTGTGATGATCCTATATCCCTTTGATGGGAGGAAGCAATGTCGTCACCTGGTCTCGTGGCGGGACGCTACCAACGCCCCTTTCGCTCATTTTGCGCATGAGGCCCCTTTGCTGGATTACCATGCAAAAAACAACAACAACAAACAAACGTATGGGAGAAGACAGACAATAAAAGATTACAGCAGAACAGTGGTAGACAGCTGCTTTTGCAGTACATGACTGTACAGGCTCAGGTGGTTCCCACCTCATTTTCGTTTGACTATACAAGCGGAATACTTTTCAAAGACCCACTGCCTAGTTTGATATAAAACGTCTCACAAATCCCGGTGACAGCATACAAGTGACAAGAAAATGTCCATATCTTTAAGCACAAGAAGCAGGCATGGTTGGTCCACATATTTTTCCCCGCAGTTACTTGTGCACAGATTTAAGGCCCTGTCACACTGCCCAAAAGTTGCGTAAACGCATGGATCACGCAAGAAATTTGGTTGTGCGTGCTTGTCCGTCGAGAATTTTTGCTGATTTACACGATGAATTGTGCAAGAACTACGGAAAGATCACGCAAAAATCACTAACAAACCACGCACTTTCAGCGCATAGGCACGCAAAGGCCCCAAATAGGGCGAATTTGTGGTTGTGCAGGACGACTGGGGTCCACGGAAAACCACGCATGATCTGCGCATTATCACTATAATGAACTGCATATGAATTGCGCATGATTCGTGCATGAACGCGATAGCGCCAACATTTTCGTGAACGATCACTGATATTCCATGCACATTTTGCGCATTGTTTGCGTAAGAACTACGCAAACTACGCAAAAATTACGTACAACAGAGCAATACTGCGTATTAAATTTTTACGCGAAGCCGAGTTTTGAGCTGCTCAAAACCTGGAATCGCGTAAAGCGCCGATCCGGCGCACATCGGTGGACAACTACGAAGGTTCCACATCAGACAAACTCATGAAATGCGCAAATCGTGCATGTATCGCGTAAGGCTCGAATTTCTCATGTGATTCATGCGTTTGCACGTCTTTGGGCAGTGTGACCGGGCCTTCAACTTATGAGTGTACTGACCTGCAACCTACGTAGAACTAAAGGTTATGTACTTCAAAAATGCACACACATGCACAAAAGCCGTGCACCACTACGCTATCACAAGACTTGATATTATTTGATGAAATTAAAACTTTGATGAAAATGCAACCTACTGCCGACTATAAAATCAAATCCACTACATATATTATAATAACAATATATTATATTACAGGGTCTACAAAGAATTATAAAACAAAGAAGAGAGAATACCTATATGTATAAATATAAATACAACAAAAGATAATGAATCTTTATGATTAATGCCATCTCATGTTCTACTGCATACATGCCAGACATACAAGTGTATGCATGATTGCGGACAGCTTTTACGAATCAGTGCATTGAGCATGACATGAGTACATTACTCTATTAAAGACACAACAGAAAACCAAGCTTTTCATACAATTTGCTTCTTTAGTCATGTTCAGACAGTGATCCTTAACCTCGAGGATAGCTATCTTCGAGGATAGGCTCGTAGTTAAGCACCGTGCAGACGCACTCGTTGATAGCTAGCTTGAAGTTAACTCAATGATAGCTATCCACAAGATATCTCAGCGTTAGCACTCTATTAACGAGCTGTGGGGGAGTCCCCACTCGTACTTAAGCATCACATGGACAAAATTTTAAATCTCATCCTCAAAAAGAAATATTATATAATATATTCCTCACATCTCGCATGGATGAATTTAGTAACATCCATTTATCTTACTTGATACTTCATTTATACTTTTTATGTCATTCTTTAAAACATTTGTGACTGGTAAATTCTGTCAATCAATTTCATGTAAATAACATTCATCATTTTGATTCTTCATCAGTATCAGCTACTGAAAAAAACAACAACAACAGACATATGTAGAGGAAAACCCATGTGCATTGTGAAATATATTATCATGAGTGTAAGTTAAAATTCTACTCTGTCATCACCAGACAGCTCAGGTGTATTCTTCTCTGCAACCCATTTCATCAATCATGAACTACTATGCAAACATTATACTTCAACAGTGAAACTCAACAAGTATCACAGAAACCTTGTGTATTCTTGCTGTTCAGTAATTACAGTTAGATAAAACAGCTTGTATCTCAGTTATATTAAAGACTTAGGCTACATTTATCTAACTCGAAAAAGACAGAGAAACACACTTCTGATGCATTTTTAAATGGCATTTATGAACATGGTTTTAAGAAGCAATTCTCAGGGTGTCGCATTGATCTAACCATCATTAAATAATCATGATTCGAGTATTGTCATTGTGGAGCTGCTTTATGTCGTTTGACCCAGGAAGGAGATGGTGGTCAACTGAGGCACACACTTCTTTGAAACCAATGGCATGTATATCATAAGTTGACCTTGGCAGCTCAGAGATACATGGATTTCAAAAAGGCATTGCATTTATCTACTCCCAGAAAGATGATCATGGTCTCAAACATGTTTCAAATCGCCCTTTGAATGGCATTTCATATTGGTGTTTCTAAACTGCATTGACTCATCTCCGAAAATGCCACTAATGCATTAAGCATGGTGATTCTGCCTCAGACATTTTTTTAAGATAACGCACCGTAACTCTAGGGTCTATTCATTCCATTGGAATATTAAAGATACCTTAGAGTTTACATGTTTTCAACATTGAAATTTAGATCTACAAGGCTGATCTATTTTCCCATCCAAACTGTTAATAAATCTTATATCAAATGTTGAGATCACTGATGATTATGTACAGAATCCTACAAACTACTGGCTTTCTTATTTCTCTCTACAATCTGGGAAATCTGAAAGGTAGACTCATATCAAAGCAGAGAAACCCTCTAAAGCTTGCTCCTATATTTGACACTTCATACTTACACCTAATTGAAGGGGAAATCCGGACAATGTTTACATTGACTTTGATTAGAAAAAAAAGGATATGTCAAACTAACAGAACAACAAAAACTTCATTAAAGGACAAGTCCACCTTCATAAACATGTGGATTAAGTGAATGTAGCAATATCAGTACAACACATCAGTGAAAATTTGGGGGAAATCCGACAATCCGTTCAAAAGTTATGCATTCTTTAAGTATTTGTGCAGTCACTGCTGGATGAGAAGACGACTACAGTGTATGATGTCACATACGTAAAACGATATAAGGAGAAAATGGAAAAGAATTCCACAAAATTTAACTTTTTGAAATAAGTGCACATTTCCTTGACTTGTCATATTATTCCCCTGCCTTCTGAAAGAGGGAAGTCAAGTGTTCTTTTATTATGCGAGAAAAGTGAAAATATGTTGAATTTCCTTTTATTTTCTTTATATCGTTGTAGGCATGTGACATCACAAGCTGTAGTAGTCTTTTCATCCAGAAGTGACGGAGCAGAAACTTCAAAAATTCTGAACTTTTGAAAGGATTGTCCAATTTTCCTCAAACTCTCAATGATGTGATCTACTAATACTGCTGTATTAACTCAATCCACATGTCTATGAAGGTGGACTTGTCCTTTAACACAATAACACAACTGCTCTGTATAATGACTTTTGCAGCAATAATTTTGTCTTTGTGGTGATAAATAGACAAGCATAATTTTTTTTTATTAATATTTGCATTTTTATCTATTATCTACTCATCCACTTCCTTGCTCCCAATTTTTTTTTTTTTTTTTTTTTTTTTTTACTCTGTGTACTAGCTGGATACTGTAAAAGTGGATATTTTCATGCAACTAATTTTTCGTGCTAGGCCGGTAAAAAGAGTTTCACTTGTTTTTCAATCAGGACATCAACCACTGGAAGATATGGCAAGTAAAAATATTTGTGTGTTTTTATTTTTGTGCTTGTTTCTTGTTGCATAAAATGCACACAAAAATTTCAACACCAAGAAAATTTCCACTTTTCCAGTAAAACAAAAATGAAATTCCGCCAGTAACTAAAATATAACAGCATGTAATAACATTGTTTTTAGTCAGGGAACACATAAAGTTGTTTTTATAAGCCATAAGACCAATAAACAGAAGTCAGAAGGCAACAAAAGGTCACAATAGGAAGGTTAAATTGTGCTAACAATGTCACAAAGGAGGTTAACAATTTATGTGCCACATTCGCATGCCTGACTCAGTCGATGGGGTGCTAAGTTTGCATATTTTGCCCAAACCAATCAATAAATCGCCAAATGCCTATAACTACACTTTCACCCGCAGTACCATTCTTCAAACAGGTAGCTTGCATTGCCTGTTGTGTGAATATGTAGCAGCGTTCCATAAGATTCTTTTTTTTTTTTTTTTTTTTAGTGAATTCTAATTTTCGGTTGCGATTTTGTCTGCAAAAGTCCTGCTCCCCAGACCGGGAAAAGAGCACAGCTGAGCTACTGCTGTGCTTGTCATTTAGGAGAGATATATTCATAGCCTTGTCACAAAATCTACATTGCTGCAAAGCTTGGAACTTTTTCCTCGACTTTGCTCAATGCATATCTAGCATGAACGTTTCTATAGGAAAGTTACACGGCTTTGAGTAACAGAATGTTTTCCAAAAGTGCTCATGCAATGCAGTGTCAGAATAATGTGGCACATAGGGGGTTAACACTGTGGCACAAAAAGAGTTTAAAGGATACTGTATACCCCATATATAGCGAGTCTAAATTTTTGCGAATCAGGACTTTCTGATGATTCTGCGAGTGGTTAAATTCGCTTTTGAGGACTTTTGTACTGCACAGAGAAATGTAAATGTGCACGTCACATTCATATCAGGATCAGAGTCAATATTTTCACCTGTCCTTAAATTTGCAAACAGAACCTGACTCGCAAAATTCGCGAATATAAAAATGTCACAAAACACCTTGCGTATATAGTAGCTATCTGGTAAAGTTGAAATTATTAAGTTTGCCAGTTTTGTGAATAGTTTTACATCAAGAAAGAAGAATGAATTTTGATAATACTTCTCATGGAAGGATTGGGGATGAAAGAGATTTGAGGAGGAAAAGAGGCTATAGGGGAATAACTCACCAGTTCCGTCAACTGTGAAGACGTCTGTGATCCACCCCAGGAGGCTGAACAAGGTCACAGAAAGAAAGAAGAAAAACACAAAGAAGAGAGAGAGGAAAAAAAAATTAACATCAGAGAAGAATCAGTGCAATATGCCGCCCTCTGTTGGGCATTCTCAGACAACGGTGCAAGAATTCCAATGACTTCCTCAGGAATTCTTGTTCAGGAGTTCATCTGAGTACATCTAGAGACAGGAAATATTATCTGTTAGCTGAGGGTCGCTTCAATGCATTTGACGTCATAACGCTATCTGCCTTGAGTGATTGCTACGATGACACTGGCTAAAACATCGATGCCGCTTCTCTCTCAAAAATCGAGGATTCGGGGGTGAGGTTGATGGCTGGTAGAAATCTTAACTCTCCCAAGCTCATACACATCACATTTCTTACGACAGGCACTTGACATTACTGTTGTTTTGGCATCACTTTGAACAAAGGCAAGGTCTGTTCACACAGAAACCTGAATATGATAAGGAATTGCATACTTTATTTTTTACATTAATTTCATTTTCCCCTCTCGCAATAGCTCCCTTAGCACAAGATCACATGATAACAAAACTCTAACTGTTACTATGACAGGCCATGGCATTTCATATTACCCAGAGTGTGTTTTTTGAATGTCTATGGGTGATGATGATTACTGTCATAATGACAATATTGATTATGGTAATACTAATTATGATCACATAGGAAGGCAAGATTATTGTGAAGATGACAGTACTATTGATGGTTACTTGAAACAGAAGTATGAACAATAGATACATGAAGTACCGAGTAATGTGTAAGAAATTGTAAAGGAAGGGATGTAAAGACAACCATTTGGTAGAAAGGAAAGAAAAAAGCAGATAGAAGTGACATCATGAGATGGCAGACAGACAGAAGATATTAAAGAGAAAAGGGCATATTAGAAATATGAGGAAGAGGAGAATAAAGTGGAGGAGAGGGGGATAGGAGAGGAAGGAGAAGGAGGCATGAAGAAGAAAGAGCATGAGATGATGATGGGGGAAGAGGAGGAGGGGATAAAGAGGTGGGAGAATGGAACATGGAGAGGGAGGAAGAAGGGAAGGGTAAAGAGAAGAGTACGAGATGGAGGTAGAGGATGAGGGTGTCAGAGTGAAAAAAAAATGGGATTGAAAAAGGAGGCAGAGGGCATGGATGAGGACAGAAAGGAGATGGAAGAGTTAGGAGCAGGGATAGGAGTGGAAGCAAAAGGGAACAAGAAGAAAAAAGAGCAGGAGATGGAGGAGGAGGAGGAGGGGATAAAGAGGTGAAAGAAGGGAACATGGGAAGAGAGAGAAAGAAGGGAGAAAGAAGATGAGAGGAAAAAGTAAAGGGTGAAGAGAAGAGCAGGAGATGGAAGCAGAGGAGGAAGGCATCAGACAGGATAAAAAATGGGCAATGGATTGACAGAAGAGGAAGTACTGTAAAAGTGGTTTCTTTCGCGTACAGATACTTTCGCGGTTTCCATTGGTGCCGACTTTTTCGCGTGTGTTTAAATTCGCGGTCGGCAAAATCTGTGAATTCACAGTCGGCAAAAACTGTTTTATTTAGCACATGAAAACCCAATTATTCTTGTATTCATTAAATAGAAATTAGAATTAAAGGCAGGTTTACCTGAAATCCCGTCTCTCGACAACTTTATAACATGCTTGTACCTACATCCAGTGTGTGTTGACCATCAATACACTCAATGCGCGGAATCTTCGTGCGTGCATGTGCGCAATAGCGTTGTAACAAGCGGAGAGTTCAAAACATTTTCGCGTGATGTTAAATTCGCGTTTCAACCTCAAAGCGCGAAAAGCACAAAAGTAAAACCACTGCGAAAGAAACCACTTTTACAGTATGAGTGAGGATAGACAGGAGGTGGAGTAGAAGAAGACAGGAGAGGAAGAAGGAGACATAAAGAAGAAAGAGCATAAGATACAGGAGGAGAAGGAGGAGGATGGAAGAGGTTGGAGAAGGGACAGATGAAAAGAAAGAACAGGAGACACCTGGGAGGAAGATCAAAGAAGGAAGTTGTCAGAGAGGACGAAATGTTGAAAAGGGATTGACAGAGGAGGATAAGGCGTAGGTTAGAGAGATAAAGAGAGGAGGTTGAAGTGGAAGAGGAGGAGGAGGAGAAGAAGAAGACAGTGTTGGGGAGGCTGTGGTTTTAAAGGAGGAAGAACAGCAGGCAAAGGAAGTACAGACAAACAAAGAAAAAGGAGGATGGAGGAAGGGAATGACTTTAAAAAAAGGATGCATGAGAGGAGACAGAGACAATAAAGGAAATAGTGAAGAAAAGAAAGGAAATGATAGAGCTTGCCAAATGAGAATATTGCAAAATTATGAATCTCAAGGTGTTCGCATGTGGCTGAGAGCCAGAGGTCGTGACACTATGTTAACACTGGACGTCTTCCCTAGTCAACATTATGCTTTCTTGAGGATTTATTTTTCTCTCTGAACTTCCAAAGCACACAGGGATCGACATCATATTTCAGCTAGCATCCTGGTTATCAGAGTTTTGTTTTGTTTTGTCTTGTTTTGCTTTGTTTTGCTTTGTTTTGTTTTGTTCTTAGCTGATACAGTGGGTCCAATGCCCACACATGGTGAGCTGTGTGATACAGTTTCATCACAGTTTCTCATGGTCTTGGTGAACTACATTCCCACACAGAATATGACAGCTAATATCTGCAAAGGCCGTATGCTTTTAGAATCGCGTCTCTTCTCACAAGTAAAGTCTACAAATCTTATTCACACACAACACTCTGCTTAAAATTCCATGATTCTTTTCATGTAATTTTGGCTCTGATCCCAGAATTTACTTTGGAAATCATGGAATTTCCAGGCTATTAAGGGAGAGAACAGACTCCACTTCAACAATGTTCAAAAAGTTTTCTTTCCTTTTGATGGCAAATTAAGATGCAGCGCTTCCCTATTCCATGATGCTTTGCTCTGTCTATAAATCTTTACAATTATAGAGATATACAGATACATCTGTATGCTTTGCCTTGAGAATTTCTGGTTAAAACTATGGGAAGAGGTGACTCCAAAAGAGTTTAACTCATGTGAAGCGCTTTCAACCAATTGCTAGAGGATAAACTTTTGATCCCAAATATACAGATATGTATTTAAATGCACACATACATTCACATAGGCCCATTATGGGCCCATTACCGTTCAAGTTCTGTCCAGGCCGACTTGGAATTGGGGGTCCTCTTGTGGGCTCTTCACTCGGCTCCATGTAGTTTGAGTCATCACTCTGCAGAGAAAGACGGACAAGAAAATATGGATAGATGAAGCGTGAGTTTACCCATATGAGCAGAAAAACAAACAAACAAACAAACAAACAAAAACAAACAAATCTTAAACGACTCAAAACAAGGGGAGAGAGCAGTTCCACATGTACCTTGTGATGAAATTGACCAGAACAATTCTCCATGTTCCAAAATCTGCACTGAAAATAAATTCACAGACTTAGCAGCCCCAACTCTGTCCCCAAATGGGATGAACTCTAATCCAAAATAACACTCTTTCATTTTTTTTTTAGGTAAAATATATATTCCCTATATTATACATTTTGCAATATTTCTGATGGAGGGTTCATAAGGAACCCTTGCTATTGAAAAACAATAGCAATTATAGTCCAAATGCTTAGTAACGAAGACTTACCACAGTGACCGTCCGAATACAGGAGAGCAATGGCTGCTGCATGATCAACTCACTTTGAGCAATGTGGAAGTTATAGCTTAAGTTTTAGGGACTGTCCTTTTTTGGCAGTACACAACATTTTACTGTCAGGCTTGATGTTATCAGCTTAGAGACAAATTCACCACCATTACTATCTTCTGGTTGTGTTTACTCTTCCCAGACAAAGTCCATGGACAGTCACACAGCAAAGTGTCACAAACTCCGCATTCTTCTCATCAATTCAGTGTAGAGTATCATAACATTGGCAATGGCTGCTGGCTGTTCAAATCAGCCAAAATTATCTTTAATGTCACATGAAGATTTCCATGTGTCATTTCCATGTGAATGTATGTTCTGTTAATGTTATTGTCATTTCCATTTGGCTGAATAAATAATAATAAAGATATGATGTAACAGCTGATAACAAATATCATGTAATACACCTGTAACATTTTGATGTTAACATGACATTGATGCAATATCACAGGTACATTAACTTTGGAATGACAAGGGGCCTGATGCATTAATAAATTTACACAACTCTGACTTATTTCATTGCATTCAAACATACATTCCATTTTTTGCCAATTTTTCTATTCAGAGAAATAAAATGGTTTTCATTATTTGAGGGGGAATATGAATAAAAAAAAGAAAAACATTTTTAATAAGAAAAACATTCTTTTTGTGAGGGAAAATCTGACTTGACATCAACCACTGTCACAGCTAGAAATGCTGGATCATTTTGTCGTTACTCAAAGAATTATGGATAATACCATGACACTTGATGATGTGATGACTCAATTTAATTCAATTCAGTTCAATTCAAATGAAATTTTATAGTCTCATCTTTCCGAGGTGAGGTGAGGAGGAGCATATTAATGATATAAGTTTCATGTCTGTTTGATGTTGGAATGTTTTAATTTGAACTGATGAATGTAGACATTAGTCCCTTTCAAGTAGTCACTTTGAAAATACAAATATCTAGGTATTAGAACTGAGTTTAATACTGTGTTCAAACCAAACATTTTCATGAGTTTGAAACTTTCGTGAATTTTGAGAGGAGCCAAGATTCACGAAAGCAAAATGCCCATGAAAGCTTAACAAAAATCCCTGTATTACTAGTACATGAAAGATACTCATAATTGTTTTCATGGCGGCTATTAACGAAAGTTTCGTGCCATGAATGTCTCCGGTTTTACAGTACTTGGAATTGAAATTTCTGTGTTGTCATGCACATGGTTGATGACTTAAAGGTGCATGGTCCCGGTGTTTTAGTCAAATGCGTACGCGGGCACACGGCGCAAGTTTCCTATAGAGACCTATGCTATCGACTCCTCTTTGGCGCTTACGCTGTGGCCCACTTCCTCGAGTCCGAAGTCCGATCCACTGTGGTCAGTAGTCAGATCACAGTTCAGCTCATGATTCGGCTGAGGGGGATGACAGCTTAAGCAAACTTCTTTTGTGATGTCATAATAAGAAGCACATATGCACACACCCTGGCATTACTACAGACTGCGTGATGCGCAGAGAAGAAGGCAACGTTACTTAGCAACACCTACGCGCTTTACTCTTGATGACAGCTTAACTTCGGCAATCTCCATATCCATGCTAACGGTGATCTGCAGTATCATCAACAGCGCCCTCTACACTACCGGGACTATGCACCTTTAACCCATTGAAAACTAGTCCCAAGAACACTCGGGCTGGTGTCTTTAAGATATTTGTGTTAAAGCACAGTCCACTCTTCCTCAATGGGTTAATACTGCAGGGATAATGTTCACATAGGGATATCTAATCCCTGGGCCTGTTAGGAGAAGTAAACAATTGAGAAGGAGACTGTTTCTAATCGACTCCAAAAAACTACATTTTATGATGGATATGCCAAACCATAAATTTTTAGCAAAGCATCACTCTGTGTTTCATCCTTCACGAAAAGTTTGTGAAGAAATTTATGTCATCTTGCAATGCTTGTGTTCCATCTACACATTGAAAATAAACCAAAAGTCCTTCAAGAGAAAAGTTTAATGATGCTAATATCAACAATTCAAAGGCAGGAAGATGTTAATTACTCGGTAGCCAACGCTTCCGTCTATTGTCTTCATTGGCAATATGATACACTACTTAAAAAAAAAAAAAAACCAACCCAAACAAACTAAAAAATTATTCAGTAGAAATTACCTGTACATCATCTTCATCATCCGTGAAACAGTCAATGTCATCGTCTGAAAGAAACCACAAACAAGCATAATGTGAAAGGCATGTCCATTTGATTTAAGACCCAAAGCTGTGAAGTGCTTTTTTCCAGAGAGAACCAAAACCAGCCATACCCACCTAATCCTAAACATGTTCTCTCAATTAGAAAGAAAGACTAGAAATTAGCAGGTCTTTACTCCTCAGCTCTATGTGAGTTGCACTGTGTGGAGAAAAAAAAAAAAGGGTGGCTTGTTGAACCCTTGGAGAGACCAGGGACCAAACTCCCTGGAGAGACGCATAGGTTCATTTTACATACACTGTATACAGTATAAACATGAATACATGAAATGCAAAATCTCTGGGTTGTTCGAAACCCATCCCTATCCATGTGCTACTGCCCCATTACGTATGTTGATACAAAATATTCAGTCCCTTCTTAGTTGTCACTCCCACTTGGGTGACATTTGCCAAATATCATCTTTTTGGCATGAACACAGATTTTTGGTATCTCATCAGAATCAGGTGCATGACTGCCAAAAGTGATGTATTTTGGAAACCTGTGGGCTACATGTATGATTTCTAACCTTTGCATCCATCCCACTGATATTCACCAGAACATTGAAGACATTCTGTAAAAGGATATTCGCCATCAATTTATGTTGTCATCGATCTTTAGGTCTATATCCCAAGCAACACAAAAAAGTTGCTTCGGTGGTCATTTCTACATGACATGAAATAACACAACTAATCGTTTACCAACTAAGCTTTCAACCCTCCACGACTGCACCTCATTTGAATAAGTTATAAATGCTAATGTGTCATGCTAAGGAATGCTTAAGTGGTTCTCTCAGACGTGCAGGTTGACATCCATTTCACAATGATATACTTTGTTACGTCACATTGTTTTGACATTACATCAATCCCAGTACTAGTTAGCAATATTCGCATCCTGATCTAGCAGACAAATGGCTTTCAAAAAATCTCATAGATGTATAAGTTCTCTCAACTAGAGACATACAAGAGATATTAACTCTGAAGTGTTTTGTTTTGTCAACAAATAATTAGAATGTTTTCAATATGTTCAGCTCAATCTTTTTTAATGGAATTACTAAACAAATTGCTGGTCCATTTGCAAAGCAAGAATATTATATATGTATCACACATATACAGTATAAACACAATGACCCATTCAGCTATATGTACAACAAACTAGGAGCTTGAAGAAAAGAAAAATGAAAGCTTATGTCTGGAATACAGTATTAAAAAAATAGCAATGACGATGACTTTCTTTTTGCTGTGTGGTTTACTGTCTAAACTTTTTGAACAGCAATGACAAAAAAAAAAAAAAAACTCTCACAGCATTTTCACCTCATTTCCTAAAATTAAAAAAAGGAATGTTAAATGAGCATTAATGGCACCTTTTATGATATATATAGCTACCACATATGCAATAGACACTGGGACAAGACAAAAACACGAGCTCCAAAGAGAAGACATTTAATGAGGAGGGGGCAGAGGAACCAGTTACCATACATAAAGATGCAATAATTATACACAAACAAGAATGATACCTGATAACATAAATGCACTCCCATGAGTAGAAATGTATTCCCATGAGTATAATTGCGGTGGTTTGCATTTGAATATTGAAAGGAATTTCTTCACTGTAGCAACAAAACATGACTCCTCCTGAGTCATGAAAATAATGCATTTCATAACAGTTGACATCTACAGACTCATATTATTATTTTTTTTATGACATGTTGCATTCATGACATCTGAGAAAAAATAGAAGAATATTGCACCTATACTAAATCTTTAAAAACTGAAATAACACCATGTCAATGTAAAGGGAACTGAACCCCTACAAAATACAAGGAAGTAAAGTGAGAAAAAAAAAAAGATCAGCATGTGTTATTGCTCAATCTCATATGACCTCAGGCTGCTCAAGGTCCAAATTTCAGATATGACTTTATGCTATGACAGGAGTACATGCAACCATTTGTCCCGGCTATTGAAGTCAGTGAGTGCCAGGGGTGAAAAAGACAGACCAGTGCACAGACATCTGCTGTTGCTCAGACATCTTATTGGAGTGCACATATGCTATAGATGGGGGTGGTTAAAACAGTGACGAATGAAGCATGCACATGAGAGATAAGCTGTGGAATGTAGCAGTGAGAAAATGACACACAAATGTGCAGGATTAACATGCTGGAATGTTTGCCATTGATAATTCCTTGCAAAAATCACTCATTTCCACTACAACTTCTGTTTGAGATAATTTTCACCTGTTCACAGGTGCTGAAAAAAAGTTTCTGTAACATGACATATAAAGAAAATATCAGCAAACTTGCGACCTACCAGGGACACAAGCTAATTAGTGGCTCCCTGTGTATAGTCATTTGTATGTTCAAGCGTAATAATAATAATAATAATAACAATAATAATAATAATAATAATAATAATAAGAAGAAGAAGAAGAAGAAGAAGAAGAAGAAGAAGAAGAAGAAGAGTAAGAATAAGAATAAGAATAAGAATAATTATTCATAAAGTACATACTAATTATCATCAATTCTCTCTGTATGCACTAGATATGAAACATACAATCATCAATTCTTGAACAGCATTTGACACTTAACTCTCTGTATCAGCCTTGTAACAGTAAAACAGTGCTCCAAAAAATATTCTTACATTATTCTCCTCAAGACAATAATGAAGAGGAGACATGAAATTGTCAAAAATAACTCAGCATCAATAGTTTCCCACCAGTCTAGTCCTGATCACAATGTTACGATAACCAGGAATAAAAAGCTTGAAACATATTACATTGATGAAATATTGATAAAAATGTAATTCTCTTAAAGTCCCTGTAGTAATGGGTGACCATAACTTTGAGAATAATGTAAGGAACAATATGGGTAAAAATAACTTACTCCATAACATAATAATCATAATATAACACATCACATTTTATTCTCTAATATTATGCACATAATTATACTTAATGTTGTTATTAGAACTGTTACTAAACTAAAAACAGTTTCTGAAAAACAAGCATATACAACTACAAACAAATGTGATAGAAAGACAATAACATACTATAACTTAATTTAAAAAAATGTTTCAATGATCCTGGTAAGTTAAATCCAAAATCTTAGTGGAAATAAGAATTTAGTTATACGATCTTCAATTCCTCAGTATGTACTTACAACAGGATATTGTACACATTCTCTATCTAAAACAATCCTTTAATCTGTTTAAATATAATTCTGATAGTATCTTGAAATTATCATAAACTAATACTTTACAGAAAGGCATTTTACACTTCTACCACTACTGCAGAGATATAAACAATGAAGAGAAAACTACTTTATATACTTTATCATGCAGAATCAAAAATATATTTTGAAGTCTCGGACCTGACTAAGGAAACACTCCTAAATTATCTAAAAGATCAAATCTCATTTAGCTTTATAAAAGTCTTCTCAGTGAGTTATACATTTCCATCACTAAGTTCTGGTAAGAGGAACTTAGAGCAAAGTTTAATTCATGACATTCAGGCAGGCTAATCAAGCAGGGTGGAAGAAGCCTAAGGGAAGGGACTGGATGCAATGAGGGGTTCAAGGGCTCACACGGGTAAATAATTCCCCATAGAGACGTGTGTTAAAATTCAAAATTCAAAAAAATTCTGTAAAACAGCTGGAAGAAATGAGGTGTTTCATCTTCAGTAACCTGAAAAAGTGAGATATACCCTTTCATCCATCAGATTTCCGAGGGGGGGGGGGGTTCTTCAGCTCCAACTCTGTCCAAGGGTTCGCAAAACCAGACTATAAGTTCTTTTACTAAAAAATCACATATTTTCTGTACATGCACCCAATTATATAATTATAGTCCTTCAAATTCCATGAGAAAAGCTTTCATCTTCCAACCAAAATGCAGTTTGTAGAGGAATTCATACTCAATATCTGCAGCTATTCAGGTTTTTTGGGTGTTTTTTTTTTTTTTGGCCAAACTGCACTTCTGACTTTTAATTAACTATTTTTTCATTTATTTTAATATCTTTGGTACAATTTTGTGATGCAGTCAGGGATATTCTATTATATTTACAGGTGTATGCCCTCAAGATCTCTTACTTACACAAAGGTCACAAGGGAGGGAGAATATTGGACCAAAGAAAAAGAGGGAGATTTACAGGCTACTGAAGAGAGGAATTTCTATGCAAGACATTCACAATATGGAAATTTGATCATATACATAATACTTAGGTAATAAGCATTTCAAAGGACTGAACATTATCATTCTTATTGAAAATGATATGCCGTAAAATTCAGATTTGCTAATTCAATTACAAGATGAAATTTCTGTGGTAAAATTTCCCCCTAACTTGATGGGACAAGGGACTATCCAAAATAACGGTTTCAACAGAAGTCAAGAATAGCGAGGTTTGACAAAAATAATTCAAATAGTGACAGTTTTGTTATCTATACGACAAAATTCCTGCTAACAAGGAAGACACGTTTTTTCTTCCTATGAAGTGGCCTTGTAGGGATCAGTCAAGTGGGAAACAGTTCCTTTTCTCATCTTTTTCAGACTTTGTAAAGATTAGATACGATAAACTACATTCAGAGAGGTAGGAGCTCTTTAGTAAGTTATGTTCAAGCTACATTTTATTTTGATTTGACTTTAATTGATTTCTGCACTCCTGTTTTCATGCATGAATATGACAATATGACACAAAGTCCATAGAGTGATATTTGAATCTAACAATGAAAATATGTGGAAACAAGTAAATGACTGACTTATACAGCACTATTTCATGACAAGACAAAATGAAGAGGATCACGGGTCATTTTATGCACATTCAAACTCTTAACTTCTAAAATATTTGATAACTTTCAGTATCTTTTTTTAAAACTTAAATTAAGCATAGTTAGTTTTGACATGATGTTTTAATAAAGTGGACAATTCTTGAAATAATCAGAAGGACATCTTTTTGGACCAATCTCCACAGAGGCTGGTCCACAAAAAAAAAGAAAAAAGAACCATTACAAACAGAATAGGAAAATCTGTGAAATGTCTTGTCTATATGCAAAATACAACTAGAGCATTTCTGTGGTTGGGTGCTGTTATTTTTTTATCACAAATTTTTATCTTCACTGTTAGTGTTTGATATATGAGAATAAAAATATACGTCTTTCATCTGAGCCCTATTATGATCATATACCATTATATAATTATTTCAGTTGCAGAAATATCAAAAGCCTCCAATGAAATTGCTAATTTATAATCATTACTGATCCTTTAATTGGCAGTACATTTAAAATAATTAGAGTTAAAGTGTTTCTCTCTCAAATCTCTGGATTCTCTGGATTGTTCTGATTTGGTGCAGTTTGAATTAATGCAACCAGTTACATCAGTTTTCTATTTACTCTCTAACATAAAATGTGCTGTGAAGTTGCCAAATAAATACTGATGAGAAAAAGATTAATTCTGCAGCTGAAATTCCTCCAGGAGTTTATGGATTAGCAAAAATATGTACAATGTCATAAAAATACTTCGCATTTCACTGCACCCCAGATCCTCTGAGGGACAGGCATGAAACAAAGGTTCAGCTTCATCGAGTTTGGTACGATGTCACTAATCACTGGCAGGGACAGTGACAACAATGATGTTTTCACATCTGAGCCAGATTAATCAGCGTGTGCATGGCCTCAACGTCCTAAAACATCTCAGTATGGTGTGATTTCTCCTGATTTAGTCACTTTAGGTACAGTGTTGTTGTCATACTGATACTTGATCACTAACTTGGTACAATCAATCATTCAGCAATTTTAGTGATTATTAAAATGCTTCTTTAAAGCCTCCGGTACTGCAGCTATATATTGGGTGGAATTCAGTTGTGATTTTTGAAGAGTGAATTCCTCAACCATATGAAAAGCATGGTGTTAACCTGTGTTTGTCCATATCATTTTTATTACAAAAATCTCCAGATATCATAATGATTTGTCAGGATTAACTCATAGCTAAATAGACACCACACATAACATCATTCATAGCTTGCCATCTGCAATGAAGAGGTTATTTCGTTAATACTTATATGTTTCTGATTTCAACCTCTCATACACATGGAACATTCACTGTAAAATTTGTGTAAAGGTCAAGGCATTTTGCTACAGGCAAGACACAAATTACAACCCTTTAAAAGTGTGCTATGTCGATCTGGTACAATAATGTGATCATGTTCGATGACTAAAAGTCTCTGGACATTCTTTTTTTTTTCCAAAATGTTATCAAGTAAACAATAATATCTACCATAGCAAATCAGTTCAATACTGTAAAGCAAGCATGCACCTACAAGAGTGGAAAACACTTCCACTGGCTTACTACAGTAAGCTCTTGAGAGAAGCAGCGTATCTTTTTGTGTAAGTAAGAAAGCCAGTGCTTTAAAGTAGAATGAGGCAACTTCTTTAAATTGCATGGCAGAGTTAAGTCAGAAACTTGTCAATTGTTAAGAGAATGTGCAAAAAGGACTATATGGCACTGAGATTAAAGAGCAGAAGGGAGGGTGCTAACTTAGAGGCAATGTCATTAGCTCATGCTCATGCAGTTGGGAATTAGTTTTCCTTTTTAAACTTCTTAATGTTAGCATGTGGTTATCATTAACAAATTTTGATGTTTTCCTTTCTACAGTTTCTTAACGATAGTAGAGTTCTTCTGTCTGCGGAAGCTTGAGGCAACTGCAGAAAGTGTCACGGAGCGAAGCCCTGGAAGAAGGCTACTGCTCCAAGACCTGCAGAAAATCTTACTCAACAAAAGCCTGGACGAAGGTCACTTGCCCAAGGCCACTGGCCACTTGCCACTTGCTTCCCCCTTCCCCCCCCCCCCCCCCCCCCCCCAAGCAGCTGGCATCTTGTTATGGTATAAAGAAAAAAAAAATACAACCTAGATTCTTATGTGTGGTGCTACTGTCATCAGAAACAGTCAAAGTTAGTACAGAATAACTCTGTAAGTTCTGAATCCTTTTTCGATGAAGTCGCGTCTACCAAATAATCTTTGCGAGAACGTGTCAAGTTTGCATGCGCTCCAAAAATATCATCCAACTGAAATTAAAAAAAAAAAATGCAATGTGCTGTTCTCTGGAAGCGGAAGCTTAGCGAGTGAGATCTATAGAAAAGCTCTGTCTCACCTTCAAACTCATCAGTTTCATTGTCCTCTCCTTCTCCTTCTTGAGAAGTGGCAAAATATTTGAGAAAGTCAACAAAAAAAAATTAAATGCTATTATGAAAACTGTCATTAGCACTTTGCCACACACACATACACACACACACACGCACACACACACACACACACACACACACACACACAGATGCGAATTCTATAGTTTGCTCAAGTTAACTCTTTATGTGCCAAGTTCATACATCCGACTCAGTCGATGGCATGCCAACTTCGCATATTCCGCTCAAACGCACAAACCCGCACAAACCGATCGATAAATCGCCAAATGCTAGTACAATACAATGAAAGCGTTTCTAGCGATTCCGTTCCTCTCATCCATAGCTTGCATTTTATGTGGTGATTGACTAACAAACAGTGTTTCATACTGGATTTGCGTGCAAATTCTAAGTTTTTGTCACTGCTTTGTGTGCAAAAGTCATACATTTACAGTAAGGTAGCTACTGGGCATTTTTTGAAAGAAAAGCAAATGTAGATTTGTCATAGAATTTACATTAATGCAAAGCTTAGCATTTTCTCTACAATTTGCTCACTTCGTCCACAATTAAATATAAATCTATAAAAGTTATATAGATTTTAAAAACAGAATGTGTTCTCAACGTATGACTATGTTGGTGTCTCAGAATAATGTGGCACACAGGGGGTTTCCACTATGGCACATAAAGAGTTAATACTCAAAGCAGTAGTTCTTACATTTTGTTAATGGTAATTCTACTTTCTTTGTTAACTAGATCCGTTTGGCTGCTCGTACTCCTATTTATGGAGTCGGGTGACTTTGGGTACAGAAAGTGCAAGTTTGCAGTCTGTACTCGACAACACAGATCTGTATGACAAGTGGGAATTCTCTTTCTTTCTTGCTTGTTTTTTTCTTCTTATTTTTTGGTTAATGGCACATTTCATTCAATTATTATTTGGTAGGCAAATCATAATGGGATAACCTTGTATAGCGATGTATAATCATCCGTGATGACTTGACGACGAGTGCACACATACTTCTATCAATGCACACACACGTAGCACACTCTGCCATGTGTGAGGACTGCAGTGTCCATTTCAAAGTGTACCAACACCCTGGAAATCAAATTTGTAAAGAGCCGGAATACACCAAAAAAGTCATAATTCACTTGTGATCGCCCCCGAAAGTATACACATTTTGATAAATCAGATCATATCCCTATAACAATTTGGTATGTTAGCATTTTAAGTTCTGCTCCCTCAGCACCGGTACTGATGTGTCTAGCTTTACATGTACATTTTTACAAATATACTCGAGATAACTGTGTGGGCCAGAGACAGTTGACCATGCACACGCATTGGTATCGTTGGTTGAGAATGACACGGGTGGTAAGTTGCCAATAAAGCTAAAGTGTTCGAGGCACCTGAAATGTCCTTATCATTCTCACCTGACAATATCTCTATCATTCGAGACGTATTTGGAAAAAAATATCAATAGTACGATCATTGGACTGAAAAAATCAGGTGATCGACTAGTCTATTTCAAGTTGTTTTTGTTCTTGTATACTCTCTCAAATTTACATTAAAACCCCAATAAATAAAAACCGAGAGAGACAAATTTTTTTTTTAATGTTTTGCAGAAGGCATTTCTTGAGTACATACACTGTATTCTACAAATATGGCAAAAATATTACTCAGGGTATTGGTACACTTTAAGCTCAGTCTAAGCAGAATTAAGATATTAACTACAAGCACTCAAGTGCAGGCATTACTGATGCAAGCACAGAATTTAAAAGATAGAATAGTACTGTACTTGGGAATGTTACGGGAAACTTTATGATGCTCATGTTCTGAATAGCACAACAGAATTAACACATGTTTAATTACAGCCACTCAGGAATGATTTTGGGTGTGTGCATATCTTTTTTTTTGTGAATTTTTTTACTTTTGTGAGGTCGACTAAGGCATGGTTGCCTTTACATATTTGTACATGCATAATATTATTCGTATGTACATGTATAATATGTAATTTGTTTCTGATGTGGTGCTGTAATTCATTACAGGACAAAGTCATGTAAAAGAATAACTGTAAAGTAAAATCATAACAAAGGCAGTTTTTCCAGCAGGTTTTGCTTCTACTCATTACGGCTTGCACTTTTTACTCTTTCCAGCAACTTTGCTCATTCATATCATTTTAATGTTGATTATGTTTGCTACCTGTAGCAAATCAAAGCACTTTTAATAACTTCAAAGAATCTATTGTCAGCTTCAAGATGAAAATTGATACAAAGAAAGGACAACTCTTTCAGAAGTGATTGTAACTCAAGTAGGTTCTATGTCCTTATCTGAATTGTAAGCCCTGCATGACAAGACATGTGAGTGGCCTCAATTTTATTTAATGGCATCAAAACTTTGGCAACTATAAGTGGCACTGTGTTGTTATTTCAAAGCATAACCATTAGGGGAATTTCTGCTTGAAAAACAAGATACCAGAACAATAGCAGAATATCTATACCTCTATTAGTATTAAAGTTATGAAAGAGTCTAGAGAAGGTGTATGACTATCTTTCAAAACTATTCTTCCTCTGTCACATCATGAAAGGATTACAAACTTAAACTGGATAACTGCGAGATCTTGACATCAAGATAGCTGCATACGGAACAAACACTTACAACAGTCAAGAGGAATAAAGTTAACTGACATCCAATGCAAATGATGAAAACTATATGATAAGATCACATGACACATTATCCTGTGGCAGAATAAAAAGACACATTAGTTACTTATAGTTGCTTTTGACAATTGTATTTTTCATCATGCTGCCAGTTGAGAGTGAAAACACATTTGCTTTATGAGGTGACGTACACATCAATGTATTTGTTTTCATGGCATGGCCATTCAATATAGAGCTGAGAGAAGCCATTCAGTGAAATATTAGGAGGTACACAATAGACATAGTGGCAGTATTTAGGTGTTAGTTTCAGTGTAGGCTTCCAAGCCAGAAATGGTGAGCTTTTTTCTAAATGGTGCCATGTTAGTAGTGAGAGAAAATACTGTACTACTTTATCTGGCTGGTTTTTGTCAGACTTGCAGTTAAGGGCAATTTGTGGGGACATTTGGTATAAGAAGTGTACAATACACTGCATGTTAGTCATCTGATAGTTGTATCAGGACTAGTAGTAATTGTGTAATTTTTTTTTTTAGGTTGCTGTGATTTTTCTAGTGATACATACTATACCAAGATTTTTAATTATTTTGGGGCTTCTACTAATTTGAAAAAAAAAATATGATGATATCAAGATTTTATCATCTGATAAAATCTGGTAAAATAGTCCAACCTCAAACAATCTCAAATAACATTATTTCATACACTTCTCTTATTCCCCCCCCCCCAACAAAAACAAACAAACAAAAAACAAAAACAAAAACAAAAAACAAAACAAAAAACACACACACCAAAAGTCTGTGTAAACAGTAACAGAAGAACTAGGATAACAAACATGACTAATAACTTAAAGGTGGTATATCCCATTTTGAAAAAAAAAAAATGCATGGCTGAAGAATAATGTCTCCCAACCTTGCATACGAATTCTTATTCTAATACACCAGAGAGTTTTCTAAAAAGAAGTGAAAAACTATATATTAAACTTCATGTTATTTCAGAATATATGCTTCTCTTTTGAACCAAGAATAACAGTTGGATTTTTTTTTTTTTAATCCAAATGCATTCACTGAAAAACGATAGTATTGTTAGCCCCTCCATCATAGAGAAGTTTTATCATTCTGAGCAAAGGTCTTAATTACCACCTTCCGGGTTGCAAAAAAGGGGACACATGAGCTTTAAATAATAAGTGCAATTTCAAGTACTGCATTGAAATGTGCATGCTAACACTTCAAGTTCACTTTCTACACAGAAAGAGAACTTATTACAAAGACAAAAACCAAAACTGATGAATCAAACAATAAGTGCAAGTCCAAGTACAGCACTAAAGAGTGAATGACAGCACTTTGAATTCAATTTCTACATGAAATAGAATGTGATATTCCTCAAGTAGAATGATTATGCATTGTCATGGCACTGTCAAAGCATGTTTTGAAGAAATGAATATATGCGCTTTGTATCCAAAGGTTTTGGTTTTGTTTGCAATCTTGAGGAGTGACTATAGCTGTATATGCAGTCTAAATGATTTTACTTTCACAAGTATAATCACTGCGTGCACACAGACAAAATCAATGATGATATGAGAGGTGCTTGCTGATGATTTGATGGACACATATCGATCAAATTTGGTAGTATCTTCTTTCTGTTGTGCTTATATAGAGAGCTTGTGCTACATGCTATCTTCAAGAGATGCGGATGGTATTCATCCATTGATGGTATTTTTATGGATTCAAAATGGATGAAAACTAGGCACTGAAAATGGGTACCTTCCCTTTTTGCACTAATTTCTCTCATACACTGCACCTAAATTCCCTCTTTAGTCTTTAGAAGACAAACATGCTACCAACACAAACAATGCAGTGCTGTAGGACAAGGCTTTGCAGTGTGGAAAATAGTGAAACATGTAGAGGCATCTCAAACACAAATATTATGTGCACAAAGAAAACTTATAGAGGTCGCCTGCTGATAGACATAAATGTTAGGGCTCTGAATACCAAATTCACACATAAAAGGCAAGAATGGCTAGTGGGCAACTAGGACAAAAACTTTGTGCTGAAAATAATATAATAAAACCTTTAAAAAAGGAAATTTCCATCCTAATATTATCTTGCTTTGTATGAAAACAGAACAATTAGAATTCAAGATCAGTGAAAACTTGGGTGAAAGTTATGAAGCATAAAAGTTCAGACTAACAAATTGGCAAATCTGTGTGGAATAGCTTTGAATTTAATTCACTAAGTACACATTTTTTTTTTCATTTTTCTCCCATGATAAAATTTCTCTTGACCTGTTCTTGGTATATAATAACAGTAATCTGTTTTTACATGTTCTGCTCAATGGATAAGTTCTGTCAATGCTCAAATTTTGAGAAATGTGAAAATTAGTAAAAATTTTAGTAAAAGAAAAAAAAAAACAGAAAGATGCTCATCACCTATATGACTCTGTTGCCAATTTATCTTACTCTCCAAAATGTGTGTGTGTTTGTGTGTGTGTGTGTGTAAGTCCAAGTTTTTCCCAAGTTTTCACTGATTTACTCTGCTGAATTTTCTGTTGTCATTTGCAGCAACATAATTCCAGGATGGACTTTCCCTCTCAAAGGGCATCAGGCCAACATAAGAGGGTGCAAGAGAAATGTGGGCGTGGCAGGTTGACAGGCTGAAGTGACAGATTGAGGATAGCAGCTTTTTGGAGAGACAGAAGGCCGGAGGCACGGGGTCATGTAAGGTGCACTGCAGAACAACAGTCTATGACAAGGTGAACTTTTAATTGATGGGAGTTATACATTTAAATGAAGAAACGCTCAAAGAAGATATAAACTGTCTTCTCACCCTCTTCATTGTCTGCGGGATCTTCTTGCGTACATTACAAAGAAAACAAAAATGAACGAGATGCAAATCAAATTGATAGTCAGACATAACTGAAATACACAGATTCGTAAGATTCAGCGGTTTGCACAAAACATTACCATTGCACAGAGAAGAGCACACATGTTTGACTTTACTATTGCATCATCAAACCATGTACACGGTTTTGTGTAGATTGATGATTTACTTGCGGCAGCAGTTTGATTTGTTGGCAATCATTGGTAAATCCATGGCAATGGATTGCACACTAAAATGCTACTGGTTCATTTGCTGGTTTTGGAGCTCCCCGGGTAAAACTGTTTCTGTTTGCCAGTCGTATTACCCTAATCCTCCCCTAACAACCTTGACAGTGAACTTGGTGAAGGTGACAATTTCAGCTGCTACACAATATATGAAGGTCAACATAAGACCAGATGCTTGTACAGTAGATTCTGCCCACGTAGAAGAGTAACCAAACCCCTTACCTGGGAATTATCTGACGCAGTGACAGTATAAACTGGGGTAGGCCTACCTGATCAACTGGTGTTTTCATGATATAGACCCAGCCAGTTTGTTTAAAACCCTTCTATTCCCTCTCCCCCAAACTTCACACACTAGTCACTTTACCCTGCCCTTGGAAAGCTTTGTTTTTCATTTGTCACACCCCCACCTGCTCTTGGCGACATACGTGGCTGTCCACCCTCTGGCTAACAGGAAGGGTCAAGCAATGAACATCACCATATTTCCCCTTCATCAGAAGCCCGTTTCCAAGGTGATTGATATCAAATTAGACAGGCCACTTCCTAACACATGTTCGGCAGAAATGTTCCTACGTGTGCCTTCTCTTTGACCTCTGAGTGCTTGTCCAGGACCGATTGTGTCACCCACTTCTCATGAAACACCTTACAATTTCCTTTTTCTTTCAAGAGACCATAGGGCCCTGGGAAACTGAAAGGGGCTGTGATGGTACATCAAATGTCAAGACTTCGCCTGAACTTAGCACTAATGTTTTCTGGGGGACCTCCCGTGCAAATCAGAAACGTTTCCATCAAAGCAAGGCTCATATTAAAATGGTTACAGCAAGCAATGTAAAAGAACTCCGCCCAAGCTATATTCATGGAGTAAAGGTAAAAAAATGGCTCTTATTTGCCCCGTATAATGTCTACAAACCTACCACAGACATGGCAAGGTAAAGCCTGCCACCATACAACAGTATAAACATATATAAGCGACTTTTGCACATACCCAAAATTAAAACTTTTTTTTTTTTAATTTTGCATTTTGCTATGCAATGCAAAAACCATTCATATTTGTGTGTGGGATAAGAAATCATTAATCATTGCAATCTACATCGTGATGCAAAAATCAGTCCCACATGATTTAGAAATAAATATATATATCATGATAATTTGCTTACGCAATGTGTGTGAATGGCATGCGAAGATTTTATCAATCTTTTTCAAAATCCCATAATGCAACTCGGCGCAGTAGGTTTGCTCTCTTGGATGTTAACGGTCACATTCTGGTCACTGTTGATTTTTTTTTTTTTAACTCTAATTTGCCCTGCACAGCATGCATATTGAACAGTAACAAATAAAATCAATTTTTGAAACATAATGCAAAAAACATTCAATCATGTGTGTGAATGCAACTACTGTTTTGAGAAAATTCACGGATTCAAACACTATGCATTAATTTTAAACACTACGACAACACAGTCCTAGACCTTACAAAATTGACAAAGGGGTTTCAAATATTGAATTTCCGATATTTGAACAAATCTGATATTCCTCACGTTCAGCCAAATCAACTGCAAATCCTCTTGCAGTTTCATGGCTTTAACTTTCACATTGTGCTGAGATAATGGGTTATACTGACTACAACAATGTGCACAATTATTTCAGCTCTCTCCTATCATTCAGTGGTTTTATTAGTCGCCTTCTGTTTTCTTGTCAAAATTTAAATTCTATCCGTTTTGATACATTTTGTTGAGACCGCCATGATGTAGGGAGAAAAGCGGACATAAAAACTTGACGAAATTGACGTAATTTCCCTTTCATTTATCTTAGACAGCGCCCTCCCTTGACAGGCCATAGCAACTGACAGACGAACTTTGAGTCCCTCACATCACTTGACATGTGACTCGCTTGAAGACGACTCTTTCGATGTAGCTCCCCTTGTGTTTGCAAGCGCACCATCACTCACATGCCCACTTTTCCTCCTTCACAGACTCTTACAGCAGTTCTTGCCTCATGGCCGTAATTGAATTTGCAGATACCAAACAGTGGCCTGTCAAATTCAATCAGTTGTCAAAATGGAGGAAATTCTTGGGTTCTTTGGTGCCAATCTGTGAGGTGTGCGCTTTCACATGGTTTCATTCATGCCATGTATCATCAGACGTTAACGGCACTGAAGGTCTCTTTAAAGCTTTCATAGGATGCTGCATCACTTATCAGCTTGAATTGAAAATTAAATACTTTGCTTGACTGACTGATATACTTTAATTTTGACATGGAAATCACAATACCGACATTCAGATTATAGCCAAAAGATACCTGCATCCGGATGAAAAAAAAAATATCACAGAATGCATTCATTGGCTTTCATCAAAATTTGTTCAAAAACTTGATATGAGAAATGGCATGAAGTTGGGTTTGCAGTTAAGTGTATGGATAAGTCAGATAATAAGTTGTGTGTCTATATTCCATAGTGAATTTGATAAACTCCTGACCAGTCACTGCCCCTTTAGAAAACATTGACCAGGCAAACGCATCATAAGAATGAATGAATGAAAAAAGACAGGAACATGCAGAAATTGATATGAAACCAGACATTACAGTGTAGTTCTTGATTTTTTATGTTTGTTTGTATGTTTGTTTGTTTGTCACTTTTTTTTTCCCTGATAAAAGTGTTTGGTTAGCATGCAACATATCAGTAATGAATTGATAAGCAGGCACAATTGTAGGAATAACATCCATCATATTTTGAAAAAAAAAACAAAAAACAAAAAAGGACATGTTCATGTAACTGTAAACCATTCTTAGTAGAATCCCAGGGTCTACTTACAGTTTCGCTTCAATCAAAGCATCCTCCTGTCTCTTTTAAATGTGATAGAAGTATTGATATTCCAAAGAGCTTTACTCAGAAAAAAAAAGCAGGAAGAATCACAGTGCAATGTGTTTGATACACTAAACAGATCTATAGGCAAAATATTTAAGCATACACAACAAAGTCACGTAATTCACTTCTATCCTTCTATCTTCACAAATTTTTGTGGGAATATCTATCAGGCTTCCTTGAGAATTGTTTATATATTTTAGGGAACACATTTTGATAGTACTGCACAGTAACAACACACAGAAAGCACATCCCAGTGTACAGTTACCAATGTCCTAACATGGATAATTCTCAACTGTGACCAACAATGACATTACAAATGCATTAGAAAAGTTAACAATGTGTTTTGGCTATGAGCAAGGGACGGATATGGGAAGAAATGAGTTAATTACCTTTCTGTGGGAAGTAGTCTCTAGGTGGGGTCTGTGGTGGACCTGGCTGCATCGGAGGCGGTTTTCTGTTTTATGGGGAAGGAAGCAAAAGTACGAATCCGCATCAGCAAAGGTGGAAACAAAAATCAAAACACAAATAAATAACCCCTCACCTCTATAACACAAGCTCTGTAATTCAGCGGATAGGCAATTCTATTATTTCAAAAGGTATTATACAGGTAATGTATAGGGTATTTTATACTAGCAGCTGATTAAGTACATTACAAACAGTTTTGCATCTAGATCACTTCCAGGTCTGCCATGCAACATACACTGTACTTTGAAATCAAAAACAACATTCAGATTAAAGTTTTCAGTATGTGAGAATCAGGTGGAGGAATATCCAGCCTATAGCAAAATTTGATTTCAGAGAAGAGGTAATGCAATACATGCTTCTCATTGCACAATGCAAACTTTCTAATATTGTCCTTTGTAATATTTGTCCATTGTCAACAACAATGATGAAGACGACAACAACAACAACAACAACAATGACAACAACATCTGCCCCTGGATTGGCCAGACATGGCTCAAAAGATATTGCATATTTCTACCATCATTTCTGTAGTAACCAAAATGGACATATATGTGTGATATGAGGATTACTACTATTCTGTAAAATTGAGCTGTTTTGGAAAATTGTGCAATCAGACATTATATAAAAGTGTACAATGACTCTCAGTATTTAGTCATTCAGTTTCATTTGTCAGTTTCATTTGACAAAAGTAAATAATCAAAAAAGGTATTTACTGGTTGCATAGTTAACTTGAATGGCAAATAAACAAGGTTCTCAACATAATGTCAATATTTTATGGTCGGATAGTTGGAACATTTGGCTTCCTGGATTACATGGATATTTAGAGTTCATACCAACTCTGTGCTCACTACATAACATACTTTAACTTACTGAGGACGAGTCACAAGTATACTCGGGTAGACTGTGTCTATGGGAAATGTTTGTTGTAGCAAAATCAGTCCATCCTCAAAGGGTTAAGTGGAATCTCTTGGCTTATTGTATGATACAACTTGGACTTTAAATTAGATTATTTTACACTAGAATAAAATAGCAAGTTAACCTTTTCCCCATTCTTATTCATATTCCGTCTTTTCACTCTGAAAAATATAACTATGTACTGGTAACTGCAGCAAGATAATTTTTACCTGAGCCTACCAAGCTGCAATATAGTGGATTACTATTTCTGAGATATGTAAGAAGAATATGCGAGTATAATAAAAAGTAAAAGCCATTTCTTTCAGTCCACATTTTTACTCATAAATCCCAAGTTCTGTGCAGTGTTGAAATTATAGAAGAACTTATGATATTCAGTTTTTAAACCTTTGTTATATGAGACATTTGTGCCAATACTGGGAAACATTTTCTTGGAGGGAATGTATGAATGCTGTATCAAGTGAATCCCAGTCCACAGTCCATTATCTGTTGGAAAATGTCTTACGTCCTCCTTTGAATATCAGTTTGTTCTGATACCAGGATATATTTCTCAGGAAACAATACAAGGAAAGATGTACTTCAGTAATGCCCAGTTCTATGAAACACCAAAACTGGGAATTCCGCACAAATGTTAACAGTTGTATTACCCTTTGCAAAGTGTCCTATGTCATGTAGTGAACTTCTCTTTTTAAAACTAGTTGGGCACAGGTGCTTATTGTTTGTAAAGTATTATGGTATGAATGAATGGATTTATACACCCTCAAGTACAATTGTTAATACAATGTATCACTGTTCAATTTTCACTCTTTCTCATCCAAAACTGCACTCTTAGACACAATTCAGTAACATGCATTGTTCAAGTAGCATGGCTGTGCACTAACCCATTTTTTACTGGTCCGACCTGTGTGTTGGACCAGCAGGTATCAGTGTTTCCACTTTTTACTGGCAGGTCCATTCCTGAAAAAGTTACTGGTCTAACAGTGATTTTTACTGGTCAGGGACAATCGAACCAGTGCCAGTGTGCAGCATTGTAATTAGCATATTCTTCATCTTACACTAAAAACAAATGTGACCCGCTACAACAAAAGGATCCGAAAGTCGGGGGAGGACAATTTTCTGAAAATGGCATGATATCATTCCCGTACTCTTCTACTTTAATTTCATATACAGCACAACTCATAAAAGTACTTCGTTGCAGAGATATCGATGATTTTATCAGCGCATGTCAAGTGGTTGAGGAAATCAGAGTTTCGAGAAAAACGCCTTCAAAGTTGTCCTTCCGACGCTATCATGATCATGGGGAGGCGAGACAGTTTTCACCGCTTGACAATAGAAGGCACGCTCCTAGCGACCTCCGTCATGTTCAGTCAAGCTTAGCGTCAGCGGTCTACTCATGACCAATCGGTAATCAGGAGGCCACGCACTGACCAATAAGATCACTCCCTCATTGCTAGGGGCAGAGTCTAGCTGCGGCGCTAAATCCAAATCTTCCGACACGTTTCTCTTACATTGAAAGTCGGAAAATCATGGCCCTGAAAAACGCTAATTTCTTGCCTTTTCTCTGAGCATTTAGCTTCGAAATTTCATCAGATGATGGACAAAACATTACACTACAAAATTATGCCGAAAACAGAAATCTGATTGTTTTGACCAATTTTGATGATGTGACTTTAAAATCGATTTTCTCCGCTCGGCCGTCAGTGACTTTAGGATCCTTTTGTTGTAGCGGGTCACAAATGTACCACCTCACAATGCTTAAATGTACTTCAAAATTAAACACAAATTTTGAATCTTACCTTTTCTGTAATCTGTTGCTTTTTGCTCTTGACTTGATGATGTTGATATTCCTCCATAGCATACTGTGTAAAAAAAAATAAGATTATCACAAACAAATTAACTTCTAATTACAAATCACACACAAAATACATGAATGACTTCTTATATCACTGAGAAATAATACCTGTCACAAGAATGAATAAAGACAAACAGTTTATTCTTCCTTCATGAGTAGAAACAGTGCAGACATGAAGCAATCATCCAATCGCATGTTAATTTTGCCTCAAATTAACAATATTCAAAACTTGACAGCTACCACTAAAAAGTTTATTTTTTCCACTAAAAATATATTTCTGGCTTAACAGACATAATACTGTGGTTCAAAAGACTACAGTGTTTACAACTATGTAGTTCTTGTTTTCTGGCATGCACTATATTAATAAATATAGTACAATAAGATATGAAAGCAACATTCCAAACTACAAAATGGGTGCTGAACAGATAGAAGAGCCTGAATTTTATATTTGCTATGTAGAGTTGACTGCAAAGATAAGATTTTCTCCTGCATAAGTCCAATGATCTTCTACAAGCATAATGATTCTAGCTGCAGAAAAGAGCAGGGAATTTTGTTGGAACTTCGCTTTTAATGCTAACTGGACTATCTTCATTTTTGATCAACAATGCATAAAGCACTTAAACTCCATCTCATAATATTATCTCAAGCCAAAATCTACGAGCATTCTCAGAACTCTTAAATGGTACCGTATGTGGTATCGTAGTCACACTTAAATCTCTGAAGAATAGAGTAGATGGAAAAACACATGTTTCAGAGTTCCATTCACACACAATATGTTTCTTTCTTATTCCCCCCCCCCCCCCATCCCTCCCAATAAAAATGCTTACAGCTGCATTGCATTATACAAAGGGTCTCCTCAGGCAAGAAAGGAAAAGGTGCCAATGAAAAAGTTTATTCTCAGAGGCAACCACGTTCTAAGATAAAGTGTTCCACATCCTCTGAAGTATGACATGCTTCTAGGAAATCATCATACAGCACACATCTTCCTTGAAAATGTGGCTCATGATGAAACTTGATGGTCTCAGATGGGTACTGAAAGGTTATCTTGCCAGAAAGTGGCCACATTTGAGTCACAACTGGCAGCTTTGTCACATTAATTGTCTTGTAATGGTGAAGATGATAAAATCACAGGCATTAATGCTGAAACAATTGAAATTTGAGGTGATCTGCCCCCTCCCCCACCAATGGAAAATTTGATAGGCTAAAATTTCAAAAGACTGATAAAGCAACTACCATTTCAAAGTTTAACAATGCTTTAAAATGTGAAAATTATCCTTTCTCCCAAAGCATGTTACTATGGTGCTCTGAATTGACCATTACGTGTCTATGCATCTAATCTCCTGTTCCTTGTGATCTACACGTAAGCTGTGCAGAATATGCATCTTTGCTTTACAACTTTAATATCATATTGTGTGACTTTGACACAAGTAGAATATGTATATATCTTTAGCATTATGTTTTGCATATATTCTTTGAAGCAAAAATTACTAAATGAAATGAAATGAAAGCTTCAATGCTGATTACCAGATCAAGCACAATTCATTACTCCAGATCAGATTTTACCCTTAACTAAAACTTAACCCTAGTTTTAAGAGTAATTTAAGGTGTTGGATGCAATACAGCTATGATGCTTCACTCTTCGAAAAGAAATAAGAATATTATAACTTTCAAGGAGGAGGCATTGATCTCAAAAGGTGCTAGTCTAATCCTGAATATTGAAAAAGACAGTAAATTTCATACATATCTACCATAGGATCATCAAACTTTATTTCAGATAAAGAGATTAACATAAAGACCATAAAACATCCCAATATCAAAAGTTCAGCATGACCCTAGAATGCCTACTGAAGTTACATGTATAATCTTAAATATCTCCCCTTTCATGTATATTCAAGGCCTCAGGAAGATATGAGAACTTGGCTTGAAATAATATCATTTATCTGTGTTCAGGCTCAATGTTGAAGACTATTCTAGGGCTTATGCTTTTCTTTTGATGTAATATTACTTTTAAGGCCAGCATGTTTAACATCAAATATGAGTAATACACAATTTTCTACCACAGGCACAAAAGACAATACCGATCAATTCTTGCAAGCTTCAATTTTCTACTTAAAAAAAAAAAAAAAATGTTTATCATATTTGTATGAGATGACATGTAGTTGACAATAGTATACTTGGAATTATTTCCAAATATTGCTAGGAATATGTAGGAATGATAGGAATATGTATTCATATATTCCTAGGAATACAAAGGAAAAATATGAATTATACTCATATATATTCCCGTATGTTTGGAGTTTTAGGATCTTCAAACTAAGACATCATTCCATCCATACAAGATTTACAACGTGTATATTTCCATGCTGTGAATTCCATGAAGACATCCAATCAATTAATCAACTTTTTACAGTTTGCTGGTAATTACAATTACTGACACTTTTACAAATTGTAAATCAAGACCGAGCACACACAAAAAATTTGAACTGCAATCATATCTCTAACCTCTACAGCATAGGTGGTCACAGTGTCATCAAGACTTTGTGTTGACTACCTGTTATAAACCATTTCTGATACATTTTATACTTTATTAATACACCTTAAAGTAAGACAGGAAACATCGACCATAAATATTTTGGGGATTTGTGAAAAATCTTTGTATAAATGTCCAAAATGAATGAATCCACAGCAAGCACTTTAATCCTTCTGGGCAACATGTTGACAGAGTGCTAAAGCCAACCAAAATCTCCCCAGATCGTAAACACCCATATCAGCCTGCATGCGTGGGACAGCGGGACACGAGAGAAGCAGACTGCAAGACTAACATTTGCCGAAGGCTATGAGGGGCCGTGTTCTCTGCTGAACCGACTTGTCATTTTGCTGAAGGGCATTTTGGCACATCCGCAGCTCTTAAAGGTTACCATAACCTGCCTTCAGCACTGGCAAACACAGGCAAACACTCCTAATTTGGTAGAAGTTTTATCAGTAAGCAAAATTTGGCACAAGTATTCTGAGTTAGTAAACTCCCAAGTGTATCAGTTCTGAATCAATCGGTAAGAAATCAAAACTGATGAAAGATTTGTATAGCTCTAGGAGTTACTCAATCAGATGTAATGCTGCAAAGTGTATCCATGGGTCGTCAGTTATTGTATCTGGATGATGCAAGAAAGAATAAGTTACAGGACAGAGGAAGAGGCACTGTACGTGTGAACTCAACATTTCTGGGTCAAGTGACATGTTAGAAGAGATTAATTTCACCTGCTATTTCAGTGACACTAGGAATCATTTTGGTGTTAGGTCAGACAAATGATGGGTTGCCTTTGAAGTGGTTTTAGGGTTTATGGAAAATGATAGACAATATTGATGATAGTGATTGATTTAAACAACTGTAAATTGTGGCAAAGTCACCAGTGAGATGGCATAAAGATTCTGCATCTCCTTAAAGGGCTAGTTGTTCAATCTCAAAATACTCATAGATTTGAATAATTTGGACTTTCTTGCACTAACATAGCTCTATCAATTGTTGGTTCAGGTAAAATGTCATTAAATGTCATGTGTCCTTTAAGTTTTTCCAAGATCACAAAGCTTTGAATGAGGGAGTGGGAAGTTGCAATAAGAGGCAGTTGTTGGAGCAAGGAGGCAAAAAATAATACAATGTAAATGTACACAGAAAAAGGAAAAGGTGCCATGACTGTTCTTTAGAGAATTCTATCTGTTAGCATGACTCATAGTCTACCCATAGTATGTAGGTTTTTATGCTGGGAAAAGCACAGACTATCTCACCACAAACACGCGTTCCACTGTGCAGAACAAACGTAATTCTAACGAGTCCGGTTCCCTCTGCGGATCCGAGTCGCCGGTGTCACAAAAGTGCAATTAACGTGATGGTAATCTCTCACCTAATTCCCTATGACCACACTGCGGGTTCCTTCTACGAAAAGAGATCCGCAATGGAGTTTCCCATGAACAGATGCAGGTCTAACTTTGACTATCTTATGTCATTGTTATGATATGAAAGACCTGACTACTCATTCAAAACTTTCATTTTAACCCGTTGAAGACAAGTCCCCAGTATATTAGGGCAGGTGTCTGTGGGAAATGCATGCTGTAGCCAAAGTGGCTCATTCTCAATGGGTTAACTTTCGTCCAAGTGACATCTTAGACCATTAAAGGGGCATTTGGGCAAACATGTATTTGGATTCAATTAATGCAGAAATATTAGAAAAACACATCAGAGAAATTTGACAAAATTGGACGATGAGATTTTTAAAAGTGCCCTGACACTTGCACCATGCAGGGAATTTTTCCAATTTCATGTGAGTAGCAATGGCCAACCATAGCCTAAAGTGTGATTTAAATCAAACTTAGATTAAAGTGCATCTTTGTGAAGCACCAAAAATTATCAAATTTTAAAGTTTTGGATAAATCCTTGTGCCATCACATACACAGACTTACAGAAGAACAGCCATTGGCTGAAGTGAGTGACCTGTAGTGAAAAAAAAAAATGTTGCTATACATAACCTTCACCACGAATAAAGATTGACTGTCAGTTGACTGTCAGTCTTTTGTATAATGGGACACTTGAGTCTGTATCTGTGCAAAGCTAGCTCACAGGAAACAATGTGTCTGCATGAATTTCATGCACCAATATACAGTACGTGTAATCCAACGGCAGAAAAAACATACAAAGCAAAGATACAAAGCGATATTATATTCAGGGTACTTTAGTAGAGCAAACACTTTGTTGCCAAAAAAACTGAGAAAATACTTGAAAATTCAGGGGACAATCTTCATAAGCAGAGTTTGACTAGGAAGATGGCCCCAATTTTGCAACATAAAATACACTATCATAAAGTAAATCTTGCCACTCACTCTATGTTTGAGTTTGAGTGTATTTTTTTTTTCACCATGGGTCACTCACCTCAGCCAATGGCTGTTCTTCTGTGAGTCTGTGTAGTTTAACTCTTTATGTGCCATGGTAAAAACCCCCTGTATGTCACTTTATTCTGAGACAGCAGTGTAGTCATGTTTTAGTAAAACATTCTGTTTTTCAAATCTGAATAACTTTTACAGATTTTTGTTAACCTTGACATGTAATGAGCAATGTTGTAGAGAAAATGCCAAGCTTTGCTTTCATGTAAATTATATGACAAATCCAGGTTTGTTTTTCTGTCATATGACCAGTAGCTATATACATTATGGTAGAAGCATTACCACTTTTGCACACAAGACTGTGACTTACTCGTAAATCCAATCAGGAACACAACTTAATAGTCAATTTCGCAAATGTGGCACATAAAGAATTAAACCATACACAGTTACAAAATACAACATTTTATACATAGTACAGAGATTATACAATATATGTGTATGTACATGGTGTGTGTGAGTGTGTGTGTGTGTGTGTGTGTGTGTATTTCAAAACATAGTTCCAGTTCATCACTGGGTTCCTCTAAATCAGTAAACTACACACAGGATTAATAAAGAAAAAATAAATAAATTGAGTAAAAAAAAAAAAATTCACTCACACAAATACTGTTGTGTTATGTGGATGACATCAACTGATTTGTTTTTGGTTTTTTTTGTATGCCAAACAAAAGTAGGCCTAAACCTAGAGGAAAACATACACACACACACACACACACACACACACACACAAATATAATAATGCAAGGCATTTTCTCTTATGACACATGCATCCACATCACATTCATATGAAGGTCACAGTTGATAACTGAGCACGTTACTAAATTCACAAACAGTACCCAACTTGTAAAATTCGTAAACATAAAAAACTCGACAAATCTACAGTACATTAGATTAAATAACTAGGAAAACTGTGTTTCAGATTATGCTGTGCTTCGCCATGTGCAATTGTTCCATGATCACAGAGCTTGCCAAAATGCCAATACACATTCTGTTGTCACTCAAACTTGTACAGTGGCCTGTGTAGGCTGCATGCATCAACTTCCATGCTTGCAGAAAGGTTGGTGGGGGAAAAAAAAATTGTACACATTGGTCTGATTTGAGAATAAACTTGCAACATGATTCACTGACACACAGCTAATTGCAGCCATGAAGATTATGGGAGATAAATATAGAGCCATGCACATTGCCTCGGTCTGCGGGCACCAGGGTTAAGAGAGGAAGCAGTTCACAGCGCGGTGGTAATATTCGGTGTTGACTTCTGGAGATTTTAATAAAGTTTTGTGTGTCCCTATTTGCAACCCTGAAAACTAGATTCCTTTCATAAGCTGGTATATTGTAGAAGTAGGTTGTAATTCAGACATTTCCTATTAAGAATAACAGAACTGGAATCTTGTTTATGATGGAGGGGGGAAACGATATTCAGATTTCCAGTCAATTTATTCAGACCCTGAATAAAATCCAAAGTTAGTTTTGGTACCTACCAAAAGCAAGCATATTCCTAAGTGACATGGGGCTAGTTTTTCATTTCTTTCTTTTTTAAATCTGAGGTGTATTACTGTAACATTTTGTACACAATATTGGAGGATATTATTCTTGTTATAACTATGTTAATGTTTGTGATGTTGGCAAAAGGAATATACAACCTTTAACCCATTTCAAACAAACTGACTTGATTAGAAAACCCATTTCCCATGGATTTCAATATCAGTGAAGTCTTAAGTGAGTAAAACAAAGATGGTCCAATATCTGAAAAAAAAAAAATATTGATGATTACTGAATCAATCTCTGTCTACCAGATGACATTTACAGAATGTGGAAGAAACACATTTTCCCATACACCACAAAGTTGCTATGAATAGAGAAAGTGAAATGAAAGCTTTAACGCTTTCTGTGCCAGGGACTTTGGGCAGTGTGTATAATGCTATGGGATTATCTGTGCCAATCGGCACTCAAAGCATGCAAAAGTTTAAATTTGAATGTCATTTGACAATTGACATTCAAAAGATCAAAACTTTGCTTTAAATTCTTTTGAAGAGTCTATTTAAGTTGCAACTCCCTTGTTTCTCATTTCACTGCTTTTTTGTTCAAAACACCATGCTTTTCCTGGATGAATCTTTACTCAACCATTCAACAAAATCCTGGGGAATTTGCTTCAAAAATCATTATTTGTCATCACTCAATTGGCAACTCTGCGGAGAGAGATTAGATGAAGCTGGTTAATTTTTTTTTATCCTTAGATCTGCACAAAATCAGATGGCAACTTATAAGAATTTTTGAAGATAGGCGAGAAATTGAAATTTAATATTCTAAAATATGTTGCCAATTTCATGATTTGTGACAAATTTATCAATTTTAATTTTGCAATAAACCAAGCAAATATAGACAAAGATTGATAATAAGACTAAATTGAAAAATAATTTTCTACTCTACCTTATGAACATCATCAATTAAATATAGTAAAAGCAAGAAAGAAACAGCACTATTAAAGTCAAAGAAATATAGTTCCTGGGAGGCGATGGGTTAAACACTAATGGTATCTTTAATTCATCAGGGTGAAGGACTAATTGAGAGACATGGTGCATGGAATGAGTATTTCCCACCTCACAGTAGTGGGTAATTGTCTCATTACTGTATTACTGTTGAGCACCATGCCAAACAATTCTCGGCAAATGTGCTAACTACATATCGATGGCAGTAGAGTATAGCAGTGCTTGATCGCTGGGGCATAACATCATGCTCAGTGACCATGTTCCATGATGCGACACTTCCTACTCCGTAATTGATGATGCCAATTCAATTTGCATTGCCTGAACACTAATTAGAGGTGTGATGTATTGCCTTGTATAGTGCATGCTGGCTTGGGGATGACCAGACATAACATTCCACTGTACTAACTTCAAGAGTTTTCATCATCATTCTAGTGTGTATGATACATGTATGTGCTTGCCATAAATTCTTTTGGGCCATTTGATGTTTGCTAGTATCAAAGGTTAGGTACACACCTGTGTTCATCTAAATTATTATTACATTAGGTTTGTTTAAACTTTGACTTCATTATTAAATTCATTCTATGATCTTAAAAACATTTAAGAGTTTATGTTATAATCATCAATTCAATTCAACAGACATGATGCCCGTTAAAGGATGGTATAATTATCAATTCAATTCAAAAGGTGTGAAGCCTGCTAAGGACACGAAGAAAATGGCTTTGAAAATGGTGCAGATACTGTGGCAGTTTCACACCTCAGGGTGCATATACTAAGTGAGCTGAAACATACCAATTTTCCTGCTTGGGATCAATGAATATTCAATAGTGCCTGATTTTTTCTATAAATACACATGGTAGTACTGATATTCATCAATTGCTAGACAGTGATACAGTAGAGTATATTATTACAGTAGCTGCGCAATATAAATGTCGTTTATTATTATTATTATCATTATTATCACACCAAGGACCAATTTCTGATGATCTTTATGGCATATTCTTCATCTTAAAGGTCATGGTTACCTTTGGGAGCAGTGATTTAAAAAATGTCCAAGATATCACATTTGATGCATATGTGTAGATTTGTTGTATCGACATTACAAAACATCCTACCGTATGAAATTTTTGTAATGAAGCCTTAAATATAAGAAAATATCAGCATTTTTCTCAGCAATCCATAACTGTAGACGGTTTAGTCTGGAAACATTTCTATTATGACTATTGTTCACGTTTTGTATATTTTACAATACTCAACACTGATTATACTGATTCAAATTTTTACAGTGGCTGTTTCTATCCCTAACTCACATTTTAAAACTATTCTAAAGCACTAATGCTGGGTTTTTGTTTCATCTGCAAATGGTAAATTATGCCTTTTAGTACACAAATTGACAAACTGTGAACATTGAACATGCCTACTAACTCATCAGATTTAAATGCATAAAACATCTGTTTGGAAAACCACACCCTGTCATGTAATTGTTTTTTTTTTTCTCACCGAGTCCTACTATAGTACTTCTGAACTGCACTTAAAGACTTTTAAAAAAAGTAGGAGGTTGCAGACTTTTCTGTTTTGCCATATTCAGGGGCTACGTGTATATCCATTTTTAATGTGTTTAGAACAAGACACAAGAAATGACTCATTCCATGTTTGGTGGGACATGACAATATGAGAAAATTCGTAGAACACACTGTTTACACTGCGGACATTCTATTTTGACATCCTATGGGACGCCTTTCAGACGTTGCCTTCCTGCACTCAAACAATGGTGCAAGATCTATCTATACATATAGGAGTCATCGGACACACCCCGAATACACACACCTACACATGTACAAACATGAACATACATACATGCACATAACCAGGCACACATAAGCACACACAAGCACACACAGTTGTCATAAATTTGTTGAATAGGGTCGAAAACATATGAATTGAATTTCAATCACATGTTCCATATGCCAAATGTTCTTGTTGGCAGTCAATGCAGTCACTTCCCTTGAAAAAAAAAACAAACCAGACAAACTAACATCCCTTTTCATTTCAAACACTGAGGCACCATCTCTTAGGCAAATAAAGTGGGGAAAGTTAATTGTCATTTTTTTATATATATAAATGGGAGGAGTAACTCTATAATATGTGTAATGTTTATATTCTAAAGGTTTGTTTATCTGAAAATGAAATAAAATTTGTTATTCTGCAACAGGTATACTCCACATACCTAGATGTTCATTAATCCAAACATAAAAAAAAGAGTTTGATAATCTGAACATTTGTGGTACTATTCTAAAGACTCTTTATTCTGATGGTTCATAATTCCAAGAATGAAATATGGTTTATTTTAAAGTCTAGTTTATCCAAAACTGAAATAAGGTTCTTTATTCCGAAAATGAAAAATGGTTTAATTTTTCTGAAGGTTCAATAATTTAAAAATGAAATAAGGTTTGTTCATCAATCCAAAAAAGAAAAGAAGGTGCGTACTAACAACCTTTGGAATTATGAACTTAATTTTGTTTTCAGATTAACAAACCTTCAGAATTAGTAACCTTTTTTTTAATTGTGGATTCAACAAACCTTTGGAATTATGAAGCTTATTTCATTTTCAGATTAACAAACCTTTGGAATGATGCAATGCATTTCACTGTTCAAACTGCAAACCTTCAGAGAAATAGATCTTTTTCATTTTTTGGATTAAACTGATCTTCAGAATAACAAAGCTTCAGAATAACAAACTGTAACTCAATTATATGTACTATTTTCAGATCCCTGTTTTATATAGTTATGGACCATATCAAATGGCAAGCAAATATATTTAAAAATTAACAAATTGGGGTTGGAAGAAAGCAAACAAAAATTGGGTGGGGAAAATGAATAAAATGGGTGGGGTGGAGGTAGGCTATCACCTTCTGGTCCTGATCAGGCATTGGTTTATGAACAGTTATGAATATTCATGATGACATATTCAATGATGACATCACAACAGGTACAGAGACATGACTGTCTGTGCTAATGGCATTGATTGAAGCTGCACTTCATGAGGTCATGTGTTCATCACTCTTCATATTTTGAGTGCTTTATGGAGAGCTGGTTGACATCTGGAGTAGACAGCCTCTTGATACACAGTCAATCAGTCATGAATCAGTGTCACTTCAAATTGATTTTATGTCAGCCATGAATTACTTGATAAATAAATCATCAAAGAGTTCAAGTCCAAGAGTCTCATACAGCGTATAAGCACCTTAGATGGATCTTCAGATTGGTTATGAAAACAGTTCTTGATTTGATTTCAAACTGTCTTGATTAAGGGAAATAAAACCCAATATATTTGTAGACTGTGAGAATTAGTGAAGAAATGTTAGAGGGACACATACATCAGCAAAGTTTAAGGAAAATCAGACAATCTGTATAAAAGTTATTGATTTTTACAGTTTTGGTACATACTGCCATTGGTGGATAAAACATTACAATTCATGGTGTCAGAGTATGACCATGATATAGAGAAAGTATGAAGAGAACTCAAAATATTTCATTTTTCAAGCATAATGAAAGAGCACTTTGTTTTCCAAATGCCTCTTTCAGAAGTTGAGGGTCCAATATTACCCTAAACATACATCAGAAACAAGTAGAAAGAAAATGTACTTCTCATGAATAATGAAATGTTTAAAAATGCATAGCTTTTGAACAGATGGACCAATTTTTGTCAAACTTCACTGCTGTGTTCTATTAATACAAGTAGTGATGCATTCAAACATATCGTCGCCGGTCACACGAACCGACGAATCCCTCAGGTTTGCGTAAGAATGACAATTCGAGAAAAACGCGTTTGAAGTTAGCCCATTTTTGACTTATGGTTGCTACACTTTCATGTCTATAATTTCCAATTATTTTTGTAGTACACCAGACTTCAATTCTTGCTCTAACTTGTGATGTTTTTATCGAATTGTATCGTTAACAAATAAGCGGGAAATCGTCAAAGAGCTGCATGCATGTATTTTCGGTCTGCAAAGAATGTTGTCATTTTACATGTGTGTCCATATGTACATGTACATTGAGCGTTGTCATTGTCAACACATGTATTACATAGTACGCGCACTATGCGCGCGGTCAATGAAGTGTTGAATCTCAAAAACAACACGCAAGTCAATGCGTACTGATTCGTCGGTTCGGTGACCGCGCGTACTAGTACGCGCGGTCACCGAACCGTCAAATCGCCTGATTGTTTAACACACGCGTCTATGGGGAAAACAAATAATTTTCACAAATGGAATTACATACTTCTACAAAAGTGATAACTACGTAAAAATTACACCGAATTACACACTGAGAATTTCAGAATATGTAGTATGGAATGTCTACTATCGAAATGATTGAAAATCTCAAAATCGAAAATTTGACCCAAAATCGAGTGATTCGTCGGTTCGTGTGACCGGCGACGATATATTTGGGTTCTATATCCCATTAAAAATTTGATGCATTTATTCCTTGGTAAAATCCAGGCAGGAAACTACAACATGCAGGCCACATGTGACAATTCATCTCAATAAAAGTCTACAGCAAATTCCAGTTTGTGTGATTTTAACATCAATAATTTGTATGATGTTTCACATTTTACAAATAGTACAGACCATATACGTTCACACTTCAAAGTGCTCATCAATATTATGCCCCATAACCAAAATGTGTGCTTTCCATCCTGACCTGGCAATATGACAAGAAGCTACTCAATTTCTCAATTATACCTCCATTATTTAAATTATCTTACCTAACAGAGAGAATTAACAAAACCCAAATATCTACCATTTTGGCTGCCCATGAATTGAAAACAACTTTTGTTATTATTTTGAATAATATGCAATTGGATAAAGGATGGTTTGATCTAAACTTGATTTACAAACTTTTCTGCCTTGAAAGAGCTACTAAGCACTGCTTCCCATATGCTTGAACATATCTGGCATGATTTCACCTTTCCCGGGCCATATTGTCCTAACACATCTGTAAACTCTGCATGACATGCATATGCACCATTACTCATATCCAAACTTAAGTCTTTCAGTATGGATTAAACAAAAAAAAAAAAGAAATAAACATTCCCCTGCTGGTTCTCAATGCTTACATTTCTCTTTTTTTTTTCTTTTTCTCCTTTTGACAGTATAGGCTCCAAATGAAGGGATACTCTTTTTAGCAGGTTAGCTTCAAAATTAAAGGGTTCCTCTGAATGTAACACATATTTTTCCACCTCTTAATTACGTACTCCAATTAACTTTGGTAAAATCTGGTCTCACCTCACAAGCTTAACATTCAGCTTGAACAGAATACAGTATCCATTATAAAATCATTTAAGAAATGAAACATGTTGTAGTACACTTTAATATTCTAATAGACCATACTTTTTTAGACTGCTACAATATTACTATAGCCAATGGTTCATATTATCAATCAGTCAGTTGCCCTAGAGTGTATTAGATATCTCATCTCCAAAAATTTGTACGTTTTTGGCTTTTTAAGCAGACACACTGTAAATCTGAAAAATGAAAATAAAAACAAAATGTTTATTACCCAGGTTCAGTACCCAAAAGTGAAATAAGGTTTGTAATTCCATGGCTCATTTAATTGTATGCACCATTTTTTCATTTTTGGATTAATGAACTTTATTTCATTTTTGGAATAACAAACCTTTTTTTTTAATTTTGGACTAATGAATCTTTGGAATAACTAACCTTATTTCATTTTCAGATCAATGGACCTTCTGAATAATAAGCCTTATTTCATTTTCAAATAATGGACCTTCTACATAATAAGCCTTATTTCATTTTCATTAAAATAATTAACCTATCAATAATGCTATAAATGTTACGATTAATTTTTTTTTTTCAATTTTGGATTGGCGAACATCTAAGTATACAGAATTTGTGTATTTTGGAATGATGAACCATATTTCAATTTTAAATTAACAAACCTTCAGAATATGTAATGAACATGACCCATTCAAGAGAATAGCAACTCTTCTATCAACAGGACAGAGTGAATGGTCATGGTTAAAGAAATTGTGTCATTTTTCAGGGCATAATTCTACCTTTATAGTAAAGTTTACCTCCAAAGTAAATTTATAATGGTGATAACTTTACCATTTTACCAATTCTAGAAGAGCAAAATCAATATCAACTCACTTGATTTGTTTGCAACAAAATCTTATGTGAAGGAATGTTGATATATCCTGAGCATTCAAATCCTGCTCACTATAAATGAGTCCACGCAAACATAATATTAGTATTAAAGGGGTAGGTCTGAAGATTATAGCCACAGACAAAGGTCGTTCCTGCATGTAAAGTTTGTCTGGCAAGCAACCATGTGATTTCCTTGTGATGACTGCTTTACGAACGCTCGGCACTTCCAGCGAAGACGGACACATCAGCCTGTGCAATGTAGTCAGCTGTTATGTGACAAGCCACTGTGTACGATGAACCCCGGACTTGCCCCTCGTTTGATACTGACAAATTATCTGAGTCTGAGGAGTAAGTGACTGTCGAGTTTTCCAATATCCAGAGCATGGATGCAAATTATGGCCACTTGCAATATTCAAAAAAAGCATGTTAAAAAGGGAATGTACATTATAGTCTAAATGAGTTTATATTAGTCTTGAACTCTACAAACATTTCTAATCAAATCAGTGTACTTTTTTTTTATTGTATGTAAACCTCTCTTTCATTTCGTACAGATTTGGATGTGACCTATGCATGCCCATAGGATTAAAACTTTCTATGTCACAGAAAGCAGACTCAGGGAGGAACAATGAGGACTCTACATGTCTGAGTGTTACCAAGTCTCTTTTTTACAGTGCTTCTCACAGAACATAAGAGAATCCCATAAAGTTAGAGTAACACTTTGTATAATATCATGCTGATTATCGTGAGATCATAGAAACAAATGAAACTGCTACTTTCTAAACCAGCCATAGGCACCCTTCAGTGTGTGTGCGTGTGTGTGTATTTATATGGGCATATGTGCGTGTGTGTGTGTGCATATTTGTGTGTATATATGTGTGTTCAGTTGCCAGGTTCATATCATCCTTGCAATTTAGCCCTATTTTTCTATTTACTAGACATAATTTTTGACATGCTTGTCCTGGTTATTTGCTAGTTTTCTGTTTAAAAAAATATATAACTATTTCAATAACTGTGCAACAAGAATGTCTTGTTTTTCAAATGTGCACACTTTATTGAGACATCACTATTGTTATCATAAGTATTATTACTACTTCTATTATGTCAACATTATCATCAGAATTGCTATTACTACTCCTACTATCATCTTTAGCAGTATTGTTGATGCCACCATCATGATGATTACCACACTCTGCAAATTTATATGTTGCTGGTATTTTGACAAACATTTACACATTAACAGTTTGTACGGCAGGATTTCACCAACTGCTAAATGCAGTGCTAACACACATGCATGCCTCTGGCACCTTCAAATCGTACCAAAACTGCAACAGCACTTTGCCTCAGGGCACACAGGCACACAAGGATGACACGGTAAATAACACATTCTCCATTGTTTCCCCGATGCAAACGGTGAACAATGGGAAGTCGAGGGCAAAAGACGAGCAATCAGCCAGGAACACATGAGCTGTCTTCTCTCACATGTCTATCCTTGACGAGTGATAGGCTTGCTTGCAATCCCAAACTTAAATGAAATCACTTCTGTTACTGCTATCTAACATCAAATAAATCGAACTTCCTCACAAACACAGAAGTACGTAAAAACCAAATTCTCTGCTTAAAATCCCTTTCATTAAAATCTTGAAATATCAAGAACTGTATTTGAGTTTGCACCATAAACGATTATGCCACAAAACATAGATTTAAAAAGAATGATAACCAAATATTTTGGAACAAACTTGATGATGCTCTCAAAAAGTGTCAAAATTGTCTTCCTTTAATACATCCTTGTATCATCCTTGGCATATGACTATTGTAACTGGTAAAGATATTTTTTATTTGACAAATTAAGTCCTCCAACTTTCATATCCTCTTCCAAGGAGGCTATGTTTTTGCCAGTGATGTTTTTTGTTTGCAAAATAGCTCAAAAAGTTATGAGTGGATTTGGATGAAATTTTCAGGAAAACTTGAAAATGTCACAAGAAACAGACGACTTAATTTTGGTAGTGATCAGGATCACTGTCTAGATCCAGGAATTATTTTGAATATTTGAAAGATTCTTCATTGTGGGGACATCACGATATAGGTGGAAATGAGATGCTTGGCAGAGTTTTGCACTCTGAGTGCTTTTCTCATTCTATTCAGCTTGCAATTATTTGCTTCTTGTAAACCCCACATTTACAGCATTGTATGTTGTTTACTCCTTTTTTCATACTCTCATCACGTTCTTCCATTAAAGAGATCGTATAGTTTTGTTTGAGACCTAACTCCAGGTTTCTAATATTTTTGGTGAGATAATGAGAAACCTATCATGAAATATGAAAGAGCATGTAATTCCAAGAGAAATTTAACGTTTATTTGATGAAAATTGGTTTTAAATGGCTGAGATATCCAAATCAGCATTCCTTATAAAAGGTGGGGCCCACCTTTCATTAATGATCGCTTCATTTCACTTTGTTTTTGGATGTTTCAGCGATTCCAAAACCGATTTCATCTGATAAACTTTGAATTCCTCTTAAAATGGTATGCTCTGTACTATTTCATAAGTGGTTTCTTGGTATCTCACAAAGAGTTAAAAGCCCAATTCTCATCTCCACCAATACTACACAATCTCTTTAATTGCTGTTGTCTCATCTTGTTATGTCTAGTTTTGTAGTTTCTTCTTGTTGAATTTACTTTATTGTGTCTGCTGCCACTGCTTCCAATACTTAATTTGATAGTCTAGAAAAAATTTGATCAACACATGAAGGCCGGGTATGAAGATAATCTTTGGATCGTTTGTTTGTTTGTTTGTTTGTTTGTTTGTTCGTTTTTTCCGCAATTGCGATATATCAGGATGTGGGATGGACAGATTAACATCCAAAAACATAAATTGAGCACCCTATACAATAAGGAATGAGTATCAATGGTAAATCAAAAAAAAACTAAACTGTACCCTTTGAAGGGATGGTATAGTATTGGTTGAGTTGATGATTTAACTTTTAACTTTTCACAAGTTACTGAGAAACCACTTTATGAAATGCTACAGAGCATACAATTCTAAGGGGAATTCAAAGTTTGCTTGATGAAAATCGGCTTAGAAATGGCTTAGATATCCAAAACAAAGTAAAACAAAGCAACCAAGCCTAATAAAAGGTGGGCCCCAGCTTGTTTGGACATCTCAGCCATTTCAAAACCAATTTTCATCAAACAAACTTTGAATTCTTCTTAGAATTATATGCTTTTTCATATTCCATAAGAGGTTTCTCATTATCTAAAAAAAGTTGGAAACCTGAAGCTCCATCTATTATAAAGCATAGTGTGACTACTACACAAGATTATCTGTAATGTCACTTTGCTGAACATGGAATGACATACTGTACATTTGAAATTTTAACTTACCTTGGAGAAGCCCATACCGGGCATACACAAGTATATGGAAAGATTATGATAAACAAATGGTATACTTGTCAATGGGTTTGACAAGCTACATTTCAAGAAAATACAGGGCAAGTCTTCTTTTGAAGGATGCACATTTTCCAACCATTTTCCTTACATAAAGTGCACATCCCTTCACTTTTTTTTTTTTGGGGGGGGGGGGTGGGGGAAGGCAGAACATAATTATACTATTAAATGAAAGCAAGTACAGAGGGAGACAAATTGAAGAAAACTCATACCCCATAATTGTACAAACTGACATAAGAATTGAAATACTATTGCAAACCATTCAGATTGTGCTGTCAGCAAAGTATTGTATTCACAAAATGAAAATAACTTGAATAGACCCAAAGTGAAACATATATAAAAAAGAAAAGAAATTGACTTGCTATGGGTTTCATTCTAAAGGAAAGTATGGTGACACACGAGACTAAGTAATCAAACCAAACATTCAAAACAGTAATGAATTCTAGAATAAACTTGGAACATCAGGTGGTACAAAAATTTAATCACAATTCAAAGCTCTCTAAAGGTGAGAGGTCAAAATTTCATACTTTCTACTTTATTCTTCTCTTGAGGCATATTATATCCATAAAGTTCAACCATGCGCTGTCTGAGCTCTGCTAAAGTTAGCGTCTTCTTTTTGACTTTGATGGCTTCCCTTGGAAACCCCAACCTCCCTGCCACAGTTCCTGCCGGGCACTGACGTCTTACAGGACTCCAGGGCCCGTCAAGACAGGCAGAGATTGACTGATAAGATTGCCTGTCGTGGACGGCCAACGGGGCGCAAAGAGCCATTTCCAGCGCATACCCCCACCAACAGGAAATGCATTACCGTAAACACAAGAATATGCACGCGTTGCCTGGCCTGTCAGGCGACTTTGCACAACAAACCATGTTGTTGGCATCTGCATCATGTGCAGTGCAGAGTGCACAAAAATTATCAAAACTACAAGTAAATGGCAATGAATGAAATAATCACCCTTTAAGGTATAATCTGACCTCTTAGAACACTCATAGTGACTCACCATGATGAAACATATCAAACATTTCCTGCAATTTCCAGAAATACTCTAAACATTGTCCACAGCACTCTGTTCGCTCATAACTTCTTGCTATGTGAATCAACTTTGATAGTGTAATACATATGAGCAGGATGATACTATAGTTGAGGATTGCTTCGCAAGATAAAAACAATTATCAATTCTTTATATCAATTCACAAAGTAGAAAGAAGGAGAGACTAAGGAAACAAGGACAAGTCTTTTGATGCAGCTAGAATACCGAAAAATTGATGTAAAATATTGAAATTAGATGATCAAAAACTCACCTCGCTCTGTCGTCTCTACCCATAGATGACCGGGTCAGGGAGTCGAATTTGTCCTTTTGTAATTCCTGAGAGGGGAGATGATAAAAGAAGACACAATTGTCATGTCTCATCCACAGTAAGCGTGGAAACGTACTCGGTCACTGCACGTATGGGTGAGAGCGGGGACAACCTTTCAGCGATTGGCCTTAAATGGCAAAGTCTGCACGCCTCGGACAGACAGTAAATTACATAGGAGTTTGCCCCAGTCGGCAATTGGGTTATGTGGCTACATTTACGGCACAACGTGCAACATCCTGGCGATAGTAATTGTCCTGTACACGCAAAAGCAGTCACAGTACATTGCCGTCCCTTTTGCCTTCTCAGCCGAAAATATCCCTTCAGTTTTAGTGCAGGGGCACGTTGTGCTTGGAAGAGATACGAATAGGACGAGTCAGGGTGTGTAGCACTGGGGGAGATCTGTTAACGTACTAGTCACACTTTGTTGTCAACCCCCCCCCCCCCTTGTGCGTGTGCGATTCACAAACTTACCCCAACACACGAACACATGCACACACACACACACAGACACACGATTTTACACACTTAAAGAGACGAGCGTGTTACAAAATTGGCCAGATCCACAGGAGCATGCGTGGGCGCCAATTCTTGAACAAGAAGAGAGGAGCTGGAATGATGGGGGGAGAGTTGCGAAGATTACGGGTTAGCCCGGGAGGAAGGTGTCTAGGAACTATGACGTGGATGGCAAGGGTTGAGTCTAATAAAGGCCTTTCCTCTTCAGCTTCCCCCTTCTGTAATGGCTTGGTCTGCGCCATCGACTGGCCTTGAATAAAAGGGGTGGGGGTGAATCTTGCCAACATCAGGGGGTCTGGGGAAAAACATCTGAGATATCTGTCGCTTTAGCCCAAAGAAGCCTGTTTCTATCCATCATCTAGTGAATATCACTCAGCCTTTGATATAGATACTTGTGGAAAAATATTTGGAGATCACCTCATATTGGAACTATATATCTGTAAGTTACCAGAGGTATCAAACTTTGAACTGTAATTCTGTAATTTTTCACACTCAAAACTTTCCTTGGCAGTTCTTCCCCCTTCATCTTTCTGTGCAAACAAGGAAGAAAGATCATATCGCAAACTATGCCTTACCTAGTGTTACCTGGGTTGAGAATCATTTTTCCGACAAAATATTAGTCCATCCTGACCAAGTCCACAGCACGATACCACTATTCAATAATCTAGACAAGGTACTTTCAAAAATTAAACTTCCCATGACTTTACTTTGATATTTTTTTTTAAAGTTGCTCTTGAATAAAGATGGCTGCAACAGAATGATATAGATGAGAAAGCTAGCAAGGTACCATTAAGTATTAAAAATTTCAAATCTGAAGGTCATAATATCTAAGATATGTAATGCCAATAGCATGACCTAATATTTCATCATACTCCTTACAACATTAACCCTAACTTACAAAATAAGTTGCTAAAGCTCACATAATGTTTACACACCACACACAGAGCAAGTAAATGATAATTGTGTAATAAAAATAGAACTACTGAGCACAAAAAGAATTGATGGGAGCTCTTGAATAATAATTAGTTATAATTAGTTTATTTGCAAATAATGTGGAAATTATATGAAAGAGAGAGAGAAAAAATGAAATCAATATCAAAAGGTTTATGGTACCTTCGAAGTAATTAATGGACTTACGGTAAAGATGGTAATGTTGAAAGCATGAAAAAAGCATTTAAAAATTCTTCCCACATGACTGATATCTAAACATTTGTCTGTTATATGTAATAATCAACTTTTCCTTCACTTTGTGCAGTGAGTAATCCTTTCTTCTTCTCAATTAATGATACAGTCCAAATTAGCAAATTACCAATACTTCAAGCATAGAAGCAGCCAAAACTTACAATATGGCCTATTTGCAAACTTTAAATGCAGTTTCATCAATTGCTTGAATTGTCTTAGCTCTGCTGTATATTACATAGATAATATGAACATTGGCTGATGAGATGTTTTTGAATAATCATGAAATCAGTCTTACTGAGAATGTTTGTGGACTCATGGGGGAAAAAAAGCAATAAGATAGTCTTTACAGTCTTTCCCATTGTGACAGTAATAAGCAGTCATCACAATGCCAAGTCACTCCATACCTGACCACTTATCCATTGACTGCAGTTTTGATTACCTATTAAGCAGCTTAACACAATCACAACTTTAGCTCTATACCAAAAGAGAACTGATTTCCTCATACATCCCCTACATCATACACCGAAGGAAGCTGCTGACAAAGGGGGTGTCCCAACCAAGTTCCATGCTTTTTTATCAATCTTTTTTTCTTTGAAACAGGACGACTTCGGGACAAATTTTCCTCTCCACATCCCGAACAGGATGTTCATTACCCTATTAAAACCACCAGCAATTCACCTACAACTATAAAGTGACTGCAAGAAGTAATACAAAACAAGTACATTTATTGAAAAGATTAATCCTAAGGAAAAAAAGATATATTCAATTTGTGAAGGTAAGAATGGAAAAGACACAGCTGTGGGGATATCTTGGTAAAATCAGACAAATCAAAACTTGCTACAACTTGTGCACTAATCAGTCTATGAAACAGATGACGTGCTATGTGTCATCAAAACAACTGTCTCATTTAAAAAAAAAAAAATGGCTTGGCAGTTGCATTTAAAGAATATTGTAGATTACCTTTTGTGGAAAAGTATTCTCTTGACAAAAATATTCCAAGTAATGTTTGAGGTGTTAAAAGAAAATATCAAAGACAATATGCAGTGCTTCTCATCAGTCCACATGTACACAATGTCAATGGAATCATTGGCAATAGCTCTGCCCATCTCAATAATTGTCTGTGTTTTGCTTGATATTCTTATAAATTTTGGCCTTCACTGGATTAAATCACACCTTCTCTTTCCTTATAGGGAAAGCCTCCTTTAAATGTCATGGGAAGGTCCCAACAAATATACACAGAGGCTAACAGGAAGGCTGAAGCCTGTCATGTCATGACCCATTTCCCAACCACATTGTGCGGTTGCTTTCTAGATAGGACTGCAGAGACGTTAGAACTGCGGAGATATTAGTACTGTGAAAATTTTCATAGTGATCATCAACCTGGAGAATGAATTTAAATTATAGCATTTCGGCTGAATCTCATTATTAAATCATGTATACAAAATATTTGTCATTCAACCCCACAACTCCTGGGAGTATTGTGCTATAGAAATCATTACTTTGCCCTCATCAAATTGGCAACAATGAATTTTACTGACTGCTATAACACACTGAAGAAAATTAAGTGGAACTGCTTTCATTTATCAAATATGCACAAAACCATAGCAAAAATTTTAAAATTTCTCAATTCAAGACAAACCCATTAACATTATTCTTCAAAAATATCTTGTCAAATCAAAAATCCTCAGCACTATTTTTGATAAAATTCTGTAACCAATATAAACAATAGAATAAGACCAAAAGTAGGGCTAATAAGAAAAATGAAATTGCAGCAAAAATTAAAATTACAGTAATTGATAAATATCAAATCACGGATATGTGGTTTCTGGCTATTAATTAATGGGTTAAAAGAGATCGAGAGAGAAAAAATTATTTGCAGCTGTGAAAATATCAAAGCAAAATCATAGTTCTCTTATGCCTGCAGAACTGTCAATTACTGCTCTAAAATGTACACATATGCATAAAAATGTGTGAAATAACACTGTAATACCACAATTTCAGTTGTGTAATCACAAAAATGTTAAATATTAGTTGAAAAGGTTACCTAGAAGTCCACAACCTCAGAGATTACCCAATTGTGATTGCTACACAATTTTTTTTTATAATCGATTGTTGATAATTGACAAATTGTGAATTGCACGCAACCTGTAAAGAAAATGAGACTACAAGGGCAATATCTATATCACGTAATGTTCTACAGTCCAACAATGCTGAATGGGGAGGGCTATTCTGGAATAAAAGTTGTAAACTATGATCAAAATTATTTTGCACTTTTGATCTCAAAACTGAATACTCCAACACAACTCATCATTCTGGCAAATTGTGTTAGCCACGTAAAGTTTCTTGGTAGAACCAGGGAACCACCTCCCTGGTAGAACCATGGAAAGCAAATTTTAAAGGACAAGTTCACCTTCATTAACATACGGATTGAGAGAATGTAGCAATATTAGTAGAACACATGATTGAAAGTTTGAAGAAAATCGGACAATCCGTTCAAAAGTTATGAATTTTTGAAGTTTTTGTGCAGTCACCGCTGGATGAGAAGACTACTGCAGTGTATGATGTCACATGCGTACAACAATATAAGGAAAATATAAAGAGACTTTCACAAAATTTCATCTTTTGAAAAAAGTACACATTCCCTTGACTCATTACTGACATGGGTAATATCATTCCCATTGCCTTTAGAAAGAGGCAAGTCAAGTGCTCTTTTATTATGCGAAAAAAAGTGAAAATATGTTGAATTTTCTTTACATTTTCTTTATACTGTTGTACTCATATGACATCACGAGCCTTAGTAGTCTCCTCATCCAGCGGTTCCAACGCAAAAATTGTAAAAATTCATAACTTTTGCATCGATTGTCCAATTTTCCTCAAACTTTCACTGATGTGTTATACCAATATTGCTGCATTCTCTCAATCCTTATGTTAATGAAGGTGAACTTGTCCTTTAAATGGTAGAAAATGAATTTTGAAAGCCCTTGATTCTGACAATAATGTTCTAGCTTTAAAGAGGTTATATAACATACTTGTGAGAAACTAAATTACACAGTCGAAAAAAAATGCAGAGAAAGATATCAGTGAATATTGTCTCTGCCCTTTGTCATCTCATATCAATGTATTTGTACATGTGTGGTTTGCATGACATGTAGTGTGTGGTGTGTGGCATACATGTTGCATGTGTGTGTGTGTGTGTGTGTATGTGTGATGCATGAGTGGTGTGTGAGGTTTGTATTGATGTGGTGTGTGTGTGGTGTGAGCAATGTGTGTGTTGAGTGAGTGTTTATAATGTGTGGTGCATGTGTGGTGTGTACATGTGTGCGAAATGATATTGTGTGTCAGCATTCGTTGACAAACAATAGTGTATGGACTCGCCTTGAACTTTTATTATTGTACCATGATTCAAAAAAGCGGAGAGGATCACAGGCAAAACTGCTTGGCAGAAATATTGCGATGGAAACATTTTGAAATATTTGTAAATAATACAGCATCATATTCAGAAAATATTGCAAAAATTGCTGTACCCGTCCCTGAGGAAACAAACTTTAGGTAACATCATAGGAAGAGATGATGTGTACTATACACAGTCGTGTGGCTCACAGACAAAATGTGACCCACTAACTAGCGCCGGGGAGTACAAACCAGGGAATCGTACATACGTATACCAGCTGGTAAGTGTGTGTATGGGTTAATCAGCAATGGCACGTAAGGACACAACACCCTCGACAGACGCTGGCATATAAAACAGACAACAATACGCTACATCTGTTCACAGCAAGGACACTGTGACGGAATTGTGATTCGACGACGCGAACAGCTCAAAGCGGAAGATCCGGCCTCACGGATTACAATGCCCTCATCCCGTAATTTTGAGGCATCATGCTCGCGATGCAAGACGAAAGTACTTCCCCCATATATTGACATATATTCTTGCAGTGAGGAGATGCATGAACTGTTCTCACATGCCATCACGGCATACGTCTTTCACGACTTGCTGTCAATGACATCCTAGATGTTGTCCACTGGACAGAAGTCCAGAAACAGCTGGCAAATAAAAAAAAAAAAAAAAACCCAGATATTCTGCAAGTGTCACAACCATGGTGTAAGGGGTCAGTTAGTGTCAGATGGTCATTATTGGTCAATTCCATTGTGACTTATGGGACAAAGTGACAATTTTTGGCAATGACCAAAGAACATTCAGAAAATAAACCATCTGAGAATTACACAAGCTGTATTGTGGTCATAATAGTTTATCAGAAATGATACATAAATTCTGCAAAAATTGGCAATTTTCATGAAAAATGAAGGTTTTTCGGACATAACTCCACTCCACGTTCACCGATGTTCACAAATGAGGTATCAAAATATCCGTTGTGAAAGGCTGCTTTGAGTAAACAATACCAGATCATCTAATTAAGCTCCATTAATCATCTATACTCAATAGTTTGATTTTCATAAAACGCAACCTTTCCGTGGAATTGACCTATTGCCAGTTGAGTTGATCAGAAAGGAAGTCAACATTAACATGGCAACCGGATTTTGAGCAACCTTTCCACAAAGAGGACAGAATTTGGTCCCGACTTTTCTTGAACCAACTCAGCATATGTGATAAAATGAAGTGTCTAAATATTGGGCACCCCAGTTTAGTCTTTCCCTTGCACAGACAATAATCATTTTTCTTGGGGGGGGGGGGTGGGAGTGGGAGTAAATGACTGTCTTCTAAGTATTTTTTTCCTGTTGAGACCTTATCCATGGCCGCTGGTGAAAATGGGTCAACCTCTGTATGATAGTGTAAGGTAGCACTAGTCATGGCTATTAATTGACTGCTGAGTCACATATGAGAGGGGCTTTTTTTTTTTTTTACCTGTGAGACACAGTAACTGCACAATAGTTACATAATGATCAAAGCAGGAGTTTGGTCATCTGCCCATAGCGAGTAACTTCATAACAAATCCAGGTTATGTCATTGCTGCAAACCTATCTTTGTGAGGCCACTAATAGATTAAAAAGTGTTTGAATATACTAAGGTGTGTATATGTGATGGATGTAATGTCTTTTCCTCTGTTCCCTCTCTCGTGAACTTGAAACAGTCTCTCATCCGTGTACCAGAAAACAGAGGCTTTAACCCATTGAGGATGGGCTGACTTTGCTCCAACACACATTTCCCATAGGTGCTTGCCTGAGTGTACTCATCCTCAATGGATTAATATGGTAATCTAAACCAAATAGTTGAACTCATTCGGTACAAGACCCAAGAACACCCAGGCAGGCGTTGAAGGATATTATATACCATAACATCATGAAATCACGTACAAAGAATTAGAGATGGGATGTCCCATTTCGAAAAACTCCCTGGGCATCTTCTAGGGAAGTCAAACAAACAACAAGCAGGTTATTATAAACTGATGCAAAAACGAAAGTCCCGTGCCATAGGAATCTCTTCACGCAGCCAGTAGCACAACATTATTGTCATCTGCTAATTCAGGCTCCTTTATCACAAACTAATAATAAGAAGATTTCACGTGCATTCAGGGAGAATGATTTGAATATTTTAATACTGGTAATTTCTAGCAGGAATTGAACACATACTCTGTTACTAAAAGCAATCATCCACTAGACGAAACATCATTTTTTGGCAGCCCCCCCCCCCCCTTCCCCAGCTTCTACAAGAGCAACCTTATTCTGACACTTTGTGTAGTACATCAAACACACAATTGTGGAAAATTATTCAAATCTGTAAAGAGGTGTGTTTTTTAACATAATCCAATGTAAACCATTTTAAGTTGTCAATGCAAATAAAGCAGTTGAGAAAACTAATGACATACAAAATTGTATTTCAGTAATTACCAACCCTACACAAATGACAACTGACTTTGCTCAATAGAACCTCAAAACACAACTCAGGTGGAAATTGGATTTGTATAGGGACTGTCACAAGACAAATGACCTTCTTTTTCATGAAAATTGGAACAAGGTGTAGAGCAATATCATACACATGAATATCCATGCTTCTTCCATGCTGGAAAAAAAAAATGTGCCACTAGTTTGCTCTGTCATCCAGTCAAAGAACATGTGGTTTATGATTCAAAAGAACTTCGAATTCAAAAGAAAGGGGAAGCAATTTCGATCTAAAAAAAAAAAAACTACTTTATCAATGTGATAAATGTACCAAGCAATTATATTTAGAGAGTTGAATTGAATATACACAATCCATGTGATTTCAAGAATTAGTCAAACCCTCAAAAATGCTACATCTCATCAGGAACAGAATTTTCAAACAGACAGAACAAACATTTATATCTTTTATCATTAACAAGCGAGAATTGCAATTGTACATCTACAGAAATTCTCAAGTTTGTTTGGTGAATAACAATATACCTGCACAGACAAGAGAACCATTCTGAAACACTAACATTCAGTATGTACACACACATACTCTAACATCCACAGTATATTTCCACAGCTAGAATTTCTATATCACATCCTGTATCAATCACACAACATGTACGCATAGGGAACTCACAAATTCTTTCTCTCAATCTCTCCCTCTCTTTCTCTATCTATCTATCTCTCTATCTATCTATTTATCTATCTCTCTATCTATCTATCTATCTCTTGCTTTATTTTTGTGCTTGACCATTAACTTGAACTTCCTCATACACGATGTACCGTATCCAACGTCACTGGCACAGACATAGTCAACAACAATTATTGTATGGAGCTGATGTGTCCCTTGAAAACGAGTGTCTTATGAGTGGGGTTAGAAACCAGTTTGCTTGTGGACGACGTGCAAGTGAAAAATTCTACGCATGAGTCATGGCAGCTAAAATACTCAACCCTCAATTAAATCACCCAGTCTACACTTAATCCCTTCTTGGAAACAAGGCAAAAGTTTTCTTTACTTTCTCTCTTTCTTTCTTTTTTTTTTTTTTTGCCATTGAAAAGAAAAGGATGATTAAATACATCCATCACGACTTTGCAAATGCTGAGCAACTGCTTACCCTCTGACATAAATCTGTATCAAACGATTAATGGTGTTTAAATCTTTCTGTACCAGGCGCACAAGCTCAAGACAACTGGTATCAGCTACAATACAGTACTTGAAACTTACTGCGGTGTCTAACTCATTTGATAACATAGTAAAGCATGTACTGAGCAGAAACTCTGCACATAAGTCTTTACTTTACATACATCCTTTTTTTTCGAAAATTGAATATGTAAACACAAACATCTATTTTTAATTGCATCATATGATTCTAGCACTGCAATAATTTTGTAACAATGATTTATTGGGTAGAGTTACAATTGAGAATATATAATAAAAATAATGACAATGATAACAATAATATTACAAATAAATAATATAATGGTAACAGTATAGGTAAATACAACAAAGTACACATCAATGCATAATAAAGGTAAAGACAGTACGCAGAAAACCAGAAGAGAATTTAAATACCAACAACAACGCATATGGGTCAAGTAGAGACTGAAACGTTGAACCTGTTAAGAGTACAATGCTGTGGTACATGAACCCGTGGGCATTTACATCTAATGATGTATTGTGTCCTAATGGTTTGAATACTTTCATGGTTACTCATCACTGTCCGTACCATGCACAATCAAGAAGTGTTAGTTTAGGAAGCACCTGGGCCACTATTGAATGAATGTACAGGTGTCTATGGTTACACTCTAGATAAATATAAAACCAATTACTCTCGCACTCTATTAAGAACCAAAAGGGGTTTTAGATCACTTCAAGACATCCTTGTTTCAACAAACAGTCCTTTGTTCCCTTCTTTTGACTAACACAATACAATTTTGTAATGCTTATGCCGCATTAGTTTTGTCCTCCTGCTATGGTTAAAAGATGTATTCAGGCTAACAATGAAAAATTGTGATGGTAAAATTATGAAGACCTTCTGGACAATCACCCCAAAGGCAGCCCAAACATTGTCAGAAAAAATGTGCAAGGGGGGTGTGATTTCTGCAATGAGGAGGTCGAGCTGCATATCGCGACTGGCAAACTTTATGCGAAATTTGCAAGACTTAACCCATAAATGCTGAAGTCTGGGCAAGGTTCATAAAATCGTCATGATTTGCAGTGCAAACAGCGAATTCCACGCCCACATGGAAGAACAGCAGAGCGCAATGCTTCAAATCTGCATGTGAAGATTACTGCAACAGTTAGCAGTGTGAAATACGCACCACAAACAACTCAAAATTTTTGAGCAAATCCCCACTGTCATATATATGATAAACAAAATGTGCAGCTAGCCGGCAATGCTATCGTTGATTGTCACAGCTGTAGTTGCACACAACAGACATGGGAACAATGGGACAAAAACTTCCATTTTTTTTTCTCAAGCGCCAAAACATCACTAATTTTTCAGAGTGAATGGAAAGGCCAAACACTGCAATTTTAAATCTATTGAGGACAAGCTGAGTTTGCTATAACACAACTTTTCCATAGACACCTATCCCAGTGTACTTGGGGCTAGTCTTCAACAGGTTGATATCACTATGTTTCTCAATGCAAATAGGCCCTACAGTGTAATCATGATAAATGCTTTAATCCCCTTTTTTTTAATACCACACTATTATCATTACTATAACAATTACCATTTACCATAATATGTATCAGCTGCTGAAGGCAGATGTCATAACAAAATGGTATAAAACATGCTTGTATAAGTATGTTTGATATTCATTTGTTAAAATGGTGTGTTACTTTGGCAAAGGCTATTTACCCCTAGATTTTTTTTTTTTACTGTTTTTATTCTAACTTCCTGGCAAAAGGTCAGTAAAGGTGGCCAGTTCTCAAATTATCATTATACAACAAACAATTTTTAGCATACGTTTGCATTAAAACTTGTGAAACTTTTTTTTATGCTTTTTTTTTTTTTTTTCAAATAAAGGTTACAAATGTTTATTGAATGAATAAAGGTGATGTTGTCTGTTGCCTTACAACTCTCTGAAACTGAAATGTCTATTTTGGAAGAAAAAAAAACCCATAAAAAACCCTTCCATAACTATAAAATGATATCAATATATTTTGCTGTTTAAATGAACACTGTAAAAACATTGATGTTAGATTTAACACCACGGGTGTTAAATCTAACACCGATCAAACTTCAATAAAGGACCACACCCACAGGTGTTGAAAATGCACTGTGATGGTGTTGAAAAGTGTTCACCTGACATTTCGTGGTGTTAATTTGACACCGTACCTGGTGTTATTTTGACACTGTACTGGTGTTAATCAAAAAATGACACCACATGGTGTTGATTTGATATTTGTTGGTGTTAATATCAATGGTTTAACACCCATCCAGCTTCAATAAGAGACCACACCAGCTGGTGTTACTTTGGTGTAAATTTATTTTCACATTTTTTCAAAAATTTAGTATTTTAATGTAAAATTCTTGATCGTCTTGTTTGAATTAAAAATCAACAAGAAGTGCAGTTACTAAGAAACTCTTCAAAAAACAGTTTAAAATTTGGAAATGACACCCGGAGGTGTTAATTTAACACAATAAATGAGCACTGAAAATTTAACACCAGCTCGGTGTTCACGATTTAACACCGGACTTTTTGCAGTGAAACTTGCTCTGTTCTGATTGATTAATTTGGCATTGCTTTATTGAACATGGAGTGGATTTTTCACTTTTAACTATCATACCCTGCAACTATTATTGTTGATCCTCCTTCCCAACTACGCACTGCCATGAGTAATATCACCATGGAGACTAATTCCCCTGCACACAGTGTCTGTACTGGAGGTCACGGTGGCAAAACTTTGACAAGTTTAACCTCAAGAACACTTTGAGAAGTTTACTCCTCCACTCACTCCAGCGGCCAAACTTCTCGAAGTTTCTTTTCTTGATAAATTCTCAAAGTTTGGGTCACTGGTGCTCATGTACAACAAAGAAGAAAGATTGCACTGTCCGACAGCCTCAGAGGCACCACACACAGGAAGTGGACTGGTCACATGACAGACTTCGCAAAGTTTTAGCTGCGTGCATGCAGACTGCACAAATTTTGAGAAGATCTGCAAGGGGGTCGAGAAATTTCCCTAGTTTCAGTGGGACGTTTCACAAGAAGTGTTCAGGAAGTTCGAATTCACCCTGGCCAAACTTTGAGAACGTCAAATTTGCGGAGTTTTGCTAGTGTGACAAGAGGTTGTGAGTTACATACCATATGCCTCAATGCCTCAGTTATTTGCAGTCACCTTTGCCGAAGAAACCAGAATGTGAGGACATTTTAAAACACTGTATGTGGATTTAGCATAGAGTAACGATAAAACTGCATATTCCCTTTGGTTTTAACTGCATATGTCTTTTACAATTTATTGTTGATTTTTAATATTAAAGTAAAGTTAAAAAATTCTCTTTCAATTATTGTAAGTCCTGTGTTGAATTTTCAAAAACCTCATAATAACTATTAAGTCTATGACAGATGCTTAAATTGGATGTAACACATTTTCATAAGATCAAAGTTTCTGTTTTTCTGCTTTAGTTGAATCTTTGTTAGATTATTTCTAATTTTGTGCAGATTGAATGAATTTCATAAGTTCCATTTCAGCTTTGTCTAATGATAACATATATGAGGTGAATTTTGAAGATATATGCCAATTTGATAAAATAATATTGATGATATGATAAGATTATAACTTATGGAACAAAATTTCCCTAGAGAGTGCTGTTCCACTCAAATATCACATTGACTTCCATAGAGAAGAAAAAACTGAATTACAATCATAAGTGCTCCATCCAAAGAAGACCCCCCCCCAAAAAAAAAGAATAAAATAAATAAATAAATCAAATAAATGAAAAATCAGAAAATTATAACAATTATGTAAAATGACAGAGTGACATTAACCCATTGAGGAAGAGCAAGCAAAATTTTGCTATGACAAGTTTCCCACAGACACCTGCTCAAATATACACGGGACTTATCTTCAATGGGCTAATCACCAAAACATGAAGCAAAGCAGCTGAGGTGATGACATCATCACCTCATGAGCCTCCAGGTCATGTGACCTACCTACACATCTTCAAATTTCCCACCATGAAATGAAATCTCAAAAGAAAAGCTGTTTCTTACACAGCAAATTATTCTTGTGTTGGAACAACCAAAAATAACAATGAAATTTTGAGTGATGTTTGCCATTCAGAAGGTTCGTTAATTGGAAAATGAAAAGAAGGTGCCTACTGACAAACCTTCGGATTTGCCTTATTTTGTTCTCGGATTAACAAACCTTACGAATAGCGAACCTTTTATTATCTGCAGATTAACTAAGCTTGAGAATGCAGAATGTTATTTCATTTTTGGAATAATGCACCTTTGGAACAATGAATCTTATTTAATTTTCAGATTAACAAACCTTTGGAATAGCAGAATTGGTTATTTCATTTTCATATTAAAGAACCATTGGAATCGTGAACTGTAACCTAAATCTTAGATGCGAAGGGGTATAGTTACTACATTATCCTCCCCCCCCAAAAAAAAAACAAACAAACAAACAAAACAAAACAAAACAAAACAAACAAACAATAGATGCTTTGATGTTTTTGTGCACTAAGTCAAGGGAGAGTTTAATGATAACACATCATCATGCCATATTATTTGCAAATGTGGTTGTCTGTGAAAACACAAAGCTGAATAATTTCTTACTTTGTTATTCACATTTAATGGAACTTCTACTATCTTGTATGTCAGATTGTGTTTTTTTTTAATCAAAATAAACTTGAATGTGCTGCGGCATTGCCTTCTAACAACCTTCTGGTTTTAAGACATCTTATCTCTTCTCTGTCATTGTATGTTTCAAATATGCGTTTATCTTTGCATCCTATCAATAATAACATCATAATACCATGCATTACATTTCAGCTGTATAAAATAAACTAGAAATGTCGCTATGGCAACTGATATGCCTCCGCCATAATGCATGATTCTCTTAATAGGTCTATAGTACATGTGGAGAATGTGTGATTACATTTTCACAAAATTGGCAAAATATTAAAATGACATGTTTGTCACAAATGTGTTGAATGTTCACCTTCCTTGACCTAGATTTAATTGGATGAATAGGAGAGCATGTATTTGAGGATTTAAGGACTTAAACTTGACTTTGACCCTTTCATAAGTTTATGCATTGAGTAATTTTCAAGGTATGGAGAAAAAGTGCAATTTCTGTATTGAATAGTAAATTGTTACCTCTTTCATGTGGCCTTTAACCCTAAAATTCATACGAGAATCACGGTCAGGCAGAACATGCATAAATATGTATTAAGTTTCAAGATAACTTGAGCCACTTCCGAGATATGGAGGAAGAAGTAAGTTCAGCACTTTCACTCGATCTTTGACGTTTGATTTTTTTTGGCAAAAAAGAAACAAACAAAACTTCCCAGAGAATCTCTATTAGGTTATACATGCATACACCAAGTTTAAAAAAAAAAATCCTGCTGGCATTGCATAAATATGAGGGAAATAGTAAAAATTTTGAAGTGTTGCCCTTGACCTTTGACCCCTGACTTTTGACCCCATGAACCCCAAATTCCCTAGATAATCACTGCCAGTCAGTACATGCACATATATTAGCTCCATGAAGATACCTTGAAGAATTTCCAAGATACGGAGAAAAAAAGTTAAATTTTAACATTTTTACTTGACCTTTTGACTTTTGACCTCATGACCCCAAACTTTCACCAGAGAATCTTAATTGCATAATACATGTATACACTAAGTTTCAAGAAAATATCTTTAGGCATTGCATAGATATGGCGAAATAGTGAAATTTTAAGCATTTGACCTTGACCTTTTGACCTTTGACCTTGAGCATGTGCACCCAAAGTTGATAGGCACAACTTCACCCCCTAATAAACATACATGCCAAGTTTCATCAGGATACCTCAAAAGGTTTTTTAGTTACGCTGTCCACAAAATTCATTACGGACAGACGGAAGGACGAACAACCTGAAAACATGATGCCTCCAGCACCATTTCGTGGCGGAGGCATAAAAATATAAGCATTGCATTTATCGTGAATATCTTTTATTAGACTACTGTGGTAGGCTGGATTATGGCAAAAACATTTTGAAGACCATTAAATTGCTGATACTGAAGAAACTGGTCCCTGGGTGATTTGGGCCATATCATCACTGGCACTATCATTATCATCATCATCATCACATTACCACCATCATCATCATCATTATCATTATCAATATCATTATCATCATCATCATTATCATCATCATCATCATTATCATCATCATCATCATCATCGTTGTCATTATCATCATTATCATTACATTATCATTATCACTATCACTTTCACTATTATTTTCATTATCATTTCTCGTACTCATGGCATATTTTTTGAGTGCGTGTTCATTTTACATCCAGACCACTAACAATTTCTACTTTAAGTCCTGGTTGCAAAATGGGTTAATATTGAGGGCTACACAGGATCTGGACAGTTTACAAATTATGTAAAAATATACATCTAAGGAGATTATGGACATGAATACCTGCATATACATGTATGTGCGGTGGGGAGGAATGTCAAAAGAGGTCAATATTCTAAGGAGGTATGATTTTAGCCATCTTTTACTGAAAACATGATAAAAGTTAGAATATGCATCGGTGCAGTAATCCACCCATAAAACCGAAATGCAACAAGTGAACACATTGCAGGTTCATCAATATCGATATCGACGGCAGTAGAATGCTCAAGTTTCACAAGTGGTGTCAGTTCCCTCCTTTCCCAGTTCTGATTGAGTAATAACAGACCTGATCAATTACACTATATCAAGCACGGGATAATCAGAATAAACCCAGATTAATGCATGAGACTACTATGATGCTATTTGGTTCATCCTATTACTTCATAGTTCCTAGATATCTTGAAACAGCTTAAGATATTATTTACAGTTTATAGAGCGGGGATTATAAGGACTGACATAGAAAGTACAAGCTTAACATGTCACAGCTTTAAGGAAATTTTGGCCTCAAAGGTGAGTCTACCTATGTAAAGTCATGAGAATTACAGTAAAGAGATCAGAACAAAATTAACTAAATTTGGCTCTCCAGTAGCAAGGAATGTACAACTGTGTGAATTTCATCAGTCATCTAGTGTCAGTCAATGTGGTGTTCAATGCACGTAGGTATTAAAAAGAATATTTCAATATTTTAACACAAATTCATCACCTTATATACAACAATTCTTTCTTCTTTTTTTTTTAAATCAAAATTTTTGCCAAGATCGCTATTTCATCGGCGTAGAAGGATGCTACATAAATAGCTATTAATGCCTGTCTTAATACACATTGTAGTTAGTTAAAACCTAAACTAATCTCTTTCAGCTTTTTGTGTTGTTTTTTGTGTAACTGAAAATGTTCATAAGTAGTCAAGTTTTTTTTTAAAGTAAATACAGATAAATTATCATTCTTTCTTACAGATTTCAATATTAACCTATATCTAATTAGAATAAAACAAACAAAAAGAAACACAAAAATGATGCAGAATATTTTTCTTAAAACAATTCTGTCAAGGGGTCTTGTTTTATTCAAGAGTAAAAAATGTAATATTGATATTCTACATTTCTCTAAATACTCATGTGAGAACTTTGTCACCAAAATAAATTATGTTTATCACAACAATGAAAAAAACTCACATCTGATTGGTTATGTCAACCCTGTTGCCATGGCAATTGAAGACCCTGAGAAGTGTCATTAACCTTTTCCAGAAGCAAAACAACAAAATGAACTGGTAACTCTATCAGCAAAGATGGCACTGATAAAGTTTAAATATTTCTGTAAACAAAGTGAAAATATTCTCATACCAAAAATAAAAACCTTTAAAATGATTGCAATGGACACAGATAAGGTACACACATATTAACGAGGTATGAAGATAAACCACGGAATCAATTACTACCTCTGTAAATGAAACTCGTGACTGGCGACGCTGCCTCTGTTCGTGCTTCCTTGAGTTGCTCTTGGAAAAGATCAGCGTGAGCTTCCTGGCCTTCCCCATCTCAGCTTCACCCTGCCTTTCCTCCTTAGAGCAGAACAAGTAACGATCCAGTGTCTTGTCCGAGAGCTGACAGATTCCAATAGGTCCTGAAAGATTGCCACTAGCAGTAAAACTTTCCAGCAAAGCCAGAGACCAAATTCAGCGAAAGTCCGTCAGATAGCCACGCTTAAACAACGATTAATAGTGCAGACCGTAGAATCCGAGGTGAAAATCCATTACTTTGTTTCCATGGTGTGGGAAGCCATACTAACAGTCATCACGTTCGTTGTTAACGTGCGAGTGCGTGTGGTTTTTTTTCTAATATGATTTCAGAATACCGACTAATCTCAGTAGTCTCAATCAAGACACTCCTTCAGGAAGGGAATTATATCTTTGACTTATATCACGACGCAGCGGAAATCACACATGCCTTCAAGTTTATCCATGTCTCTATAAGAGAGAGACGCCCTTGAAATAATTATGCAGACACGATGGACAGTTATATCACAGAAATTGGCCGCGCATTACCACATTTTCTCAAACTGACTCGACAATGAACTCGGCACGAGAAGTTTTGCACTCTGTAAAATGTCACGGATATTCCGTCAGCATTGCCCCCACTTTTTGTGCGGAGAGGAGGGAGGGGGAGGGGGCTTGCTTGGCATTTGTTGAGGCGAGGCGGTCTCGTGATTTTGACGCTCCCAGCTAGGGGGTTGTGACCACTTGGTCCCAGTTGAGGTTTGCGTTGCATTGCTTTGAAATCCTACTGAGGAGTGGAACACCTATCACACCACGTCAAATGTCAGGATTCTCTATCACTCTCTCTCTCTCTCTCTCTCTCTGTTATAAATAATACATATCCAACCACCACGGTTATTTTCTCAGCGGAGAGTAATCCTCGAAGTGAGGAACTTTGCAATTTGCCAGACTCATCCTAAGCAAGGCTGACCGCTACGCAAAATTTGGTTCTGTTTTTCTTACGTCATTCATTGCAGCTTCCTCCAGAACCAACCTCCCTGCAATAATTATGTTGTTGGCTTTATTTCTTTGAAAGAGAGATGTTCAATCTCGTGTGGTGACTGTTAACGACATCTGATTACGCTATTTTCTCGAGCACGTGGAAATTACTTTGATCCTCGTCACACCTCCCAAATCCCGAGCAGCATAAATGCATATATCTTATGACTTAATCCCTGTTGTGCTCATAAATGCTCCTTGACATAATAGCAGCAGCACCTTGCCAAAAGCTTTTGCTGGCCTTTGTTTCATTTCCCAGTAAAACTTGGCAGCTTTGTATTAACATTACACAATCCCTATTAGGTCTAACAAATCAACACCACTCTGATGCAATACGGACAAATAAGACAACATAATCCCCGCTTGTTTCGGGTCTAGGATACCTATGCTAATTGTCAAACAAAGCATCTCAGTATATGTCTTGAACAGAAGACAAAAAACTTCAAATAATGTTTACACTCACTTTATATGGAAGATTCTCTTCCTTTGTTAGTTTCAGTTTATAGCACCATACACCTTTTGTGTCATATTTCTTTATTTTATTACAAATCTATTGTAATCAGAAAATGAAAATGTTGGACTGAGAAAGAAGAAACGATGTATATTAGAGAAAGTAAAATTTGTGGAAGAGGTTCTTGAGGCCTGCTTGATGATGATATGATGCAAGATATGGTCTGAAAGTGAGTACCCTGAAATGATGACGGGGCAATGCTTAGCTAAGGGATCAACTAAAGAGGGTACACAGGGAATTTCCCCAAACATATGTAGATTTATCAAAAACCAGAGAAATCAGAAAACACTTGAAAATTTAGGAAAACTAGAAAATCCATTTAAAAGTTATAAAATTTTAATCTCTTTGTTAATACCATCCCTCTTTTGATGGGAAGTGAATAACCAATGTGTGATGTCATAGTATATAGTAAGAGAGGAATTACAGAAACATTCATTTTTTAAGGACATAAAAAAGCACTCCAACTAGTTCATCAAAAATGTATGGAAAGTTTATCTGTCATAATAATCCCAGTATCAAGTGAAGAGAATGTGTACTTCTCACTATAAAAAAAAATGTCAACTTGAAGATTTTTGATATTTTGTTCATATTCAGTTCTTTAAATTGTTCTGCACCTGTGATATCACAAATTAATAATAGAGCTCCCATTTCATGGAATTGCAAACTTGCTAAGTCAAAACTTTAAAAACAGATTACCCACTTACCTTCATACTTCACCTAGTGTTTCCCTAATTTTTGTCTTTTTGCTGAATCAATACTATATTATGGGACATTCCCTTTTAACAGGGTCTATACTACAAATTACTGCTAATCTTGCCTGCTTTTATTTATCACATGAAAACAATTAAAAGGGACAAATCCTATTGTGACCTACTAAATGTTTGACCTCAGAGGAAAGGGAAATTTGGAAAGAGACTCTAGGGATCACAAGATCTGACCATGATGTTATTGAAAGGAAATTTCTAAAATAGGAAAAAAAAAACTGATGCCAATTTCAGAATTCATAAAACCACGTTTCCCATATTTTGGACCAGCTTTCCACAACAGAAAGAGAGTGCGGGTGAGCTATGCAATGAAATGACTGCTCAAAGATCACATCAATACAGTCACTACAGACAAGCAATATAGACACTTAGAATAAGGTTATTAAATACCCTGCAAAATTTCAAGGAAGTTACCTATGAAAGTTGCAAAAGTTTGGAAAGTTGTTTGGAATAAAAAGAATCTCATACAAACACCAGATCCATGCTAGAGCAAAAGCAAGCTATACCCATGGAAAAGTAAGGACTGTTTAAATGTCAGCAAATTGATTTTGAATCCTAAAATCTATAGGCAACTGAAATATACATTTTGATATGTTGGTCATATGACTCTGATGTCATTTATGCATTGTTTGTCTTTGATGTTTATGATGTGCTTATCATTAGATATGAGAACAGAAGGACTTTTTTTGATTTCTTGCATCTTCATGGTACGATTATCATTGACAATGAAAACAGTTAACAGCGTCACATGATCCAGAGCACAGATTACAACTTGACCTCTTTTGGCGGGAAATGTCCCACCTTGAAGCCATTTTCTAAAAATCTCTCGCTCTTCTGATTGAGTTTGAAATCTTCCCAGTCAAGCTGTGTGTCTCCTGGTTAAGATATATGTGTTTTCTCCCTTCCAACTCTGAGATTGTCAAATTTAAAAATTAATGGACAAGTTCACCTTCATAGACACGTGGGTTGAGAGAATGCAGCTATATTAGTAAAACACATCAGTGAGAGTTTGAGGAATATCGGACAATCCGTTCAAAAGTTATGAATTTTTGAAGTTTCTGCTGAGTCATGGCTGGATGAGAAGACTACTATAGCTTGTGATGTCACATGTGTACAACAATATAAAGAAAGAATAAAGAAAATTCAACATACTTTCACTTTTCTCGCATAACAAAAAAACACTCGACTTCTCTTTTTCAGAAGGCAAGGGGAATAATATTACCCACAACATACATCAGTGACAAGTCGAAGAAATGAGCACTTTATTCAAAAAGTAAAGTTTTGTGAAATTCCCTTTATATTTTCCTTATATCATTGTACGCATGTGACATCATACACTG
>CM067073.1:4783299-4998930 GCA_033980235.1 Diadema setosum
TTGGCAACACATGTCATGCTTTCAAAATATTAGAATCATACACCAATAGGCGATTTCAGAATAATGCAACATATCAGGAAATTATAAAGAGAATTTCACAAATGGTCATATTTTGGTGAAAAGAAAACATGCCTTTGACTTGTTACTGTGACTTGATATTAAAGTAATACGTAACTATTCTCTATGCCCTCTGAAGGAGCTATGTCAAGTGCTGTTTCAAAGTCCTAAAAAAATAATATTTGTGACATTCTTTTCAAACTATTTAACTACCTCTGAAAAAGTGCCATATTCAAAATTGATATACAGTACTGCACACTTTAAAACATAGAGAAGTGGTTGTACACAGCAATGTAAACAAGTTATGTATGGCACACCAAGTGTAGCAAAATCTACACTCAAGATTTGCCATGGGTGAAGTGATTTGGAATATCTAATGATAAAGGCAAAGCATAATCAAAACATTTATACCTTACACACACCTAAATAAACAGGCATGTTCCATTTCAATTCATCTGTCTTCCTTCAAACATACAGTGTTAACAAATATACAGGGTATACAACAAAGAGGATAGAAGAGATCTGATAGCCTACAGTAGTATAATGCAGAGATTGCATTTATAAGACATGCATCCAACTTCCATGAAGTATTCAACCACGAATGTCTGCATGTGCCTTACATTTTGTCATCTTACGTCTGAGCACTTAAAGTGTAAGACAAACATAAGCTCCAGAAAAGCTACACATTCTTCCTTCAAGTTGCGATTTTGACCACTAAATGCTCCAGATCATCTATTCAAAATGAAAGAAATAATGAATGCCCCATCAGTCGCCATAACAAGCACAAGAAAGTATCCATGAATCTGCCCAAATTTGTTGTGAATTCTGCGTGCTACATTTGTCGACCTGCACGTGGGTGGTTTATAACAATGAGGTACTCGAAACTGGCTTCTCAAAACATCCTTATGGTGCTAAGTCAGTGTTATGAATATTGATTCTGGTCATCAGCTACTAACTATCAAAAGAACTGAAAGTGCTCTGTCTTTGGATATGATTTCACCATGGTTATGAGATCTCAAGGGATATTCAGATTTAAACAACCCATCCATTTTCTTTTTACTCCCACTTAGTTGAAAAGTATCTTCAGTTTCTTCTTTTATCTGCCTCCCACAACTCTAGCTATGTTTAAAACTATTTGTGTAATGAATACACTAATTACAAAGAGAGTCTCATCAACTTGTACAAGGTCCATTTCCCAACAACAAAATGAAATAGAATCTTTGTGAATCACTGCATTTTACATAGATGCTTTTCCTTGTTCAAGAGAGTTTTTCTCATTTTAAACTGGTTCTGATGAAAACCTTTTCGTATTAATGTCATTTTTTTCACAGTGATACTACAGTTGTCTCCACTTTATCAGGTAGTGTTGGGTAGAACATTTTTACCCCAATCAAGGGTATACTCAGGCAGAGGTGTATGGGATAAATGCGTGTTGTAGCAAAATCAGTCTGTTCTCAATGGGTTAAGCAGTGTGCCCACTTAGATCGGATGACATGTTTCATTCAAGTCACAGAGAGTATAATACCAAACACTGGTGTGCTCCTGATGTGTATCATATACACAGTGCTCACAGTATGTCACTACAGCCACAGCTTGTCTGAATTCAATGGCACATGAGCATTCACAGAAACCCCGAGTTCTCATAATCCTTTCAAGGAAATGACATAAAAACCCAACAAAATTACCATGTTTGAAAGCTGTGCATGACCAACTACAAAGGATAGTCAAAAATCAATGCCAAGCCCTTGCTTGCAGAAGTGCAGACTCATCATTCATAATTGTCGAATGTACTTTGGACAAGTCACATTAACACAACATTGTAAAGCACGCACAAACAAAATGCAGTGGTTGCTGTATGCCACTTGTATGGTGGTATTTTCATTGACAGGGCCTTGCCTCACCTCAGCCGTTTCATTACCCCCCCCCCAAAAAAAAAAACAACAACAACAACAACAACAACTACAAACTGAAGAACTTATTTTTTTATCCCTAGTACAAACTTGCAATCGACTGTGAGTTTTGAGCTGCAGGACGTAGTCATGTAATTTGTCAACAAGATTTTTTCCTCTCTCCACAGCTTTTTTCTTTCTCTGTAATCCATGTGCAGGAGTTAGAGTAATCAATTACCTCTGCCAAGAAGGTTATGTTTTTGCCGGGTCTGGTTTGTTTGTTTGTTTGTTTGTTTGTTTGTCTGTCTGTCTGTCTGTCTGTGTGCAAAACAACTCAAAAAGTTGTAAATGGAGTAGATTTGGATGAAACTTGCAGGAAAAGACGATAATGACACAAGGAACATATTTGATATTGGTAGTGATCCGAGAAATTTTATTAATTTTTGTAGGATTTTTGATCTTTTCGCAGAGAGGGTCAGTGAACTTATTTGAGGTTTGGGTCAGTGAACATATTTGAGGTTTGCATACATGAATGCTCTATTCAAAAGTGCCCGGTCTACTATTTTAGCGGTATAGGTAGTGTGTGTGGTATTGCTGCACAGGTTTGTAAATAATGCATAAATGCATACTTGAAGCGATATGGCAAATCAATCATACACTGCACGTTTAAAGGTAGGGGATACCTTTTACAGACCTCCCAAAATGCAGCAAAACATTGAATATGAACCTCAGGGGACTTGTTTAGGCCACTGCTGAGAAATTTGGAAGTCAACAGTTATCTACAATTTGAATAATGCACAAAAGTCAACTACTCAGTAGTTCTGTGTGTCAGCCACACTTAAGCCTTTTTGTTGCAGTCTTCTGTATTTTTTTTATCTATAAACACAAATCTAAAAGTATTAGAGCTGATGTAACATATAGAGTGTGTGGCAAGAATGTACATAGAAATGTTTGTAAGTTTTGATGAACTTTCTTCACAAAATATACATGATGGACACTCATGCAGTGCATGGGTCTGCAAAGGTAGCCTAGTAATGTACTGGAATTTACGGTGAGCCCCGAAAAAAATTCAATTCAAAATCTAACGGTATTAAAATAAAAATGTACTAAATGTTACCTTCCACTTTCAATACTTTATGGGAGTTTCTAAAATGATACTCTCTTCAACATACCACTGTATTTATACAACTCTTTATTTAAGGCATGCAAATGGGATTCCCTACCTTTAATATGTACAAACCCATTAAAACACTCTATCATTTCAGTACAATGTAAAAATTAATTAGGTCTGATTTTTTTTTTAATTGCATTTACTGGGTACTAGCAGTGTCCTAGGAGGCCCTTCACTCTATTCATAGCTATATTCACTAAATAAACTAAATTCACTAAATTGCAAGTAGCCGGCTAAAACCTGGCATCCACTAGGGAGTGGACAAAATGGGGAATGCAAATTTAGTCATTCCACATTCATTTGGCAACCTCTCCACATGTTCTTGAAAGATTTCATTCATTGTCTTTATCATTCCTAAACACTTCCAAGCGTTTCCGCAAATTCCGCAAAGATGGCAAATTTTCGGGTCCAAATTTATGATGGAGACCAAAATTTGGATGCGGAAATGGACTTCCTTACACCTTCGGCGACTTGTCTGTATTGTCTTCAGGACATCCTCAGGACATCCCGCCTCTCTGTAACACTTCCTCTACTTCCACTCAAATGCTCCCTGAAAGCCTCCACGATCGTGCCGGCAGTTTCACGAAGCTTTTCACTCAGAATGTTTCAGGAAAGCCCAGACCCAACACAGATCTAAATATATTATCGGGTCATTGTGTCTGAATGGCCTCATATCAATTATACATATGTTGGCTTTCTGTATGACTCAAGGCAGTCATTTCCTGGTGCATCTTATGTTTGGTTACAAAGAAACGTCTCATTGTAGGTCAATGAGAGAGTTTCAGCTTGAACACCTTTAGAACCGAAGTTTCATATGCTGAAGAGGTCTCATATCTGAGAGTGTGCTTCTCTCATTTCAAAATGAATGAAGGCACCTACACACCTGCATAGACAGTCTACTTCTTCATATTGATACAACAAAAAGAAATTGTCATATTTCATCTCTTTAAATGGTGTCTAACTCAAAGCATTTCACTACCTAATCAGGTAGCACTGCTTTCAAACACACTGATAGTGTAAATTCATATGATTTACAGATATAATACAACGTATTTGTATGTACATGTACATGTAAACTATAATTCAGACACAATGTCCCATTGTATGATAACTGTATGGCAGTTAGCATCAAACCTAACACAGTGTCACGTTTCATCAGAAGCTCAAGTTGAGTCTCTCCTGTGCGTATTACAAACTTTGGGTGGGGTGGGGGGGGGGGGGGGGGGGGCTTTGTGCACTGTGTTTTTTACACTGCATTGTATTCACCTGGCTGTTCATGCTAACCATAGTGCACACCATGAATAAGTCCCACCTACTCAAACGACGACGTGTGGATTCAAGAGCAATCAGACACATAAAAAAGTTCAGCATATCCATGTCATACAAATGTATATCCTACGTGTAGGATATACTAGAATTCTTCATTCTGAAAGGAGTTTGCTTTTTAACCCATTGAAGACAAGTCCCAAATATACTAGGGCATGTGTATATGAGAAATGCATATCAAAATCAGCCCATCCTCAATGGTTAATATTCAAACAATGAGTGATAAAAGACAGAGAAATTATCTAATGTTGGTACTTTATCATTTGGTCTTAAAGATATTCCCTGAATATTCAGAATTTGTCCAAGTTCATCTTCTGCATGCACATGTCCTACCCCACTGACATTACCAAAGAGAATGACATTCTAACTGGAGCCAAAAATAACTCCCTGTCAAGATAATATCTATAGAGGGCACCCCACCTTAATTTTTCCGACAGCTGTTAGATATCGGTGCCTTGATCAGCGAGCGAGGGCATAATTTTCCAGTTGAATTTTAGAGCTGGAAAGTAGAGAAACTACCCCCACCTCCCATCAAAATAATTTCATCATCGTAATATTTATGAAACCAAGAAGGCTTCTTGAATGCGATGATACAAGTTTAAATCAACCATACATACTGACAACCCAATAATGCATATCAAATTTTCTGCATTAAAGGGTGGATATTCCTGGTTAAGAATACCAATACAGTTAGCCTTTTCTGATCTTGGGCGAGGGTATTGCCTTTTCTCTAGATGCTGTTTTACTTTGTATAAAAACAAAAATAAAAATAGCATGATGGTTAGAGAAGCATTTCAGAGATCTACCACTGTACAAAGTCACATACAATTGTGTAAATGTGACCCGCTACAACAAAAGGATCCTGAAGTCGCTGACGGGTAAGCCGAGAAAATCAAGTTTGAAGTCAGAACACCAAAATCTGTCAAAACGTTTGGATTTCTGTTTTTACATAATTTTGTAGCCTAATGTATCTTCTATCATCTGCCGAAATTTCGAAGCTAAATGATCAAAGGAAAGGCCAGAAAATAGCATTTTTTCTAGGCCATGCTTGGCTCGCCCGTCAGCGACTTTAGGATCCTTTTGTTGTAGCGGGTCACAAATGATTCTTAAAGAGTGCAGTGCAAATTAGAGTTGAAGGTATGTTTGGTGCTTTTAGATTTGTGTGTTTGACATAGTCAGTTGATCCACCACTGAAGCTGGAAAATACAGAAAGAAACCTGTGTTCTGTATAAAAATTCATATGTTTCTGGTGGAAATGGAAAAATAGATTGACGAAATGAATGAATGAAAACTCTCTACTTATGCAGAGCTTTTCTCAGGCACACTACAGAATGCTGGAATGTTTGTGATTGGGTATGTTTATGTGCAATATGAGATGATCCCAACCACTGGGGTCAGACCCAACTGTGCTCCAGAAGAAAAGCAGCGGTTTACAAGGAAGGTGGCAGAATCCCCACTGATCTTTGTACTAGGGGAAATCCCAACACGTCAGATCTCCATTGGAGAGGTCACAAGCACAGATCTTGAGGTCTACATGTCGCTCACTGGTGGCATTCACACGCAGGATTTAATGGTTTTTGCATCACAATGCAAAAATCAGTCTCATTTGCCACTCTTCACATACACACTGCTCACGACTATCTATTGCAAGGTCACAAAAAAAAATACATCAGTGATTGAAATGAGACTGTGGGCATCTGAGTGTGCAGACCTACTCATAACTGTGTTGAGTTGAATTATGGGATCAAGAAAAAAGCTAGAATTTCTTTGTGTGCCTTTCACAAATGTCGCGCCAGGCATATTATTGTGATAATTTCCAAAATAAAATCAGGCAAGACTGATTTTTGCATCGCGATGTGTTTCGCAATAATCATTTTGTGTGTGTGTGTGTGTGTGTGTGTGTGTATGTCCATACACATGGATTAGTAGTTTTTGCATCACATCACAAAACTTAAAAAAAAAAAAACACATTCATTTTAAGATCATAAGGATGCGGTTACTGTGGCACTTGGAAGAAGCATATCTTGATGAAGGCGGTCACTTATGAGCTGAGGTCACATATGCCGTGGTATACAAATAGTGAATGGTCAAGAGTGCGATGGTACAAGATTTCGCACGAGGTGAAAGATAGAGGCGCTCTATTCAAAGAGGCAAAGCGGAGTTGAATAGTGCGCCTCATCTTTCATCTAGTGCGAAATCTAGTTCCATTGCGCGAGTAAAGACCATGCATACACTATTTGTTTTATACAACACCTCGAACGTCAACAGATTTGGTACTCACAGATTCTTGAATTTAGCACAGAAATGGCAACCATTTTCCGTGAAAGATGAATGAGTAGCCTTACAGTTGCAAGTCACCGTGTACATACGTATGCGAAACGAAGTTGTTTACAAAAATGAGTGACAAAGTACGCGCTTGTAAGCGCGCTTGTAATTGTTGAGTGCGCGCGGCACATGTTTATTTATTGTGACATCAGAGCACGTGCAATGGAACATTTTGCTCAAACAAAATTGCACGGCTGACAGCCAGAGCGTGCAATGGAACTTTTCACTAAATGTCACGTGATGGGCAATCGACCAATCGGATAGCTACATTCTAAATAGGTGTTGTATAAATGCCTTGTTACAGCAAAAGGAGGGAGATTAAAGGGAATGTATAGTATTGGCTGAGGTGAGGATTCAACTTTTAACTTTTTTGCAAGAAACTTAAACACCACTCAATGAAATGTTAAAGAGCATGCAATTCTAAGAGGAATTCAAAGTTTATCTGAATAAAATTGGTTTTGAAATGGTTGAGATATCCGAAAACAAAGTAAACAAAGCAATCATAATAAAAGGTTGGTCCCATCTTTTATTGGGCTTCTTTCTTTTTCCTTTTTTTTTTTTTGATATCTCAGCTATTTCAGAAACAATTTTCATCATATAAACTTTGAATTCCTCTAATCGAATAAAATGCTTTTTCATATTTCATATTAAAAATGTTTCTCATTCTCACAAAAAGGGGAAACCTGAAGCCCCATCTCAACCAAAATAGTATACTATCCCTTTAAACAGCTACTGAGAGAAATGCTTAGCTGTATTTCATGCATTTTGATCGCCATGATAATTTCCGAATCAGGGAGAATGTGCTTATGGTGGCCCTGAAGTACGCTCGACAACAGGTCATGTGCGCCATAAATTTTGCGACCAGGTCACGAAATTTGCGATTTGGGATGCCAAGTTCGTGACTCGGGACGCGAATTTCATGACCCGGGACGCAAAATTCGCGTCCTGTGGTGGCAAATTTCACGACCCAAAGTCGCAAACTTCGCGACCCAAAGTCGTGAATTTCGTGACCACAGGACGCGAATTTTGCGTCCCTGGTTGCCAAATTCGTGTCCCGGTCGCCAAGTTTGTGTCCCCGGTTGCCAAGTTTGTGTCCCGGGTCACAAAATTTGCGTCCCGGGTCACAAACTTGGTGTCCCAAATCGCGAATTTCGCGCCCTGGTCGCAAAATTCACGGCGCACATGACCTGTCGTCGAGCGTACTTCAGGGCCACCATATGTGTACTTTGCCAAGATCTGCAGATACACAATTTTGTAAATGACAACCTAGAGAGTTCCCTGCATTGATTATGAAGATATGGCAGCTCTGGTTTACGCAAATTCCACTCATTATCAGCAACATAATATACGAAGAGTTCCTTTCCAAAAAAGGTGCTAAATCCATTTTTCATCAAATCAGACTTTTTTGACACAAATGTATTCATTTTTAGTTGTCCCATGTAGTACACTCTTCAAATTATTTAAAGGGGATGGTAAGTAACTGATCAGTGGGAATCAGTGGGAATGCTGAGGGTGATTGTTCCAATCCTTGTGGGATTCATTTAAGAGTACATTATAATATCTATTGTTGTGTGGTCTCAATGGTCTCATATTCAAGTAATGCGCAGGTCAGTGTTTCCAGGTTAGCATGCCTGTACAGTGTCGGGGCGATCGTTAATGAGCCATTTAACAATCGCCCCGACACTGTACAGGCATGCTAACCTGGAAACATATTAAACTGCACATTATTTGAATATGAGACCAATCTGAAGCAAATACTTTTCCCACAACAATAGATATATAATGTACTCTTAAATGAATCCCACAAGGATTGGAACAATCACCCCCAGCATTCGTATTGATTCCCACTGATCAGTTACTAGCCATTCCCTTTAAATTCTTGTGAGAGAAATCAGGCAATGAAAAATGAGTTTTGTTTAAAGGGTGCAAACTCCAATTTCTGTTGTTTTATTCCAAAAGGTGCTAAATCTAGCAGGATTCAATACGAAACCTGGCCCTGTTTTATGATGAGTTATAATTGATTATAATATAGTTGATTTCGATTGTAAGTCTATAGCCGCCTGTGTGGTAAGGAAAGGCCCTGCATACATGCTTGACCTCACTTTGACCCCAAAGAAGTACTAAAGGCCAGACTGGCTGGCTTTCCTGCCTGTGTAGTTTTTGAGATGATGCACACATTATTTTCTACAGGGAAAAAAAAAAAAGTTTAGAGATAACAAACCCTCCAAGAAAAATACAAGAAGTCACAGAAACTTGTCACTTAAACAACTTTTACATATTGCACATCACTGTGTTAATATTTTTTTTCAAAAAGGTTTTCAATCTATAAAATCCCCCCAAAATATTAATACATTAAAAATCAATGTAGACATGGATCTTTTACCAAGGTCCATTTTCTTTTATGGGACATAACATCATTGCACGGAAACACTTAGAAGCATGAGAAATGAAAAAACAGGTTCTCCATACCATCAAAAGTGGATTTAGCACCTTTTGTACTTTGTACCTTTGCATTAACATCCCATCCACAACAGGAACACACATGTCATAATATAGCCTTTCTCTGAGAACTGTCATATTCCGTAATACGCAACAGGAAATACATGAATACTACCTAATTCAAAATATACTTACATATAATGCTATTCCATCCACTCGTACCCTTCTGAAGGATTCAACAAATTCACTGAAGCTTTCCTGAAATATAATGCAAAAGACAATAATAATGATAATGATAATAATAATAATGATAATAATAATAATAATAACAATAATAATAATAACAATAATAATACTAAGTACGATTATAACAAAATTGATATTAATTGTAATAATTATAAAGATAATAGTAATAATGATAATAACTACAATAATAATACATTCATGTAGCGCATTTTCCATAAACGTGTAAATGTTTCAATGCACTTTACCGATAGATTATAAATGAAACAAGTGAGTTTTTAGATACACATTTGAGGAAATGTAAACACATTAATGAAAATGGCAAACTTGTGATGTGTACAAACAATTGAAAAAGGCAGGCTATGCATCTAGGTGCAAAATTTAAATACATGTGGTTATGTATTTATATTGTGTAAACATCTTCCACAAGTTCTTTAGATAAAGAAGGACTTCAAAGCTAGCTCTCAAAGGTACAATGCATTTCTCAAGCTATTTACAATGATTTTTACATGATGTGTTCATTACAGGGAATACTTTTTCAACATAAATTTGATTAGCAATCTCAGCTGATGAATGATATTTTAAATGGTATCCTGTACACTTCTATGCAACACAAAACATAGTTTGTGTACCTGCAACACAAAACATAGTTTGTGTAGCAGAGCGGAATGAAAAATGCAGAGCAAATTGCAACCGAAACCAGGGAAATTACTAAGTATTTCCTGCATAACCGCACACTTCTGGCGTGATACATTCAGCATTTATGTGACTGGCCTCAGAGCTCGAAAACCTTGTCATCACCTTTATTAATGCAGTTTGTCTCTGAATATAACCCTTTCATGTCAAACATGTCATGAAGGCTACTGTTGTTGTACAACTGTTGTTGTACACATCAAACAGAATATCAGTTGCAGTAAAAGAGTTAATCCATATTGCATAGATGGATATCTTTAGTTACTGTGAATGTTCGCGTGCATTTTAATTTCATGAATTTTGCGAGAGCCAAGTTTCACAAAATTAAAGTGCATGCTAAAGATCTTGTCTACACTATATGCATTGAATGTTACAGGCAATTCGCGACATATCATGCTGCTAACAAGGCCGTCAGCTCCCATTCGTGAAAATTTCATGCTGCAAAAATATAATATTTTACAGTATGTATGATTCAAACAATTGTCCCATTTCTAGTGCACAGCATTAGAGAACTAGGAAAAAAGTGCCACAAATCAATTTGTTGGTACACTGGTTTCTCTTGGAACAGAGTAGGTTTTTATCTGGATTATATTTGCTTCACAATTCATATAATCCAACAATAAAGTTACCAACATTTACTGGTTGGTCCCATGCACCTGAATCCCAAGCTAATAGGATCTTTAGATGTTTGGTTCATAAACTTCATATTCAAAACATGAACCATTGCATTCACTGCAATCATTCACACCATTTTTTTTTATATGGTTTGTTTTCACTTTAATCAGAAAGACACTTTACATTTGTGTGTAACCTGGCACTAGTTGCCTTATACTCTCGGTAGAATTTTTCCTTGTTCGTATGATATTACGTTTCTATTTCATGCAGCACAGGGAAGACCACATGATATTCCAACATCAATAAATCTTAGAAAGCGTAAATGAAAGCAAGATATACAAACAAGCAAACATAGCTGTCACATCGTCTCAATTTACTAGTGGGGCAATGTCTGTATCTTTCAAGCATTCAACGCGAAGAAGGAATCACCACTCATACATGCACAAACCTAGAATGGGGGCCAAAGATAACAAAAGTCGATATTTTTGTAAGATTTTTGTGAGAGCAGGATTCATAGTTGCCATAATACGGCTCCACTCCTTTTGGGTTCTACAGGGCAATGTGGACTTTGGACTCACCAAATAATACCAAACACGGAAATAGCACCATAACACAACCAGATTTTATTCTTCTTTTTTTCTCTCATTGATTTTTGGTGTGCTGGTATGCCCAATGCTTTGAATCATTCCAGAGTTAGCCATCTCATAGAGATATATGATTGAATAAAATTTTCTGAAACAGAGGTTTATTGAGACAGATTCAATGAAATTCAATTCAATTGTGTTTTATTTCCAACCAACATAAGGAAATAAAAATACAAAGTATACCTGTTATAAATCATTCTCTGAACGATTTGTAAGGAATACAAATCAAAAAGTTTAATACAATGTATGAAAGAATGAAAAGAAATAATGCATACTTTGCAATGGCGACAGAAAGTAAAAACTGCCTATAGCAATGGAAAAGTATCAGATTAATAGCAGTATTAGCAACTGAGAAATGGTATGTTGTGCATAGCATCAGTGAAATATTCATGGCACTCACGTTCAAACTGGCTAGCCCTGCCCAACACATACAAAGGACCAATGAACATCAGCATGGTATTCTTTTCTTTCTTCAGTTACTCATTTTCACAAAATTCTGTCCTGAAATAGGCATAGCAAATCAGCGTCATACCACTGTAAGGACAGTTTGTACCAAACCATTCTACAGTGTCTCAGGAATAAAATCATGAGCTAACACAAATCTTAGATTTTTCATACCAGGATAATTAGTTACGGATTATTATTCAAAAAGTTCATTAATAAAATCATGAGCTAACACAAATCTTACATTTTTCATACTAGGATAATTAGTTATGATTCATTATTCAAAAAGTTCATTAATCTTCAATTTCTTAAAAAAAAAAAATGAAATCAAGTTTACTGTTCTGAAGGTTCTTTGGTCAAAAAATGAAATAAGGGTTAGTTATTCCGAAAGTTCAGTTACTCTGTAATGAATAAAGGTCCATTATTCTGAATAAAGGTTTGTTTTTCCAAAAATGGAATGAGTTTGTTATTCCAAAGGTTCATTACCTGGCATTTCTAGAAAGAAATAATGTTTATCATTCCAAAGGTTCGTTAAAGGACCTGTTTAACTTTGGGAGCAGTGATTTTAAAAATGTCAAGATATCACTTTTGATGCATATGTGTAGGTAAGTTGTATCACAAAACATCATACCATATAAAATTTTTGCAGCAAAACCTAAAATATAAGGAGATATCACTATTTTTCTTATTAAACCCTAACTGTAGACGGTTTAGTCTGGAAACATTTACTATTGTTCACATTTGGTATATTTAACAATATTTAATATCGATTATAAGGATTCAAATTTTTACACTGCTTGTTTATATCCCTAACTCACATTTTAGAACTATTTTGAAGCAGTAATGCTGGGTTTCTGTGCCATCTGGAAATGGTAAATTATGCCTTTAATCTGAAAATGGAAAGAAGGTGTGTGCTAATGAACCTCTGGAATTGTGAACCTTATTTCATTTCCAAATTAACGAACCTTTGGAATAATGAACCTTCAGAAAAGTGCCAGATATATTCGCATGAACAAATCTTTTCTCATTTTTTTTTTTTTGGATTAACAAACACCTAGGTTTGATTCCTGCTCAATGCTTTATACACTCTTGGACAAGATGTTTTTATCCAACATGTCCCTCTTAACCCAGGTGTATAAATGGGTACCTGGCAACATTAGAGTAATAATAATGGCAGGGCCCTCTGGTAGAGCAGTGGCAACACTGAAGAGGCTACCCTGGATACAGAAGACCATATTATTATTATTATCATTATCATTATAATTGTTATTGTTATGACTATTATTATTATCATTATTATTGTTATTATTATTATCATTATTATCATTATTATTATTATCATTATTATTATTATTATCATTATTATTGTTATTATTATTATCATTATTATCATTATTATTATTATCATTATTATTATTATTATCATTATTATCATTATCATTATCATTATCATTATTATTATTATTATTATTATTATTATTATTATTATTATCGTCATTGTTATTACTATTTAATTATTATTATTATCATTATTATCATTATAATTATTATTATCAGGTATAGGGAATTTGTGTGTTTTAAAATTTATAATGAATCTTCACAATAACAAACATTTTTGCATTTTTGACTTTGATAACAAACTTTAGGAATAATGAACATCACCTAGAAAATGAACTGATAAACAACTTTTTGAGCAGGACTGAAAGAAGCTGAGTGGAAACGAGGAGCAAAATAACATGATGAGGTAAAACCATTTTATCATCAATAAATTATGCAACAAGGTAGTCACTACTGACCAGGTGATTTACCTTACCAATGCCATATACAATTTAAAAAAAAAAAACACTGTTAAATGAGGGAACTATCCATGTACAATGCCTTTTTACAGTCACTTGAAAAAGAATGATAATGGTACTTGTTAGAAGAGTCATGTTTGTTACTTAAAATCTAGAAATCTAACGACAACATTTTCAAGCCCGCATGCTGCATTGTCATTCATATTGATGGCTGCAAAGTCTGAAGCTCACATGAAAACGAAACCAGGGACACTTCTTGAAGTGGACAAGCTACACGAAGACACCATTCCTGAAAAAATACCACAGCATTAAAGGAAACTGAAGCCCAAATATATATTTGGACCGAGTAAAAGTGGCAATATTAGTAGAACACATTCGTGAAGGTTTGAGGAAAATTGGACAATAGATTCAAAAGTTATGAATTTTTGAATTTTCAGTACTGTCATTGTTGGACAAAAAGACCACTACAGTTCATGACTTCATTATGAACAATATAAAGAAAACATAGGGAGGAGAATTCAACAAAACCTCATTATTCATGAAAAGTACACATTCCATTGAATTGTTACTAACATACGTTATTGGTAATATTATCCCCCTACTTTCTGAAAAGGTATACTGTATACACCATATATTTCGCGAGTCTAAATTTTTGTGAATTGGGAATTCACGACAATTTCTCGAGTGGTTAAATTCACGATCGTGGAGTCTTGCACTGAATGGAGAAATGTACACGGGTACGTCACATCTACATCGGGATCAGAGTCAATATTTTGGCATGTTTTTAATTTCGCAAATAGCACCTGACTCGCGAAATTCGCGAAAATAAAAACCTCGCGAAATATTCGGCGTATACAGTACGATGCTCTTTCATTATGCTAGAAAAGTGAAAATATGTTGAATTTTCTTCATATTGTTGTCCATAATGACATCATAAAGTGTAGTAGTCTCCCTTTCCTGTGATAACGCCACCAAAACTTGAAAATTCATAACTTTTTAATTAAGTGTCCTATTTCCTCAAATTTTCACAGAATGTGTTCTACTAATATTACTGCTTTAAATGGACTGTACAATACTGGTTGAGGTGAGGATTCACCTTGTGAGATATTTAGAAACCACTATATGAAATGTTAAAGAGCATACAATTCTAAGGGGAATCAAAAGTTTGTTTGATGAAAATCGGTTTGGAAATGACTGAGATATCCAAAAGCAAGGTAAAACAAAGAGATCCTAATAAAAGCCGTTGCCTGTCGATTTAATTAGGATTGCTTCTTTGAATATCTCAGCCATTTCAAGACCAATTTTCATCAAATAGACATTGAATCCTTCTTGGAATTAGACGCTCTTTCGTATTTCATAAGAGGTTTCTCATTATCTCACAAAAAAATGTTATAAACATGAAGATAAGTCTCAACCAAAACTATATGTTCCCTTTAACTTAATCCACATTTACATTTGGGCTTCAGTTTCCATTAAAAGAGCTATAATTAATAAAAGTAGAGTTTGTGATGGGCACATCACTGAGAAATCTGTGTATGAGTGAAGGATAGGAATAAATTCATGTATCTTGGTCATAATTTACATCCATATTTATTCATAAGGTGACACATTTATTACAAAGTATGTCACTTTCCAGCATGAATGATAGACTACAAAATGTGTACACATTGTGCATTCAATACGTAATATATCACATTTTATGTGACAGTAGACAAGAATAAATCATATCTGAAACTGAACAGCAGTAACTGACATAAACACAGTTTGTTTTGAGCAGCACTGAATCACTACTTAACTATTCATCGCTAGGCACTGTTTAATTGCAATTTGATACCACTGTTCAATTTAATAGCAGATGCCAGATACGATGTTGGTAGTACCAAGACCATTAAAAACAAAGAAAAATGCATTTTATCTATTGTCTTTTGGGATTTCATTTGATATGTTTAGTATCAATAGCACAGTGTGGCTCATTAATACTTTATGGCCAAACAGCATCGCACACTGAATAACAGAATGCATTGCAACCATAGTATGCATCATGTTCTGCACTATATAACCATTTCCTTCCATTGAGTAGGTGTATACCTTAAAGGCATTATTTGCCATTTACAGATGAAACAAAAACCCAGCTTTGGTGCATCTACCGGTTATGGTTTACTGAGAAAAATAGTGATATCTTCTTATATTTTAGGCTGTTTCAACAATTTTTTTTTTTACATAGTAGGATGTTTTGTGATACAACTGACCTACACATATATGTATTAAATGTGATAACTCTTTTTTAAAATTTTTTAAATCACTGCTTAAATGTGATAACTCTTTTTAAACAATTTTTAAAACATTTTTTAAAACATTTTTTAAATCACTGCTTCCAATGGTAAGCAATGCCTTTAAAAGCCACAGAGCCTTTAAAGCCAATTCAACAGCCATGCATAGAGTGGAAGTGTTAGATGTCATAGCCCGAAATTGAATTAAAAGTTTCATTTTTGAATCTTTAGTTTTAAAGCCTATTGAATCCTTGGGTCATTACCTTAAAACATCATCATCCTGTACTTGAATTTACCAATTAGCAAATCTACATTTTATTGCACTTCAACCTATTCTGGAAAAAGATCACATAGAATGGGTTGAAATTCATTTAATCTGCCCAAAATTAGAACAGAAAAAAAAAAATACTTATTTGTCACATTAACAGCTGTCACATAGAAACATGAATTTTGACCTTCTGAAATGTGTTGCTGATTCAGAGTTCAGTTATATAAAATTGAAACATTTTGAGGCTATATAACATTTCTGCAACCAAAGCAAATCAATGACACATGACTGAAATAGAGCTCAATATGAAGAAAATGTGATGTTTTTTTTTTTTTCTACCCTCTGAAATACTACCAAAGAATGTTGTAAAATGTTTGCAAAGTTGCAGCATAACATCACAGAAATGTGGATCTAGGAGCTGATCAGTTAATATTTATCGGCAGAAAACACTTGTCGTGCTAGAAGGATTTCATTAACGAGCCTGTCAAATGACAGTGACTATGTAGTATGGTCATCAACTGAGAACCAATGGGGCATTAAACCTTTTCAAATTAGTTCATGAAGTTAATGTGCTTCTGGTTTCCTAGCTTTTATGTTTTTCTCCACCGAGGAAGAGGAAATGAGTGAAATTTAGACCAGGCTAACACCTTCATTACTACAATGAGATTCCCTTGTATGCAACTCATTCTTTGTTGTTATTGTTGCTTTTTGAGGTTGACTCTAGCCATTCAATTTCGATACCAAGAGCCCTGCAAAACTTTGTGTGAACTATATAACATTGATAATGATAAGTACCAACTACTATCATCAATGATTATGACTATCATGGTAATAAAAATCATATTCACGATTATCATTAACATCACACCACCAATCATTATCATTAGTACCATTACTATCGTTTTCCTCATCAACATTTTGCCATCTACAAGACTAAATCAGCATGGATATGCTTACAAGAAAAAGTATAAGAAGGTGTTGATGCATGTTATTAAGTAGACTTTGTGTCTGGCTCTACAAATAAGCAGTCAATACTAGGATGATTTTAACAATCCTCTTTACATCGAATATTCCCGAGGTCATATCAATCTGACATTACAAGCCCAAAGTTTAAATCAATGACATCACATCACCCCCCCCCCCCCACACACACACACACACACACACAAAAGGGGGTGGCCTTCATACACTTTCCTCTGTAGGGTTGTGTTTTTATGTACAATATGCACCTTGGTAGAAGAAGCATTTTTAAACACTCGTCCAAAATGCTCATCCAAAACATTGTTTATGAGGGTACTGTTTACGCTCAATATCTTCAAGCTCAAAAAAAAAGCTGATTTTTGCAAACATGCAAGGTGCATATATGCTTTTGATACATTGACCTAAGAAGAAAGGTCAAATAGGGGAGTGCCTTTTCTACGATTTTAATAGAAAAAAAAAGTTTTCATTTGAGTGTGTGCATGTATATACAAGCATTGTTTATGTTCTCATTGCGATCTTGCACTCAACTGGTCATCTTGTGTTACAAGCTGTTACAAGCTGCCTGACCAAACATTCAAATATCAGTTTATTTCTTGTCATTCTGTTCAGCTCCTCCAAGTATTTCTGCCTCTGCCCAAGTTAAAATGGTCTGGAGCTCATCATCCATATGATTCAAACTGCATGTATTGATGTTACTCAGTATCAAAAGACCTCTAACTCTATCAAGTAACAAATTGATACAGCATAGTCATGGACAATTGTTGAAAAATAATGGACCCCTAAGATAGCAAGCTATTCAAGCATTATAATCAATATGTCTACAAACAGCACCAATAGAGCAGGGAGGTGGGAAGAGACCACCTCCCTGAATAGAGCAAGAAGGTTGGAGCTAGAAAGCACACTGTACATTATTCCAAAGGGCCGGCTGGCTAGACGCCCACATGATATGTGAACCAGAACAGGGTTGAGATTACCTCACAATAAATATCTTTATATGTGATTTTGCTTATAGGCTTCCCTAAGAACTGCACTGTGGGAGAATTGCTGATCATAAACCCACCTTTTTGTGCAATTTGAATCAGCACATTGAAACAGTGCATGGCTCCAATCATGGGTACCCAAAGTGTAACACGTGGGGTCAAAAATGAAGTTCTTGGAATGAAACTGATTCTCTCCTTACAATCTTCCTTACACCCTGTATTACTCACACACCAATTTTAAGAGCTGTTCCATGGGCAGTGCACATGTAATCAAACATCAAAACACCAAGTGTCTTTTGTTCATAACTCCATGTCCATTTCATTTTTTTTTTTATTTTGATTCATTTATGGAAGCAGTTTCAGAAAAACTTCAGTTATATATTAGTTGATAATTGCTATGACTATCATCGTACACCAGAAATTCAGGGATTTGCATCTTCACCAAAGCATAGTGATTGAATCCATTATGGACAACAGTTATGAACATAAGATTTTGTGACCTGAGCTGAAGAAATTTAGCAAACATCCCTGAACTGATATCATATCCCCATTACAACATTTCAATAAACAAAGGCAATGGAGTGCACCAACATATAACATAACTAAAGTTGTAATCATTCTTATTCTTTTCACTGTAAGAATTTGCTGTTGTCAAAAAAGATTATGTTCATAACTGTAGGACACTACTGATGGTTATTTTAAAGAAACAGATTACTCTTATGCATCAAAACTTACAAGAAACTAGTTAAGACTAAAGAAACAATGACTTAAAATCAAAATAATTTTACAAGATGAATTTTAAGATAAATGTTTTAATTTTGTGAAGTTGTCATTTTGTTCATAACTGTTGGACACATAACCAGATTCAGTGGTGTCCAGGTTATGAACATAAGGAACTAGATGACAGGAAGTACAACAATATGTAGTATACAACACATAAAATCATTAGTCTGTGTTTTTATACTGAAAAAGAAGAATAGTTCAGAATGGTTAAGAAATAGCTACATAACTTTGACATTGATATTAAATAAAAACTGAATCTTACGTTCATAACTCTTTTGTTCATAACCATGTCCACCTTCGTAATTGATGAAAAATTTTTTAAAAGATGTGAAATGCTTATGTGAAGTAATATTTTCTTATATTTTTATGAAAGCAATCCCTGGTGATACAAAAGTTTAGAAAATGACTTTCCATTACTTCAGAATAGGGCTGTATTATGTTCATAACTGTGGACACTAAAAATTCAAGTAATTTTGCAAGTGATAGTATATTTTTAATAACAGAGTAATGGGGAATAAAAACCTTTTCAATTGCTGGACTGTTACTCTGATCTCTTTTGAATATTATATTACAAAACAGCTAATGCAATACCAACTGCAATTGTGTGATCTATTTATATATGTTTGATGGACACCAAAAGTTATGAACAAAACCCTAAATATTAATTCATCCATATATTTTTATTTGAAGAGCACATGGCATGCTCTCGATATGAAATTTTTTTGTACTATACTACTTCATACATTTCATTCATCAATGGCCCAACAAAAGCACAATCCTTCCTTTCAATGATGGGCATGAAATTGTGCTGTTTTTAATGTTACATTTAAAAAGCCAAAAAACTGCATTTTTTAATCTAAAAATGGCTGTAAATACACAAAAAAAAAATTATTCTAAATATTACGAAACTAGTCTTACAGCTTCCTTAGCTTTATTTTGTTAAATCTTTATCAGAAAATAGCACCTTGGTGCGGTCAGCAAAATTATATGGATGTTAAAAATATTGCAGGATGAAGGGTACCCATGATCAGAGCCATGCACAATTACAGCATTCATATCAAAAATGAATTGGGACTCAACCGCATTTTGAACAAAATGCATTTCAAAGCCTTGATTATGGCCAAAAAAAAAGTTATGAGGTAAGCATAAACAATCCTATGTCCTGTTCAGACACACACAATGCGAACATAAACTCTTGGTGTGAATGGGCCAACAGAAAATGGGTGCCACAAATCTCTTTCACTGTATGTGAGGGATGTGTGCATGCACATGTGACAGCGACCATTAACCACAAGCAAAGCTTACTACAGCAGAAAACTTTAGTTATGAGACCCGGATCACTAGGACTTCCTTGACGGAAAAAAAAAAAAAAAAAAAACTACACTTGCACTCCAGATTGCAATTGTTGAGAGAAACTTCCTCTTGCGACGAGCATAAACCAGCCACAGGGTATCGCGCTATTTGCTAGCAACTCCTGCCTGACAATCTATGGTTGGCATGCGCACTGCAATCATGAGGTAACATACCAACGATATTACTAATGTCAATACATGGGTCCGTTTCATGAAGTCATCACATAAAAGTCTTTACATAAATCTCAGAATGGCCCAAATTGCTCATTATGGTAGCTATGAGAGACTTTCAAGGAGATATGAAGTAAAATCCATTTCATGAAGTCTCTCATAAGTATCTTATGAGCAAAAATCTCTCATTCAAGACTTTCATGAAACAAACACCAGGTGGGATTTGTGCAGGGATGGGTGCATGCATGAAAAATCATCAAGAATTGTAAGTTTTACATAGGCATAAAATAATACAGAAATATTATGCTGTATCAGCGAGATACTCGGAATCAAGCCCATTGCTTTATTTTAATAAGTCAACTAATAGTATCAACATATAGCTTGATTGGCACTTGGCAGTTGATTCATGGCTAGCATTTTACAATCACTTTTCCCAGGTTGTCGTGAGCCACACTTAATGGCATGGTATAGCTTTCGTTGAGATGGATAACAAGGTTTTAACTTTTTGAAAAAAAAAATTATTAAAAAATGCTTATATGAAATATCAAGGAGAATACGCTTTCATACCCCACGTTCACATTAGTCCCCACGACGCGGGGACAGCCACGAGAGATCTTATCTTTTTTACGACTGACCGTCCACACTGCTATCTCATCTGTCCCCGAGCTGTAGGGGCAATTGGGGCTTGGGGCGAGCTCTGACACTCAAAACCAGGCATCGCGCATTTGATGACCACACCTAGGCGCTATCAATTAAGCCCAAAGGTCACTCTCCCCTCCAAATCTTGTCCTCGTACCCGTCTTGCTTCGCGGGGACGAGGGACAAGTCCCAGCGAGTAGGCCCATTTACACTTGCTTGGAAAAATTGCGATTTTTCTAAAATCGCGACATTTGGGTGCAAGTTGCTATTAAGCAACTACACCCAAACGCCCTCGAAACATCACCAAAAAAATCGCCAGCGGGAGTGCGATTTCTTGAAATGTCGCGAAGTTTGAAGCGAAGTTAGAGAGTGTAAACCTAAGCTGCAGAAATATCGCGATTTTTCATCACATGACTTTCGGTATCGGATTGCACCGGGAGTTTATGCGCGCACCCGATCCCCCTTTGGAACGTGTAGAGAGTACGTCGGTCACTGGCCAGAGTACTAAGTACACGGGACAGTGTACAGGTATAAACGGCCGATCCTCGATCGGCTCGTGGTCTCTCACCTCACTCTCCCTGATGAAACTAGTACGTGAAAACTACTACTAACTAGTAGCAAACCTGAAGTTCTCCAACCATGTATCATCACCCCATGACGACTTAACAAAATAATGTTCTCCAAGAAATGTGTTGATTGTAGGAGTGCCCATACTGCTCTCGATATATGTTGTTTGTGGAATACAGGAGTACGTAACAAGTGTGAGTTCTTGCTGTCACCTGATAAAATACCAGTCCTAACTTCCAAGTCCTACTTCTCATGCACTTTCGTCATATCGGCGAAATTTCATGATCCTCCTGAATGCTGCTGTCATCAACTTTTCTATACTTAGATGAAGTTTTACACACCTACTACGTATGTGATCTAATATAGCAAGCTATATAGGTTTACCGTATAAGTAAACAGTCTCGAGAAGCACAAATTTATGTGTGCATTGGTGCATTGTACTGATAAAAAGCCCTGGCTCAACGTTCCAACCAGCTAGCTGTGATCAAAATATACTGCACTGCAGTGAAAACGAACAGAATAGCGCGCGCTTCCACTCAGCTACCGTGTTGAAAAGAGGTAAATTACGCATGCGCACTACCGACCAAAAAATCATGATGTTTCGTGAAGCTCAAACTTCGCATGCTTTTGCGAACCAAAATATCGCAATTTAAAAAATCGCGATGTTAGTAAGTGTAAATGCGGCTAGTGTTCATATCATGGTTTTCGAGGAGAAAGTCCCACAGCGGGGGTCTTTCCCCGTGTTGCGGGGACCAATGTGAATGCGGGGATAGTTGCACATAAATGCATCCTTGCTCCAGATTCTTCCTGGCTCCTTAAACCAAATCCCAAAGTGATTCAAAACTCCCTTCTGACTCAGTACAGGATCCAGTGTAGGTTCCTGTCATGACTTAAAGACCCGGTAGCACGTGGAGAGAAGACTCACCTGATTGAATTGACCTTCATTCATTTGCTGCCACTGGGGTACATTTGAAAACCACAACTAACGCATCCCTGATAGAATCGAATTGCCCATCAGCAAATATATGTATACAATTCGTCGGCCGTTTCATGAACCAACGTATGTGGTAAATTTCGAGCAAATTTTCACTTTTGAGGTTTTCATATATTCTTTAGATCTACATGCATACGAATTAAATTTGGTAGCATAAAAACACCGGGAAATATGAAAAATCGCTCACGTCTCTTTGAAAAAGAGGCCCTTTAGTCAAGGTGAATGTTTCGCGAACTGACGCCAAGCAACACATCTATGGGAAATAAGCGTGCGGCGTAACTTCACGCACAGCGAATGACTCTATGGCTGACAGTGTGTACAGTTGCTATACAATCAATGAATAAAAATTCCATCCGCCAATGCATGATACATGTCCGCATTATATTGCACACAATGTGTTTCACGCTGTACAACTCGAGTTCCACTTAATATTCAAAATATATAATCAAAATTGCTTCATGCATTTGAAGAAAAGTGAAACTGAAGAACTCTTTTTCGTAACATCTGTAAACAGGAATAGGTCTACGTTGAGATAAATCCACTGTAAAATCATGTTTCTGTTTATTAGATCTTATTGGGTTAACGTTGCTAAAGCTTGTTCTTGTGAATCTAGTTTTAAACACACCGCACAGGAAGAAGGTAAACACTTTTTTTTTTCACTTTCAGGTTTATATTTTAATGTAATAGTACCAAACAATATAGCTTAATCATATCAAATTTTAGCAAACCTTGTACTCTTTTTGTAGGCTGAGGCATTAAGATAAAATTCGATTTTTTTTTTTTTAATGCATTATTGAGCAAAGAGTGGGAAAATGGACAATCTGTCATTGCTGTTTATACCATATGTAACAATGGAACCAAAGGATTAAGGTGGAACAATGGCTCGATCTTTGAGTGAGATGCAGACTTGACTGAACTCTTTAAGTTTTGGCGCAGCAAGAAGACTATCTCTATTGTTGTGTCACCGAAGAATAGTGACGAATAAAGAAAATACAAAGAGAAAGAGATTATCAATTTTTTTAGCATAAAGACAGAGCACTTAAATTACTTCTTCAAGAGAGTAAGGCGAGTACGATTACTATGAATCAATGTCGGTCGACTGTATATATGATTATGAACATTTCATACTATTTCAAATCATACATAATTATTACATAATTCACAACTTTTGAACGGATTGACTGACTCTTTACAAACTTCAACGGAGTTTTCTTCCAATCTTGTTGCATTCACTCAATTAACATGTACTGAGTAGTTCCCACGAAAACCAATGGGCAGGGGAAGAAATGAACACTTTTTTCCAAAAATATATTTTGTGAAATTCACTTTATATTTTCGTAAAATTCACTTTATATTTTCGTAAAAATTGTTCTACGCATGTGACATCACACACTGTAGTAGCCTTCTCATCCAGCAGTGACTGCGCAGATACTTTAAAAATTCATAACTTGAATGGATTGTCCAATTTTCCCTAAACTTTCACTAATGTGCTCTATTGATATTGCTGCATTCACTCAATCCGCATACATATGTATGAAGGTTGACTTGTCCTCTAAGTGTCTGTAACCTCATGGTTTTAAATACCTCTAGCCCTATTTTTTTACACTACACTGTACGACCAGTGCCATACATAAAGAGAGTCTGGACAACTGCTAAAATTAATTGGACGCCATGTCGTTGCCCAGCCAGCGTATCAGAGGGTTAGTGTGCACGCTTATGTAATAATGAAAGCATACCAAATAAAGGGGTAGTGAACAATGGGCACCGCGTATGAGTGCACTTTGGTAACAACATGGCTCCACGAAGATCATGGGACCTGTTTGACCAATCGCAGGCTTTGAAACTCATAAGCCGAAAACCAAGTTGGCCAGACTCTCTTTATGCATATATACGGCACTGTGTATGACAAGTAACTTGAACAGCATTACTGAGCTCGACAGAAACTATCTTTCCCCGGCTTTTTATTGTCTTCGGCTTGGCCATAGAAAATTTCCGCTTCATTGTGATACTGAAGGTTGTGAACATCAATAGAGTAACTGGCTCTAGGCATCGAAAGGAAGAAATTGGATCATCAAGAGGATAACCCTAGCTACTTTAATGATGTTTTAAACTGATGTTAATGCATGTAATGGATTTTCCATCTATAACACAATACTCTGAACTACCTCATAAAAGAGAACCACTGAAAGCAAAGTCTCCACTATATTCAAACCAAGGCTGCACTTCCCCATGTTTGAAACGTGTCTCAATACCCACTATCAAAACTCATTTGCAAATGGCTTTTAGATTGCATTTCTTGTTTCTCGTGTTGTTGCATTTATCAACTCTGTCGTGAGTTGATAGGGAGACCTTGTCACTGCGCAACTCCTTTGCACAGTTTGGCCCAAGGAGCAGAGATGTGAAGTTGGCAATAGTTGGCATGGGAGGTCCAAGCAAGAAATGCATTTCAAAATGACTTTGCATTTATCAACTCTACAGAAATGCATTTCTGGCTCAAACACAATGTGTGATTACACTTTTTTTTTTGGCATTTCAGAGACGCATTTCTAACCCTGTAATCACAACAACTTTCATTTTGAATGTACCAACTGCCAAAAACTCCCTGAAAGTTGTTTGGAAACTTTTAATGATTCTGCACCACAAGTGAGCTGATAAATGCACCCTTTAACACAGAAGGAATGCATGGTGTGCATTGCTGTCTAATCTACTCTTTCTCCTCCTTCTTCCTTTTTCTCCCTTGTTCGTTTTTCTTGTCATACCAGCCAGCAGCGCATATGTGAAACAGTGATTCTGAAATGTGCAGCTCCCTAGGCCAGAAATAATCAATCATGAAAATCTGGGCTCATCCATTTTCCCACATCATGAAATACTGTTCAAAATGATTTGGTCTAGATGAATTAAATTCATCATAAACTTCAAGGAATCATATGTGACCCGCCACAACAAAAGGATCCTAACGTCGCTGATGGCTGAGCTGAGAAAATTGAGTTTGGTCAAAATTGGTCAAAACGATCAGATTTCTGTTTTTTGGCATAATTTTGTATTCTAATGTATCATCTATCCTCTGCTGCAATGTTGAAGGTCAATGATCAAAGGGAAGGCAAGAAATTAGCATTTTTCTGGACCATGATTTTCCGACTTTCAATGGAACAGAGACTTGTCCGAACATTTGGATTTAGCGCCGCAGCTAGATTCTGCCCCTGGCAACAAGGGAGTGATCTTATTGGTCAGTGCGTGGCATCCTGGTTACTGATTAGTCGTGCGTAGACCGCTGGCGCTAAGCTTGAATGAATATCGTGGAGGTTGCTTGGAGCATATAATTGTCAAGAGGTGAAATATGTCTTACCTCCCCATAATCACGCTTGCGTCGGAAGGAGAACTTTGAAGGCAATTTTCTCAAGACGCTGGTTTCTAGACCACTCAACATAATCTCATAAAATCGTTGATATCTCCGCAATGAGTACCTTTATGAGTCGTGTTATATATGAAATTAAAGTGGAATAACAAGGGAATAATGTCATGTCATTTTTAGAAAATTGACCTCCCCGACTTTTGGATCCTTTTGTTGTAGCGGGTCACATACAGACTCAAAAAGATATCTCCTGTCTAGATGCACTTCTACCATCTGCATTGATTTGTATAGTTTGTATATCTAGAGCTGAATGAATAGCGAAACAGATAAAAACTAGAAATGTCGCTACAGCGATTGGTTATATCCCCGCCAAACAACATTTCATAAGCTTTGGTCAAAACAACATTTCATAAGCTTTGGTCAAAAAACTGAGGAAGTAGTTAAATCCGCAAGATCTTTCCTTGATCTTCTGCCATTAATATGCCGTTACCATGGCAACGTACTTTCGGGTACTGTCGAAAAATGCGTCTTGCACATCTACAACCAAAGGCACACATCTGTACCAAGTTTCATAGAAATTGGGCAAAAACTGAGGAAGTAGTTTGCAACACAAAATTTTCCATCATTTTGGCTCATAATATGTGAGCTGTTACCATGGCAACATACTTTTTGTCACTGTCAAGAAATGTGTCATGCTGACCTATATCCTAAGACAAACATTCAATATGAATTCCATGAGACTTGGAAGAACACTGATGAAGCAGTTTTGCCATGAAGCATTTTGCCCTATATTTTACCAATGACATGCCGTTACCATGGCAACGCACTTTTTGCCACTGCGGAAATATGTGTCTTGCACATTAACATATTCAGATGAACATCTGTACCTAATTTCATAAAAATTGATCAAAAACTGTGGGAGGAGTTCGCGACGCAAGATTTGTACCCATTTTTGCCCATAATATGCCGTTACCATGGCAACATACTTTTGGGTACTGTCAAAAAATATGTCTTGCACATCTACAACCCAAGGCACACATCTGTGCCAAATTTTATAGGAATCGGTTGAAAACTGAGGAAGTAGTTCGCAACGCAAGATTTGCAATGGACCGCCCGCCCGCCCGACCGACCGCCCGCCCGACCGACCGCCCGACCGCCCGACCGCCCGACCGACCGCCCGACCGTCCGCTGATTCCTATATACCCCCTTCAAACTTCGTTTGGCGGGGGTATAAAAAACAGATACAAACACAGAAAGCAATTATCTCAATACATCTTTGCTGTACGGAAAGTGTAGGATTGAGCTTCACAATGCACACAGTTGAAGGCTACAGCTCTCTATATCCATTTAATCTTAAATTACTCAGAAAAGACTGTCCATGACTTTCAAACAATAGGTTGGCTTTGACCTCAATATCCTGCCAGCACCATGAACTGCTGACCTAGGTGAGTTTCTTTTTTTTTTCCTTCTTCTTCTTTGTTTCTGTTTTTGTGTTTCCTGGCTGTATAAACACGTCTCTCATTTTCATGAAAAAAAAAATTGAAACTGATAGTTTGTACATTTGTAGCATAAGCCTCAAATTGTAACAATTCCTCAAATAGTTTGACTCTTCCAGTATTTCATTTCATAATTTTCTTATATTTCATTTACAGGAACTTTTGACATAAAAGCTCTACACAAAGTACAAAATCAAAATATCAATACAAACATGGAATATCCTTAAAAAATAAGATTTTGGAGAGGAAAATCAGATTTTCATGAAATCTTGACACCACCACTAACCCATTGGCCTTGGGCCAGTGAAATATCAGGAAAAAAAAATACTTCCCTGATAAGAACAGGCAGGTAAAATGTTGCCCCTTCATCAATATTGATGAGAAAATTATACAGCATCTGCATATTTCCCACCAACTTAGGCTCGTTATTCAACGTTTTTGTAGGGGTCGCAGGAATTCAGTATTAGTACACCTTTCATGCTGCGGTTTTCTGCAGTTTTCTGGGGTTTATATTTTTATTCAAAAGATGAGAAGTCATACTTTCCAGAGACACTATCGTAATGTATTTCACTATGTTTTTGGTACTAAATACTTGTTATAAAATCATGTTGGTTGGCATCTCTGCTATTCCCCCTCCGTTGATACCCTCCATAAATGCTCAATTTAGAGTGAGAATGATGTCATGTTGAACAATTTTTCCACAATGAATCTGGTTGTTTGTTTGCTTGTTTGTGCATTAGTTGTACTTCAGGTTGGCACTGTATGCAATTCAATGAGTCCTATCACTTGCATTCACTGTTGGGACCCCAAGGTTATCACAAAATAACCATGATGAATACGTCAAAGCCCCTTATTACCTGGCAACATCACAAATAGATCATACAACAGGATTTTCTCTCATACAGCAGATTTAAATCAAACCTATGCAGCCTGCACTGTATTGCTGTTGACTTATATTACAGTTAAGATCTCAGGCAACATGCGAGTAACATATAATGGATACCATGAAAAAACTGTTTACGATTTTCTGTGACAATCGTAGCAAAAGACCCTTTGTCAGATGTTCCCTGTAGCATGCTACATGTAATTGCTATGCATATGTTGTTCGTCAGATAATTATTTGTATTTCTTGTACGTACTTGTACTTGTACGTACTTGTAAGGAAAGTATACTTCCACAGTTTTGTTTGTGGACAATGAAATAGTTAGTCAAATTCAATTCATTACGATAGCATTTAATGATCTATTCATGTAAGAAATGTGGCAAGTTTGATGTGAACTGTGATCTTTTGTTTTAAACAAATTTCCATGATTTTACGAGAAAGTGCATGCCTAAGAACATATCAGTCATATATACTTATACTATTCCAATGAAAAGATGTTGAAAAAATAATAAACTACCAAAACTTCATGATACCTTCAACATAATAAGGACTATGTACAATTCATATAATCTCATTAAAGACTCTTGACCTACCAGGCTGTCATTCTTAGACTATACCAAAATAAAGGGGAAAAAACAACAAATTTGACTTCAAATCATCATGATTGAGCTAGCAGACACTTTCAAAAGTATAAATTTAAGCCTCCATGCAAACCTTTTTTTTTTCTTTTTCTTGGAATCAATAATTTTTCTGGCGTACCTGGAAATTGTCCTTTGTTTCTTTTTATCATCATGATCATCACAATACACCATACAGTAATACACAGACTGAAGACAATGGACACACAATGAAGGCGTTACAAAAACACGAAGGCACACTTAACTTGAGTAGTCGCCACCAAAATCGTGCTTTGCTGTTTAATGTTCATGAGATGCATGACACTGCCATTGTTCGCAAATTCCTCTTAACACCGCCCGTTTCTCATGCGACATTCAAATGCAATGGCAATGTATTTAATAGATGATTTGCACAAATCGTGCTTCACGCATTGTTTGCAACATTGTAAAGGGGAAGAGTTCTCCTATTCCTAAGTACAAAGTCGCTCTTTAATAGACAAATGTGCTACCAAGTCGCGTCCAAACACCTAAGAACAGGGCTGCCAACATTGGAAACTAGTTGAGAGTGAGACTCCCATAGGCCAATGCTATAATTTAGGAGTCAAAATGAGTGAGATCAATAGAAATGCATGCAAATGAAATAAAGTTTCAGAGTGAGAAAGGACCAAAATGCACGAGTCTCACGCTCAATGCGTGAACCCAAAATGGCGTATTACGGTACATCAAATTTGTACCCACAAAATGGACTCATCAGGGAGGACACAGACCCTCAGTGTATTTTGTTACAATACCAAATTCACAACCCAAATACAAGGCATATTTCATTACTGTATAAAGTATAAATTACCCTAATTGTCATTTTACTAATTGAATACTGTTTATGCTTTAAACTGATAAGGGACTTCAGTTATAAAGCACATGTCATTAGTGTATGACAATCCACAACACATGTGGTAGCTTGAATAACTATTTTTTTTAATAGACCCCTGAATGGTAACAAAAAGAAAAAAACAAACAAACAAGTATTTTTCAAGAAAATGTCAATGACTAAGAATATCTAAAAACAGATCCTTTTAAACACTTTTGTTCTAAAGGAAACCAAAACCCGAAGAGATGTGGATTGAGCGAAAGTAGCAACATTAGCAGAACACATCAGTGAAAGTTTGAGGAAAATCAGACAATCGATGCAAAAGTTACAAATTTTTACAGTTTTGGTGTTGGAACCATTGGATGAGGAGACTACTAGAGGTTATGGCGTCATGTGTGGACAATAATATAAAGAAACTATGATGGGAATTCCACAAAAATTCATTTTCCATGAGAATTACACATTCCATCAACTTGATACTGACTTGGTACTAATGAAAAACATACTTGAAACAACTATTTCAGTATAAAATAGCAAGATTGTCAATCAAAATCCAATCAATTCAAACATTCTCCATTTGCACATTTTCTTCTTTGATTCACATGACAACAAGCTGTGCTCTCTGTAACCCAAAAGATGTATTTCATGAGTTTTTATTCATTCAAAACAACCGTGAAAACACTTTCACAAGTTTTGATACTATTCAAGTGTAATAACACAGCACTACTAGCGTGATTGTCAACCTAGAAAACAATTACCCAAGTCAGGATGCTGATGAGCGAATCTAATAAAATCCTTTAAAGGTTAAAGCAATTGGTATCTTAATAATCAATTATCGGTCCCATTCACACACAAGAGTGATTGGTTTTTGGACCTTACTGCTATCAAAAGTTAATTTCATTTGCTACATTGTATCATTCACACATATGGCAAAAACAACAACAACTCAGCTGCAAGCAAAGTACTTTCAATCTCCACCCTGTACATGCCTTTCCAACAATCACCAGGTAGTGTGGCAAATTGCATCCTGGGAATTAAACACTCTTTTTAAGGTGCCATTCATGCAGAATTTATAAGGTTAACTATTGCAACGATTTCCGCTATAAAAAAAAAAAAGATAGGATGAAGTGATATTTGTATGACAGGGATCGCAACAGTTAGTGATTTTGTTCTTGTGTCCATTCACAATAGTTTCTATACATTGTATGCTAGAGTCACACACGGTCGGATTTCGTACCGGGTCCATAAAGAATTAAAACCGCATCGACCCGCATTGACCCACATCGTAACCCATGTCAATTCCTGATGGATTCCGGGGGCTATGTATGATACAGTAGTGAAATATTTTTGGTCATGTTCACAATTTTCTCAGGGATTTCAATTCCGTATTGATATCCAAATTGACCCGGTTTGAACCGCATTGACTTGCATCGACCCGCTGCAACCCCCAGCGTAAAACCGCATGGACCCTTGCTGACCGCATTGCTTTCATGCAACGGATGATGACAAGGTTTACATCCTGGTCGGTACGGGTCGAAGCGGGTTGACACTGGTCAATAGGGGTCAAAAAGGATTCAGTTAAGGATTTTAAAGCAGATTTTTATACAGTTCGACATGGGTCAATACGGGTCTCTACGGCTCGAACCACGACGATACAGTTTTAATTCCTTATGATGGACCTGGTTCAAAATCCGGCCGTGTGTGACTGTAGCATAAATTGCCCTCCATTCCGGGACTAATCCGGCTCATTTTCACCCGAATCAAAACCGTTTTGTGACCCTGCCGTGTGTGACTCTAGCAATAACAGTACAACATACAGGTAGTAGTCTGTTTAACCCTTTCTGTGCCTTTAACCTTTGACAGTGTGTACAATGCTACGGGGTTTTCTGTACCAATCGGCACTCAAAACATACAAAGGCTTAATCATGATGTACATTGTAAGTGTTTAAACTGCCATTCTGAACTACATACAAGTTGGCTTTCAGTGAAGTGATATCAAACAAACAAAATGGTACCTGTAGGCTTTCATTAAAGGGGATGGCTAGTAACTGATCAGTGGGAATGCTGGGGGATGATTGTTCCAATCCTTGTGGGATTCATTTAAGAGTACAGTATATTATTGTTGTGTGAAAATTATTTGCTTCAGAATGGTCTCATATTCAAGTAATGTGCAGTTCAATGTTTCCAGGTTAGCATGCCTGTACAGTGACGGGGCGATCGTTATCGGGCCGTTAACGATCAGACCTAAATAGAGAGCATGATGGAATGTCACAATATCACATGTTTTTGTGAAAGAGTAATATCAGCAGCAACTACATATGCAAATTAGGTGAGGTCATAAGGTCATGGCTGCACAAGTCTCCAGATGATTTACATGCCTTTTCTTTTAACACCTTATTACCTCTGCCAAGAGAGGAGGAATTCATTGGCATTTGTTTGTTTGTGCACAAAATAACTCAAAAAGTTGAGAACAGATTTTGTAAAAAAAAAAACTTACATGAAAGATTGAGAATGACACAAGGAATAGATGATTAGATTTTGGTGGTGATCCAGGAATTTTTATGGATTTTATGAAGGATTTTCGATATTTTGGCAGGTAGGGTCAATGACCTCAGAACTTAAAGCTGCGCATTTCTGAGCTTACGCGCAATAAAGTGTGCGCTTTGCACGAGCAAGGCACCAAACAGCTGGAAGTTGATAACATAACAAAAGGCTTAAATTGTAAAATCAAGTGATTTCCAGCATCAATGAGTATAAATCATTGATTTCATTTGGAGGACAAGATCAGTGGTGGAAATGAGGCGCTTGGCAGAGGTCTGCGCTCTCAGAGTGCTTCTCTAGTTATAAATACAGAGGTGTGAACCGTATGTATCCTGCACATAAAATCTCTGTTGTGCTGCAATAACCTGCCAATAAATTTACTGAAAGACCCACTCTCAAAATACCCATTCAGATTTTCTTAAGTGTGTACTTAATGAAATCAAAACTGTCCTTTGTGCAGGAAATCAGTACATCCTGGATAATTTGTTTTCTCAAGGCTGGCGGTAATTCAGATTTTAATTTGGCAATATAAACATTCTTTCTATTTCAAGGCTCTCATAAATTCCCTTCGTCTCAGTTCAAAGTGCAATTTAACTCTGTAGAGCAAAAACAAATGACAGACTGGTAGTGGTACAACTAGTTCCATCGAAATCCGACATAAAATGAAAGAGTTATAAACTTTCATGGTTTCCCATATGTGTTAACCTAACACTGGTCTAAACCACACAAACTATGCCAATCGGATGTGGTCATAATGTACTGTAAAACATGATATATTCGCGGCATGAATTTTTTGCGAATTGGAGCCGACGGCCTTTTTTGCGGCATGAAATTTTCGCGAACTGCCACTGGCATTCAATTGATGGATATAGTGTATAGACAACAAAATTTCGTGTGCATTTTAATTTCGCGAATCTTTGCGCTCACGAAATTCGTGAAATTAAAATGCATGCAAACATTCCTCGCTTTACAGTATCCTCTCACAGCTCTTCCACTGGTAGTGTATACAGCATTTATCTGCTTGTAAAAATTTTTACAAATAATGCTTTCCTCAATAATTTTGGAACTATAACAACCCCTCTGCCCAAAAAGGTCATTATTGTCACATCGTTACACTTGAACTATAATTTGTTGCAAATGCCAAGTATTTCGTCATTGTTACAGTATATTTTGAAGAAGAAATCAAGAAGAACCTCGAGTATTCTGATTACCGGGTACGTCACTTCTGGTACAATGTGAATCGGTGTGAATGCAGTGCATGCATGCAAGCAAGCAGAGAACGAAGCTACAATGTACAGCTGTACATGTTGATATTGATCAGGCGAAGTGGCATTGGTGTTCAAAATTCTCAATCTACTGTTCTTTTACGAAATCTGACAACGACATTCTTTTGCTATCAGAAATTTTAAGATGTACCATATCTGACAGTTTCTTCTGGAATTTCAAGGTCAATCATGGAAGAAAAGCAGATAATTTTGTCTCATAAAATACCGATTGTGGGTCTGTTTCCGTTCCAGAGCAGCTATTGAATACCCGGATGTCCATCCATGAGAATACAAATGTAGGTCAAAAGGAAAACTGTGAGCTGATAACATCATCATCTCATTTAAAGAGGAAATCCACCCCAACAATAAGTAAACTTCAAAGGAAAGGGAAAAACATTCCATTCAGAATGATACAAGAAAGACAAATATTAGATAATAAGAAAGATACAACATTTTGGAATTTTGGAATTTTCTTTTAAACACTTCCTGACCAGTCCACATTTGAATATTCAAATGAGCAAGATGATGATGTCATGCTCTCACAATTTCTTATTCATTTCATATACAGATATGACAAAGACCTCATATTTAGTCTGTATGAATATAATCTTATTCATTTCATATACAAATATGACAAAAATCTCATATTTCAGCTGTATAATATGATAAATATTAAACTTTTCTTGAAACCACCCAAAATAAAAAAGAACAAAATATGTTACTCTGATATATCTTGGTATGAGAACATGCTTTTACTCATATTAGCTGAAATTAATAATTTTTCCGAATTTATAAAAACATCATACATGAAAAATTGTGAAGGTATGACATCATCAACCTGCTCATTTGAATATTCATAAGGACTGGTCAAGATATGGTAAATTTGAAAAAAAAAATGAAATTTAAAGATGTCATATCTTCTGTATTTCTCATCTGATTTTTGTCATTTTTGTATTGTTCTGATGGAATACTTTCTCTTTCTTTTTGGAGTTTATTAAATTTTTGGGTGGATTTCCTCTTTAAAGGACAAATCCACTTTCAAATGTAAACAAGTATTGAGAGAATGCAGCAATATCAGTAGAACACATCAGTGAAAGTTTGAGGAAAATCAGACAATGGGTCTAGGGCAATTATCCCCTGGGCAATTACCCCGAACTCTGCCCCCTGGCCCTAATCCTGAACCTAATCCTAACCCTATCCAAACTCCAAACCCTAAACCTAACCCTAATCTTTAATCTAACCTTACCACTAACCAGTATTTAGCTGGAGGGTAATTGCCCTCTGGGGGTAATTGCCCGAATATGCAGACAATCTATTACCAAAAGTTATATTTTGAATTTTCTGCATAGTCACTACTGGATGAGAAGACTACTACACTAACATTGTATGATCACATGCATAGAACGATAATATCGTTCTATGCATGTGATCATAAGGAAAAAATTAAGAATTACCCAAAATTTTATTTGTTGAAAAAAGTAAACATTCCCTTGACTCGCTGCTGACATATGTTGAGGGAAATATTATTCCCTCTGTCTTCTGAAAGAGGCACATCAAGTGCTCTATTATCATGTGAGAAAAGTGAAGATATGTTGATTTTCTTTATATTTTCCTTATAGCGTTCTATGCATGTGACATCACAAGCTGTAGTAGTCTTCTCATCCAGCTATGGCAGGATTGAAGCTTCAAAAATTCATAACTTTTGAATGGATTGTCCAATTTTTCTCAAGCTTTCACTGATTGTTTCCTACTAATATTGTTGCATTCCCTCAACAAAGGTGGACTTGTCCTTTAATTTGCATACTGTATTCGCCGGCAATAAGACCGCACTATTTTAAACAAAAATGAATACTATTACATCAACGTGAGGCCTATACGCAAGCACAAGCAAATTATTGTCTTTCCAACTCAAGGGAATCACCAGCCTTACCAACATCACGTATTCGTAGAACCATGCAATATGCCAATAAGCAATGCAATATCACGATTGAACTAAAATCAGTCTTACAGACAGTGTTATCTTCTGTAATAGTGACATGGTTTGGGGTTTTGTCTTGTTTTTTTCATTATCACTTTCGCTTCGTCGGTGCCAATTCTGTGGACATTTGAAAAAGATAGTCCTAAAAAGAAAGCACAGCACGATTGCAAGTTGGTGTGCATAGCCATATAGCGGTAACTGCAATTCTGCACACATCACACAATGGCACTATCTCCCGCAATACTTGGCTATTGAATATTGCAGTGTGTAAGAATAAAGACACACCAGTACTTGACTATTGAATAGTGTGTGTGAGTGCACATACGCTCAGTCATTCTTCACACTAGGGTCCTACACACAGAAATATATCCAAATCTGACACATTGCATCAACTAGAAAAAAAAAAAGTTAAGATAAAACAAACAAATTATTGTTAGGAAACATGATGAATTATGTAGAGTTAAAGTTGAATATGGTCTGGGTAAGGTATTATGATTAAGCTGTAAAAAGGTGTTAATAATGCAATGCATTTACTATTCTGATGCAATACATTTATCAAATTAAATGTAATTGAGAGTGGAAGATCCTGCAAAAAGGTGCCACGACACTGTATCTTTTAAAGCGAAAAATCACTCCATGTTTTAATCGATGATAATTTAAAGAGTAATGAAGTCACACAATCAATTCAGTCACGTTTCAGCCAAATCAGCAGTTTAAGAAAAGGCAGTCACTGAAATTTGAAGGTTCATGCTTTTTGTTGAAACAGTTAGTTGCTCATAATTACTTCATGTTGCACCATAAGTGATGAAGTCATACCAGTAATTCTCCCATTAAGATATCAAAGCATATCTATGACCCAAACTAGTATCATAAAAACCCCACGAGGCTTTTATCACATCTTGTTAATGAGAACTCTAACATGTGGACAGACAAACATGGCATACAGACAGCTACTGTACAAAACATTATGGCTCCAGCATCCCGCAAGATGAGGCATACAATAAAAATTATGATCGTATAACGATGAGAAACTTGTTAACCCTGGGGAAAGCCACAGTAGTGTTGACTAAATCTGAACAAGTGCCTTCTGGCAAACCAATGGACTCAATGAGCCTGTTGTTATCAGAGCTAATGAATGTAACAGGCACATTTTATTATCTCTGATATCATTCTTACTCTTACACTCTCCACAGTGCATTGTAATAGGGACTTTATATGATAGTGATACATTGCGCTTTACAAGCAATACTTAGTGTAACAGCGGAAATTTTTGAAGGAGTACACTGTAACTTCTCACCCTCAGCTGGAGATGAATTTTGCATGTTTTTAATTCCATGAAATTGATTAAAATATAAGATAGTGTTAAATCTAACAAGCAAGAAAATATGCATGTTTAAAAGTTTGCATTAGTTTCTTATTGCGCAAAATGAAACAAATACTCCATTTTTATGGTATACGATGAGAAGTAGTAGTTTGTAGATCATATGCACTGCTTTAATAGTTTGTAGTAGTTAGCACAAAGTAGCGGTGGCAGAATTTGTATGTCAGCTTTGATAAGAAAGCTTTGAGACAAAAGCCAATGAATAATTATAACATTTGCTAAATTATGATGTATGGCATACTGGCCAATAGCACACTCATTGAGTCTCTGTAGTTCCTGTGCAACCACTGACAAAGCCTACATTATCTCCTGATGACAAACACAGTTGCCATTTCGGAATCGGTACAACTTTGAATTTCAGCTGTTCGAGAGTACACCCCACGGCTGCAGACTTTGTACTCTCCGCCTCGGTCAGGATCACGACAAACAAACAGACAAACAGAACAAGCTAAAACAACAACAAGCAATGCAAATACTGTGAGTACACGAGAGTCACAGTTTCTTTCAGTGACCAACAGGGTGCACACTCCAGGGAATGCATATAGACGTGTCAGATATATATACACTTGTATATAGACTGCTCATAGTGCATTTACCTGCATTGTCTAACCACCTGACTCATTGCAGTGTATGATTAATAAAATGGATTCTGTTGTGTGCCTCTTTGAATTTGTGTTACACAAGTATTTTGATCCAATCAGTAGATGTGCAGAACCCAACACCGACACAAACGGCATCATCAAAATGTACAAGAAAGCAATAAGAAACATGTGTACTTTAAGAACAGAAATGTTTGCATGTATAATTTAAATTTCCCAAATTTCGCGAGGGCCAATATTCGCGAAATCAAAATGCACATGAAAGTTCTTATCTACAGGACAATGCATTGGATGCTTCTGGCAATTTGTGAAAATTCCATGCTGCAAAAAAGGCTGTCTGCCCCAATTCATGACAATTTCATGGTGCGAATATTTCTCACTTGACAATAGCAGTGTGTGTGTATGTGTGTGTGTGTCTGTGTGTGTGTGGGATTTGCATGATTTGCAACAAAAAAAAAAGGGGGGAGGGTAAGAAATCACCCTTGAGGACAAAAGGTTAAAAAAAAATACTAAAAAGGAGATCACTGTAGAACACAATAATGTTTTCATGCTATTTCTCATTATCTTCCTATTTCACAAACATAAAATAATTAAGCCCAGAAAAATAAACAAACAAACATTATCACTACTAATCAAATGAAAATACAAAGCATGTGATAAATTCTGTCTTGGATGACCTTTCACAGCATCCTGCATTTTACCCGACCGATGATAACAAGATCTGCTAAGCAGGTCAACAACTGCACACTTCTATTGTCAAAGTGTCAGAAATGAAATCTATATGTGAAATTTATTTTTGTATGATCACCATCAATTTTAAGCAATTCTTTAGAACATGCTGATAATGTAGAGTGGATATTTTCTTGCAATTTTTATCCCCCTTTGCTCTTCAAGTTCAATTTGCAGCCTGTAATTATTGTCTTTCTTATTACAATCAAACATCCATGAATGGTGTTTACACCAGCCATCTTTCAGCACTGATGCCTTAGCTGATAATTTCTTCTTTCCACATACAAAAATAACCATCGATATAATGTGATCTGCAACACTAACGCTACCACTTTAATTTGATGTTGATTTTGTAGTTAGTGATAAACTAACATTCCTGATGTGGAGATAAACTAATGCCAAACTTCCTCTTTTTGTTACAAGCTCTTGTCTAAACCCGTTGAGGACGAGTCCCAAGTATACTCGGGCAATGCCGGTCTATGTACACAAATGGGAAATTTGTGTTGTAGCAAAATCAGCCCATCCTCAACAGGTTAAACACGAGTATTAGCGTATTTGAATTCTAATTTAATGATGTTCATGAAGAAAAGAGGTCTTACGTTAGATGGTAAGCACCAATATCCGTAAAGGTCAACGCCAATGGCAATATTAAATGCCAATGAAGGATTTAAATTCAACATCTTTACTTAGAATAATTCAGGCCTTGAGTGGCCATATCCCCTTTCAACTGGACCTTGAAATAGGCCTAGACTAAAGGACCGACAGTTCAATTCACAGAATCATGTCACAAGAGTGTACACTGTGCCTTTCCATTTTAGTCCCAGTTGCTCAGTTGACCTAGATCTATATATATCTTTCTACAAAGTGGCATGCACTATGAGTCCGCTGCATTCTAATTCTTTCTACCCGAGAAGTTCAGGCACGTCAAGCAGCGAAGCACGCCCGAAAAACGGCACTTGTCTACATCTACTCAACGTATTTAATAGTAGGCCTAACTGGCTAAGCTAGTTATCAAATGATTGACAACCCTCTACACCGCATCGCGGTATTTCATGAACGGGAAAGTCCCGGGTAGGTAGTGAGGTTCTTACCCGCCGAAGCCAGTCGCTGACATCTTCGACACTCCAGCTGTATGGATCTTCCATACCCGCCATGATTTTTGTAAAGACTGTAATTTTCGAGTATTCCTGATACTTTCCGCAATCAAACAGCGTCTGTCAGCGAAGTGACACACATAAGGAGTTACATTAGTCACTTTTATCTGTTACAAGTTACTGACTGACACACATTCCCTTCGACTAGGTTCGTGCAGCCATCGAATTGAAAGCTTCCGTAGCAATGTGTAGTTTACGTACGGAAATAGTTCTGCACTTCCTCGTTTCTTTTTCGGACTTGTGCGCATGTCTACGCGCATAAAAAGTTGACGGACACAAAAGTTTGAAAACTATTTTGTACAACGATTGTTTTTCCAGTTTCTGCATTTTTCGTCTGTTTTGATTCTTGTTTTCTCTTGTTGTTTTCCTGTACCAATTTTCATTATAGGGTGTTGAAGGAATGCACTTATATTATAAGAAATTTTCTCTATTCTTCAACCTTGTGTAATCATTAAAAAAAAAGTCAAGCTGATTTCAAGGCGATAGGGCCTACTCTTGTCAAAGGGGAGAGATTCTTGCAAAATAGGAGGGGGGGGGGGGTAAATTCGCTCATGAGTTGACGATACTAATTTCAACATTCGTTTCACCTACTTATCCCTTGTAATTGATACACAGTTTATAAACCCCTGCTTGGTTCATATTCCGTTTCTCAAAATGACATGGAATATCCATTCAATTAAGTTTCTTTTAATGTGTGATTTGTGCCCGACATACAGGGACTTGATGGTTGACTTTTGAGAAAGCATGTACAACTTAACGAAGAGAAACGAAGATCACGAGCAAAATCCGCTTTGCGTTATTTTTTTTTTTCATTGAAAGTGTTGTCACTCGGTTGTGATTTTCTTTTTTTCTTTTTTTGATCAGTTCTATTGCATTAATTAATTCTTCAATTCCATTATTTGACTGTTATGTCGTAAAGAATAGCTGAGAACACTGCAGACGCGCGAGGTAGATTTTCATACCGAATGTCCAAGAAAGATATCTCTTAATTGTTTGTATCTACATGCTCTAGTTTCTTTAATTTTTGATATGATATTCTCTTCTCTTTCATCTAGGCGTTGCTTAAAAATGGGTGTGTGATATTAATATATATATATATATATATATATATATATATATATATATATACATATATATATGAAGAGCTTTCAACCAAAAGGGGCAAAATCCATTAAAAAAAAATGATAGATTTAGCGCTATTTCAGCAAGCTCTTCAATTATATATATATATATATATACCCTGTATATATTCACAATTCTGTTTATTAATGTCTGAATATTGGTAGGGAGCGCTGTGGCATAGTGAATTAGACTCCCGTCTCCCAATCGGAGGACCCGAGTTCGATTCCCGCTCAGTGGTTACATCCTTGAAAAAGATTTTTTTTTCTCAACGCTTGTATAGGGCGTTAATAATGGCAGGGCCCTCTTGTAGAGCAGTGGCAACACTGAAGAGGCTACCCTTGATAAAGAAGACCTCATCATTATTATATTTATCTATCTAATTGTTAATCTATCTTGCTGTATGTTTGACTTTACTTCTTCATCAACACATCGTCCTTCTCATCATTCATTAGTGTATCTTAGTCTCCACTGTGCACGAAATGCAGTTGGTCTATATAAATAGAGCAACGAATAAACCACAGACTTAGTCATTCCTTTGATCGTCGATACCGTGGTTGACGTCTGAATTTCTCATTTAATTTAATCTAGTCCACACTTGTATATAAGATTGAATGATGTAATATGTTTTCGTTCTGTTATATTGTATACATGCACGGACTTGCAGAATAACAGCCGATGGCTGAGCAAGTTTCCTTTTTATTAACGTGTTGAAATAAAATGAAAATGAAATGAAATGAAATGAAATGATGTATGCTGGTAAAAGTGCTGCGTTATTATGGATAATCCCTCCCCATATACCCCCCCCCCCCCCCATTCCTTCATTGGATAGCACACTGAACGGGATTGTCCTGTCATTCAAGTTTTCTACTGCATTATTGGGCATCGGATTCGGTTGATGTTCGTTACTTCAAAAGTTCGCTAATCCGAAAATGAAATAAGGTTCGTTATTCCGAAACACACTGATTCCGTAAATCTAGATGTTCGTTTATTCGAAAATGAAATAAGGTTCGTTAATTCGGGGAAAATAAAAAAGGTGCAGACTTATGAACCTTCCGAATCACAAATCTTATTCCGTTTCCGGATTAACGAACCTGGGGAATAACAAATCATCGGAACAGTGTATTTCATTTTTCGAAATTACGGACTTCGAAATAACGAATCTTCGGAATAACAAACTTTTAGAATAACGGACTGTAACCCTGTATTAATTACTATTTACATAACCAGGCATAAGACACTGCTCTTACTTCAGATGAGGCGGAGGGCATAATAGGACAAAGCTTGGAAAACAGAAAACTGCTGCGCCGTGCATTATTTTGTTATGTTAATATCTCAAACACAACGGCGTTCGAAAAGTAAATCTATGAAAATAGCAAGTAGCACCAATATTTCTCGTCATTTTTGTCAATATTGCTTTGAAACTGATGATGATAAACACCTGTTGCTGGTTGTGAGCCACTTTCTTATGAATTAAAAGCTTATAAAGTACCATGCATGGAGCCATCGAAAGTATAATTAGGCAACATACTAAGAACATCGTCATTTAGGACGGCATAATGAAAGTATACTCGAAATTATGCCTGCACTATTCACCAATTGGAATTAATTGAATTGGAGAAAAGGCAGTGGAAGTATGATAGAAAAGAAACAAGAAGGGGCGAAAGAAAGGAAAAAGAAAGATACTGAGATGAAACAAGAGAGGGGAGGCAAGAACACAAGGCAATAAAAGAAGAGACAAGATGCTATAATTTAAGATTTGTTGGAATATTATAGACAGACAAAATGTTGCAGTTGGTCCTTTTATGCGGACAATGATAATAGTGACATGCCCAACACGAGGAGTATTTTACACAATACTAATTGTCTTGTGTAAGTTTCACGAGACCAACACGCATTTCCATTACATTGGAAAGACATAACGGACAGAGTATTGTGACGTGAAATGAAGATCGTATAGGCCTAAGTAGTCGAAGCAGGCGCACTTGTCGGTCTGTCATTTCCGAAAGACATTGGCGCTTTAATAGCCCTAAATAGCCCTAATGTGACGGAGCAGCTGTCAATTATGTTTGTACTCTTTATAGTTTCCCCGTCAGACACACCCTTCAAGCGGCATCAGAGCTTGCTTAAGATATCGACAACTGGACAATAATAATAGTTGACAGTTCATCGACCTACGCGTCCTGAACCACTCAACGAAAAGATGTCCGAGGAATCCAGATCAAAAAGCAGTCAGTTCCTGATAAAGAAAACTGACGAAACACACACACACACACACACACACACACACACACACACACACACACACATAAACATACAAGATACAGACAAAGCAGACTTTGGTGGACAACGGAGATGTATTCTGTTTAGAAAAACACATTTCTTTATTATTTTCACGATGCCTCTTCTTCTAAAGGTATTTTTTTTTACTATAAAACATTGATTGTACAGCAAAATTTCTCACATTAATGATTCATTGTTTTTCGTCTTTGTTATGTCTTATGTAATCTAAGTTTCTCTATAGTATGGAAGGCGTAAAATGAACGAAAAGAAATAACATGAAATTCAAATGTAAAAGTTAATTTTATTTTATGATCTTTGCATTATGCTCCTTTCAATTTTAATCTAAATTCGTTTTTATATTGAAATGACTTGATTCCTCCTTTCCCCATCAGGAAACGATTTCGGCTGACTAGCATGAGGATACGTGTACGGCGATGTTCCAAGTTAGTCACCTCAAAAATGCTGCCTTGAGTAGGTATTGGTCCCTGATGTGGAGAGCAGCAATTAGTCAATCGACCAACCAACTTTGAGCTGGCGGTAAACCACTGATCTCTGTTGCGGGATGCATGCCCGTAGAGAAAGAAGTTGACGTAAGGTCAACGTAGATGGCGGCCGGTCACACAAATTATATTGGTACTTTGATGTGTAATTCATATCAGAACACTGACACCGGAGATATTGCCATCTTCATGCAACGATATTTCCTTTCTTTTCTTTTCTTTCTTTCTTTCTTTCTTTCTTCCTTTCTTTCTTTCTTTTTAGTGTGGCAAAAAAATGACAATAGGCAATTCAAAAGGCAAACATGTAAATACCATGTATAATTCAGCCCCTCTTTTTTATGAGACACAAAATATCAATGAAGAATTCATTAGAGAAAGAAGTTGACTTTTAAGGTCAACGTAGATGGCAGCCGGTCATACAAATTATATTGGTACTTTGATGTGTAATTCATATCAGAACACTGTCAACGGAGATATTGCCATCTTCATGCAACGATATTTCTTTCTTTCTTTCTTTTTAGTGTCGCAGGAGAATGACAATAGGAAATTGAAAAAGCAAGCATGTAAATACCATATAATTATCACCCCATCTTTTTTATGAGACACAAAATATTAATGAAGAATTTATGTGCCTGCGAATTTTTATACAGGATATGTGGATGAATGAATTCCTATATGAATTAATCAACCAACCAGCGAAGCAACCATGCAGCTGATCGATAAGAGGTGTGTGAAATATCATAGAGGTTAGATAAAGAACCAATGAGTTTATTATTCCATAGCTGATTAACTGACTGGCAAACAATGATACGCAAATTAATTGAATCATTGTTCATTGTTTTTCATTGCATTGTTATGTTAATACGTGTATATAAAATAATGTTGCAATCGCTGTTGGAAATGAAATAAAACGTAATGAAATGAAATGAATAATTGCATTGTTTATGTTGACTCGGTATGTCTCGCTATGTCTCAACTTGATCAGTCGGGCATATACACTCAGCAAAAAAAAAAAAAAGAAAGTGAACACTTTTTCAAGTTCATATTTCTCATAGAAAATTAAGCTAAATATTAATGCTTTATATACCATGTCAAAGGTAATTTCATTGGCTATCAACCTGGTAGGTCAATGAAAAGACAAACTTTACGCATGAGTGAACACATTTGTTTTTCTCTTCCAAAGCACAAAAGTAAAAATTGCAAAAATGGACAAGTTGTCATTCATGCGCATGTGCTCTTCCATGTGACAATGACAACTAAAGACAACTCAAAACAACAAAAAATACAAATCAAGTTTCAAAAATCATCTTATGATCTCTATAATGACTTTGTAGTCCACAAAGATGAAGAAAGGCGAAAAATCTCCTGTCAAATCCAAATTCAAATGGCATGAAAGAGGAAATTTAACAAAATTGGTAGAAATTTCAAATGTTATTTCAAATTAAGAACTTTGAAAATGATATTTGGTTCTTGAATTTGTCTCATGAATTCTTAAATTCCTAAATCAAAAGAATGAAACAAAGAAAGTCTGCCCATTTTATCACCTTTGCGGCTTACTCCCTGTGTCATTTTGAAGTTAGATTCGACATTAAACTCTTATTTCCCCCTTTAGTTTCCCCATTTTGTTTGTGTTTGAGGATATAGAGAGATACAATGGGACGAAAAGCTTATTTTTGCTATTAAATGCATGTCTCTCATTGTGTTACATTGGTATATTTTGTTATCATTGCTATCTTAAAGGGCGTTTGCAAATGAACGACAAAAATGTCAATTTTTGCAATTTTTACTTTTGTGTCTTGAATGACAAACGTCACTGTGTTCACTCATGCATGACATTTCCCTTTGTATTAACCTACCATAACACAGGTTGATAGCCAGTTAAATAATCTTTAATATGGTATTTAAATTATGACACAATGATTTTGATCAAAATCTTATATTAGAAATATGTGTTGGAAAAAGTGTTTATTTCTTCTTTTTTTTTTTGCTGGGTGTATTATTAAAGTGCGAGGCGTAGTGCGTGTGAAGAAAACATTTTCCGAATGTCAGACGTTCTTTTAAGGTCGAGTAAACTATTTCTTGAACATCTGCCTATACGTTTCCAGAATGCTATACTTGTCAAAAATAAAATGTGATAAAAATCAACAAAGTTGTTTTCGTTTGTTTATTAGTTAATGATGCCCAGTAGCCTAAGTGAGTGGATCAGTTTGGATTTAGTTTACGCATGACCACAAAAGAAGTAACTTGATGATTAGCAGGACGATTTTATGTCATGCTTGAAATGTAATTTCATAACATTATCGTATTGATTTGAACAAAGGAGCAAAGACTAAACAGAAGTGTCATTATAATCGGATATACATAAAAACGTTAAAGAATTTCTACATTTTATGATAAAAAAAACAACAACAACAAGCAAATCAAAATAGGTAATTATGTCATCACTTCACACTATCTTCCTATTAGATTTTATACAGAATTACTCTCAATTGCTATTGCTTTCAAATACTATCATGTTTTTCGTCGATGACGTAACATTAAAAGTTGCAACTTCATTCCTATACGAGTCAATCTTCCATTTAATACAGAGGATATTAATATTTTTTTTAATATTCTGATTAATTTTGTTTTAAAAAAGAAACTTTAGAGAAGATTTGTGAATAGTTTGATGGAACATGAATTGTTAAGTGATGCATTACATCATCATCATTTCTGCCAATTTGAGTTTGTGGTTGAGTTATCACTGATTGAATGCAAAATCCCATGACTTTGGTATTTCACGTCCAATTTCCACGGAACACATACCTCTCATTCTATTCTGATGATTTTGTTATATTCATTAAAAACAACTTGAAAATAGTGTGGAATTGCGTTTATAAATTCGCCTTACAAGAAGGACCTGGCAATATAAATTATTGTGTAAAGTACCGTACTTATTCTTCCTCTGAACATCTCTTGTCAAAATATGAATGCATGGATAGTGGTTTTTGATAGATTACTCTGTAGTGAACATGTATGCTCATTGTTTTATCATAGCAGAATTCATGATATGAAAAGGGATTTTACTTTGAAAAAGTCGCGAAGAGAGCCCACACACAGAATTTACGGAACATACGGAATTATACCAAACAGAAATTGTCTCGTCGTTGCTCAAAATGTTTATCACACCAGCATGCATAAGCTTTAAAATTGCCAGACAAAAACATGCAGTCGAACACAATCCACTTGCTACTAAACTAGATAAAAAATGACGCCGCACTTTACAGTTGGACTTTTCGAAGTGCAACAGGTGGCAGCCCGCTGCCCGCACTGCGCTAAACTGGTACTAGTATTTCCAGCGCCATCTTTTGACAACAACTTGTAGTGTCGTTTGTATTGTGCAGTTCAAAGAGGTATACGTCTTCATTAATAAAATCAATCATTCTGCTGTATTTCAAAAGCAGGGTAGGCGTTTCTCTCGAAGGATGCATGATTACAAAATTAAATTCAGATAAATGTTTCACATAATGAATCGAAGCAATGATAATGACATCAATTTTGTCGCAATCATCTTCATTAATCATCACCATCATCATCTATCATTATGATCGTTATCACTGGCATCTTTAGTATCACTATCAGTCTTCTACTATGGAATATATGATGTTGATGATGATGTCATTGACAGCAAACAGATTATCTATAGTCATATGCTAGTTCAGCTGATTGCAGTGGAGCGACCGTCGGGGACGATGGGCTGTGCGACAATATCTCTTGGCGCTGCACCAAGCATCATGAAAGCCCTCTTTCGCCGTCCAGTGGTCTCCGTATGACTAAGTTCCCGCGATTATTCAGTGCATGATCTAACCCACTCAGACCCAAGTAAAACATCATTGGTATTGCACGGACATTAATATATAAAATTAATGGTTGCATTTGTTTTTTGCACCGTACAAAGGAATACATAAGGTGTCACCACTTTGAGCCCCCCACTTTTTTTTTACCCTGCATGGAAGTGCGTAAGTGGCAATAGAGAGAAATAGATGTTTTTGCGCTGAAGATCACTTTTTTTTTCTGCTTGTCAGCTGGACAAACCCTGAAGTGGAAAGTAATGGGAAAGATGAGCTGAAGACCTTTCTTTTTTTTTTTCCGGAGTTGCTTGTCAGCTGAAGAAACCCGGAAGTAGCACCAGAAGTTGCGCTGAAGACCCCCCCCCCCCCTTTTTTTCTTTCTTTCTTTCTTTTTTTTTTTTTTTTTGCTTGATTGTTAGCTCATGAAACCTGTAGAAGTGCCCCTCCCCCCCCCCCCCCCCACCACCACTCTTGAAAACGTGGCGCCGGCGGTGATATTGACAAGATAAACAAGAACCTTGACTTCTCGCGAACGTGAATGGAGGGAAACCGCCAGCTGCACCTGTTGTAACGCTGCGGGGCAGATGAACATTATCGATCGAAAATACTTTCTTGCATGGGGAAAGCGGGGAAAAGGCAGGATAAAGTGCTGGTTGAGAACTACTCATATCGATTTCATTTTATCGTCATCGCGAATAACTTGGATGTGTCAAAGTGAGTCCACATCAGACGAAAAAACAAACAAAAACAAAAACAACCCCATGAAAAACAAAAACCGAATCATCATGACCAGCAGCGAGACATTAAGAGATATACAATAACTCATTAGCCTACATACATGCCAAAGCACATGGTTTCTCCTATTACACTGCTCTGCATGCGTATTCATGTGGAAATTTAGCAGGCTTACCAAATCTACTCCAATTGAGCAGTTTACCATTATTCAAATTCCTTTTTTTTTCAATTTTACCTGAAAGCTTAGAAACATAAGTAATAGTTTTATACAAAATGAATTATACAGTTCTTTGCATCCAGACTGCATGCTTTACATTATAGTCATTACTATGTTAGGCAATCCATCTGGTTGTCAGGAACACCTTTCGTTTATGTTTTTATTTAAAAGTGAGTATTCATAATGTCCAATATGTTGAAAGTTCATGATAGTATTACTAAAGTGGTTTTTACTTTTTCCACATGCGAGGTAGATTATGAAAGAAACACGACAATCATGGACAATCATTAGAAAATAAGTCCGACATATTAGTAATAAATAGGGTCTGAGTGGCAGCAACAGAACAAATAGCATCCTGGCATACAGCGCATGATTATGATGCGATCATCGGGGGTTTAAGGCCTATGATAAACTTGACTCCAAACTGAGGTGAACGGAACTCAGAAATACATCAATAATGTATTTCTATATTAGAATGTTAGAAATAACATTTACTTCAGAAAATAAATAATTTGTTTTTTCAGTGTGTCAACAATATTCAGCATTGAAATGTATTACTAAATGCTTGTGAGATATGAAATTTATGTTTGTAAAATAAAAGGAATAATTCCTCGTTTTGATTTATGTCAAGATAGTATAAGGGAATATTATGCTAAGGAAAATTCTATTACAAGAAATAATCATAAGGTACAAGCGTTTCAGAAAATATGGTGGAGTGTTTAGACAACTGTTCTCTTGATATGTATAATGGTCTGAGTAACCATATTTCATTGCCTGTTTTACAAATCACTTTGTTTGAAATATTATGATGTATTGTGTTTTAATGAATGTAATTATTTTTGATGTAGAATAATACATACCCCCAGTGGGGGAAAGCAACGATATTTACACCAACGACAATAGGTTTTTCATGACAATAGATGAAAGTACAATGTAATGGATAATGGAGGCACAGGAGGGGGAGCGTGAAGATAACGATTAAATACACCTCCATAGGCCTATTTGCACTGTGTAAAGCTCCATTTTTTGAGCACATTTTGAAGAAGCGGATGCGGTTGTAATGTGGTATTAAACACGTTCGATCGTTTGTAAGGTTTTAAGGATATATCACTCAATCGCACTTCATTCTAACCAATGATACTGAAATCGTGCGCAGTGTGGCATGGTGTTCTCTGAAAAGCAACCATCCCACTGTACTAAAAATAATAAACTTATGATTCTCCGTGAGTTGATAGCTGGACATTCTTGATACACCGTGCCTACTTTGTACCGTAGGTGGCGGCAGAAAACTTTTATTACTGGTACACCAAAGAGATTTTTCCACTTTGTGATACACTGTTGCAGCTGCCAGACAAGACGATCTAGCGACACCCCGTTCTCTCGCGTCCGATCGATTTTTCAGTAATCCTCGCGCTGTGCTGTCCCTGTGTACTAGCTGTGAATACGAGTGCTCCTTTCCCTTGAATTGGGGATTTGGAGAAGCTGAAAACATAAAACCTGGAACGATATCAACCCAAACGTGTCCTTTTTTTTCTAGACGGAACAACGCCTAATCTGGGAAATTTTAATTGGATTGTCTAACCACCAATTTCGTAAGTTGTCACATCTTGACTCGTTCAAAATTATCACGTTTTTGTCACTGTCTCTCGGTCAATCAAACTGGTAGCTGCCACCGTAACATTACTTCGTACTTATGAAAGTGTTTGGTGTAAAATTTACTCAGTATGTGCGTGAAGGAGTAAGCTGTGTGTGCAGGTGTGAGTGATTGCGATCGGGGGAAGGTTGGAGCTAGTCGGGGCCCCTGCCGGGCGGGTGTCTCCTCGGCAACCCACCCGTCGACGTCTGCCTGGCCTACGGACTTGGACGTCCTGCTCAAGTTTGCTCTGCACTCTAGTTTATCGTGAAAGTAAAATAAAAAAAAAAAAAAGAAGAAGAAGAAGAAGAAAAGAAAAGACTTTGAAACTAACTTTAGAAACTTTAGAGTAATTATAGATCTAGCAGTGCAGTGTAGAGACTAACGTTAGAGATAACCACAGTTTCAATTCAAAAGAGGAGTGCGCAAGATTCTGCTAAGTTACTGCATTTAATAGATCTATCGTTAGTGTGTTTGATTTTATTTTTGGGGTAAAGGTATTAGCATCTAACGTTAGGGCCTAGGGTCTATTCCTATTCTCTGGTTTTTATATTGATGACTTGTAAATATTCCAAGTTTATTGCAATGCATGCTGGACCTTTAACGTTATTAACCCGTTGAGGACGGTTTGATTTTGCTACAACACGCATATCCCGTAGACACCTGCCCGAGTATAATCGGGACTCGTCCTCAACGGGTTAATTATCGTTAGGCCTAACTGTTAGAGACGTATTTAGAGTCTAAGTTACTGGAAGTCGGGAGAAGTCATGTACAATGTACAGTACCTGGTAGACTATTTTTTTCATGTTTCTGTCAGATAATTTTGGTACCATGCCATGCATATCATCAACTCAGAGTTGTTGAAAAAAAAAAATCTCCAGGGAATCATATATTTAAACACTGATCATGCAATAGAAGTGTAACCTTCAATTCATTGAACCATTTAAATGTAATATGAGCTTCTTTTGTGATTAAATGCAAAAATGTCAGAAAATAATCAAACCAAACATCACAGAGCACTTATCATCATGTGATATACAGTGTAGGCCCTATGACATCTTGAATTTTACCCATGTCATCTTCTGACAATCACCTTTACATCATGTATTCACATCCACTAGCTGCTAATTTGATGCTGTTTAGTCACAGATTACACTGTCTAAAATGATATTTTAATGTGGTGCCACTGGTGGTGAAATGTATACACATATTGCATCCATGCCATTCTAGTAGCTGTAGACTCCTAATGATCCTGAAAAAAAGAAAAAAAAAAGAAAAGAAAAAAAAACCACACACAAACTCAAAACCCCTCTGTTTCCTTCCTTTCATTTTGTAGATACTGCTGAAAGGATAGTTGCTTTGCTACAGAATTACAGATCTGCAATGCAGCATTTTGTCTGTGTGTGTGTGTGTGTTTTATTTGACTGGTCTTAGTGTCAAATACTAGTCCAGTAGTCCAAGAGAGGAGAAAAAAAAGTACTTCATTTTTATAATACATGTATACTGTATCATGTTTTAGCCACACAGACAAAAAAAAAATGTTTGCTTGAAGTGAAAGAGCAAGAAGTCATTTTAACAGTAGTGGGAGCAGTATGAGATGAAAGAGAAAGTACTTGTTTGATGTTTCAGATATACTGCGTAGGCCTACATGTATGTACATGTACTGTCTCTCAAGTTTCTAGAGAAATGACCCATTACATAAAAAATAAGTTGATGAGCATGATGATACAGTGCATGGCATATATATGATGTTTGACATGTAAAATACATTTTGCACGTTTTTGAGTCATGACCTTTCATAACTTGATCAAAACATAAGAAACTTGAAATGTTACAGGAAGAACCAACAGACTGTAATCTCTGCTAATTCATCTGTTGATTTTTCTATTTTAAAATCCCATTTAGCAGAATTAGGCCCTATTATACAAAAGTTTATCCTGCTTTAATATACAATGTACAATGTACATGCATGGGTGTATGCAAGGGGGGGTCGGGAGGGTCGTACGACCCCCCCAAATTTTCAAAAGGTCCACTTTTTGTAAAAGACATTTTTGTTTTTTGAGGGCTTTTTACTCTATATAGGCCTACAACAGGAAAAAAAGTGACCGGTGTTCCAGCAAATTGTCAAAAACCTCGTAAATTTTGTAACTTAGTTTTAATATGCCATAATTTACCTTATTTCTAAGCCGCACTGCCATGCCGAAAAAGTCACTTTTGTATGCACCAAATGGCTCCATTTTAAGATATAAAATTCAAAAACTCCCTACCGTGGGAGGGGGGACACCCCCCTCCCACACCTTCCCCCTGCTCGGTCGCTCCGCTTCCTCGCAAAGGTAAAGGTCCAAAAATTTTGATTACGACCCCCCCAGAAAAAATCATGGATACACCCCTGACATGTACATTATACATTGTACAAATCAGTATTGTGGGCTGCTAGTGATAGAAGGAAGTTGTACAATTAGTACTGTGACCTTCAAGGAAGTGATAAAAGCACCAGATGAACAAAAGTTAGCTTTATCTCTTCAATCATTTAAGGAATGTTGGCTTAAAAAACTGTCGAATTCTTTTCCTTTAAATGCTTAGACCTGTAACTTTGTGCAGACTATTAAACTTCCTGAAAATTCCTCCTTTGGAATTTTGAGTGTAGAATTGCACATTGGTTGCCTTATTCTAGGTTACAACTGAATTATTGGTTTATGGAAGGTGAATGATTCTGTGTGATATGATTGGAGTTTTGATACTGAGAGGAAGGAGTTTGTATTGTTGGAAACCTGACAACCCTTGCTAGACGATAGAGGCATCACAGTCACCATACCGTGAAAAATACATGGGTTTACTTTTGATACATTTTTCATTGGGAAACTTTGTTGTGATGTTATTCAGGTTTGAGAAAGCAGTAGTCAAACAGCTTGCCACTGAAAAACCCACTTGATCAAATATAATATGAAATGTTTACTGAAGTAATGAAAGACCTGTAATAGATACTTTGACAGATTTCAGTCAAGCTGTAATTGGTATTTGACACTGCTATCTGTTTCATGCATACATTGTATGTGTGAAAATTATTCTACATTGCTACAAACAACTACTATACAAAAATGTATTGTGAGTCTCAAGTTTCCTAAGAAATGAAAAATCCTAGTAAGAGGCCTTTTGAACTTGTATCATCCCTGAACTTGCCTTGGAACATGTTTCTTGGAATAATGTACTTGTACTTCATATATTGTGTGTTTGGTTTATAGTAAGCAATAGAGATCAATCATTTAGGGAATGAGGAATGATGAATTGTACAAGGGTCACTTGTATACAAAGTTTTTTTTTTTTTTTTTACCTCTGCTATCTTTAAGACCATGCCTCAAGTAAAATAGATTTATGGAAGAATTCTTAAAGGACAAGTTCACCTTCATTAACATAAGGATTGAGAGAATGTAGCAATATTAGTAGAACACATCACTGAAAGTTTGAGGAAAATCGGACAATACGTTCAAAAGTTATGAATTTTTGAAGTTTTTGTGCAGTCACCGCTGGATGAGAAGACTTCTGCAATGTATGATGTCACATGCGTACAACAATATAAGGAAAATATAAAGAGAATTTCACAAAATTTCATCTTTTGAAAAAAGTACACATTCCCTTGACTCGTTACTGACATATGTTATGGGTAAAATTATTCCCATTGCCTTTAGAAAGAGGCAAGTCAAGTGCTCTTTTATTATGCGAAAAAAAGTGAAAATATGTTGAATTTTCTTTAAATTTTCTTTATACTGTTGTACTCATATGACATCACGAGCCTTAGTAGTCTCCTCATCTAGCGGTTCCAACACAAAAGTTTTAAAAATTCATAATTTTTGCATCGATTGTCCAATTTTCCTCAAACTTTCACTGATGTGTTCTACTAATATTGCTGCATTCTCTCAATCCTTCAATGATGGTGAACTTGTCTTTTAAATGAAGACAAGAGACTCTTGTATCTACTTCAGTTGAATCATTATGTTTATAAATGATTAAATTTTGAATGCTGTATTCATTTTTGTATTAAACCATCGTTTTTGCATTGGTATTGTTTGTATCACCATCATTGTTTAGAGGCTAACATCTTTCTGCTCAAATTTCCCCATTTTTCAATTTCTTTTACTTTTTTTTTCTTAATGTAGGTCAAGAAGAGACTGAATACTGCATGAGGACGACTTTATACCAAGAAGCTATGTTTTGCTGCAGGTACAATTTGTAGTATTTTGAATTCCTCTGCCACACCTGTGTTTGGATAGGCAGTCTTCTTCGACAAGAGAAATATCACAACACGTTTAGCCTTGCAGTGAAACGCAACCAAGATATCAAAAACACTAACTCCTAGTCAATTCAGAGAGGATGGAGTTCCATTTAAGGACTTCTGAAAGTGGCCTTTGGCTACTGGTTCTTGTGGCTGGTGTTCTAGTGATGAATGTGAACGCAGCCAATGTCAATAATGATGGGAACGTCACATACGGGCCATTGCCAGCGGGTGAGGGCTACTCCACACCGGCAACCTTTGACGAAGGTTCTTTCCCTCTGCCAACCACATGGGATTTCATCGGAAATTTTCTACAAACTGTATCACCTGGTTCTCCACCTTATGGTAGGTATTCCTGTAGTATGCAGTCAAGCTTGCATGTTTATTGAATCTATTTATTGTACCAACCTGTTTTTGTTTGTGTTTTTTTAATCATAAACCCTTAATATAGGGATGTATTATCTTTTGTTGTTGTTGTTGTGTTTTTTTTTTTGTCATTCAGTCTTGTAAAAGTATGTAGTCTGGTTCAAAGCTGAGGGGCCTGCTTTACAAAGGAAACCTTGTGACATTAAATTACATTAAACACAATTATACAGTTGTGTATGTTTTAGAATATTGACAGTAAATTTAAGCACATGTGAAAGACTAACAGATGGAAACATTAAAATATATAAAGTGCTTATAAAACAATGAATAAAGCATAATTGAGCTTAGAAGTTAGAAGTGTTATAAGAATAAAACCTTTGAAAACTATTAATAGTCAAAAAGAATTAAGTTTGGGTAAAGGTTTTGCCAGTGCAATCTAGCTTTTAAATGAAAATGAGTATAATGACAAATAAAATAAAAACAGTGCAGATTAAAATTGTTTTTTTTTTTCCACCTTGAATCATGTGACAAGTTTTATGTACAGGTTGCATTGGACAGATTTGTACATGATACATTTTTTTTTGTCTTGTTTCCTAAGGGATTTGTAAAACTTTACATAGTAGTCCACCAAGAACATAATTATCTCCACTGTTGGTCTAGTTTATGAACTACATGTAGAAAGTTACTTATGTTGAACTGTCTGCAATGAAACAAAAAAAAAAGAAAAAAAGTGTGGTTCCATACATGTAGTGCTTTACGTCAAGTGCTCTCTGATGGCCAAATTTGCATAGGGATACAAATCAACAGCTCAGTCAGTTGGAAATGATGCCAATTGTGCATGCTCCAACTGTAGGTCAATTTCTGGAGTGTACCACTCTTACACTGATGGAGACATACATGCGGTGTATGTAAGTTTGTAAAATCAGGCTAATTTCCCCAGCCATGAAAAAACTATCTTGCTAAAGTACACTGTATGTTCTCTGTTCAGAAGGGCCTGGCCTTGGGCCTGTTCTGTCAAGGATTCTTGTGGTTGAAATGTACACATAAGAGATACATACAAATGTAAGTGTCTTTGACATCAAACTAGCAAGTTTGAATTAAGGTCATTCTCCAAGGATGAGCGTTGAGATGTGCATACAGAATACATGAATCTGAAACCCTAGAAACTTGATGCCAATGAATGTAGCACATCACAAACTGCTGACGTCAAAGGAATCATGTCACGAAACTGCACCGTTCTGTCTGGCGGTCTGGTTCTGTGTACACAGCCATGCAATGATAACAATGCATTTCCAGTTCCCCCAAGTGTGTCAATAAAGTGATCTTATGTCTTCATCTTGGTATTGTTTTCTTATTTGTATTTTTGAGGGTATCATGCAATAAGAAGAGTTTGATTTCTTCCTTCCACTTACAGCACTTGATCTTAGGAACTAAAAGGATATATGTTTCTTTTTAGCGATAGAGCAGTATCTACATGTACACGTAATTCCTATTAGCTCTCATGAACCACACTCCAACCTTAACCCAGTTCCTAAACCAGTTCAACTAAGGAAAAACAATTACCGGTACCGGCAAAATAGGGGAAAAAATATACAAGTGTTTTGTAGTATCTAGAAAATGCTAGTCTCTTTATGTGAGTGCATATGCACTTGGGTATTGAAAAATCTAAAAATTGAATCGATTTTCTTTCATCTTTACCGACTCTAATATTTGGATCATAGTTGTCCTAAAACTTTTGATCATTACAGATATGATAGATATTGATCAAAAGTTGTATGATATCCATGATCCAAAGATAGTGAGTGAAGATAAAGGAAAATCAATTTTATAGTCTTGCATAATACATTCTTTTTCTTGGTGCTACGACATGTGCATTCTTGTGATCACGATCTACAATAGATGTACAATGTATAAAAAAGTCTGTCAAGACTACAAAACTAGACTGCAAAGGACAGACAGGATTGTCTAGTGAAGAGACCTATTTTGATCACAATGTGCACAAGTGTGTTATTAATAAAGATGACTGGATTTCATGTTTTATTATCACTCTCTGATACTAGTCCATTATGCATTGAAAATGATACTCAATGTGCCAAAGTGCCATATATTCTGTAACAGTTCTCTGCTATTTTTCTTCAAAATGCTTGGATCTGCCAACAACAACAACAACAACAAAAAGCTTCAAAACCAAGATTTCACAAACGACATCAGCTGTGCACTGCTGAATTAGAAACATTAACAAAAGACACTGGAATGCACCTACCCTAAAACATACGTGTACAACATGTAACTTGCATGTTTCTGTACAATGTCTTTTGTTAGTCATAAAACATGCATTTGCATTGTGTAGGCCCTTAACATAACTCACTGAGATTGAAATCTTTAACAATACACACTGATATCAAGATCTTTAACAATTCTTTCTACTTCTGATTTATGGGTGGGTCACAATAGCTGGCATACTTGCATTGATTAAAGCAGCCAAGTTGCTGCAGATCGTGCCCAAGGATTGTACATTTGTACCATTAATGTACAGCATTAACCATTAATGTACAGCACGGCACTACTGAATGCTGTGCAGAGAGAGTACAATAGGGTTTTGTCGACTGTGGTCTGATTGGTTCCATACAGAAACTGCATGGAAATTGATGAATCCCAAAAGGGAACAAGTTAAAAGTCTAAGTTTTCAAGACATACACTATACAATGAAGTCATAAAGCAAGGGTACATTGTATTTACAGCTGTCAATCACAAGGAGGTGGCTGTAAATTAAATTTCAAAATTCAAGTACCACATATTTTCTGTCATGGCTGTCAATGTAAAATCCCAAATACATAAAATAGTTGATGTCTTACACTGTAAAAGATTCGATGATATAATGTTATAAGAAAAGCTGAAATTGTGCCCAGTAATTCAGGAAATAATTTTCCTTCTCGAAATTGAATAGCAGTTTTTGTCGATGGACGTAAATTTTCAACAAAATGGTATACAAGTCTATGTAATGAAACTGCTGTGCAAATTACATTTTGTATAGCAGTCATACCAAAATGCATAGCAAATTGCTATGCGATACCAGAAAAATTATTCCCTGTAATTATATTTCTGAAAGTAACATTTAGATTCTTGCTGTCAATTTCTATTCAATATGAGATGACTGATGTGTGCTTGAAATTTCAAGAGGATGATCCATAAAGTGGTAAATGAGTGATTATCAAAAAATACCAACTACATGTTTTCACTGGAGAGTAAAAGACAAAATGTTCCCAGTAATGATGATGTTGTTAACTAGAGGGAGGTAAAATCAGACAATCAGACATGTACATGTATGTAAGATACTTGCTGACCTGTCTTCATTATACAATGTGTGTGGTGCAGACTTCCCAACCATTCTGAATTTGAAGGGAAGAATCTGACCATTCCCAGCTCTTGTTTCTAATTCTATAGGAGTTTCCTTTTTTCTTGATAATTTTACTACACACTCCTTTGGGAATTGCTCTTTCTTTCCTACTTTTGAGCCAAACCATCTCTCTTTTTCAGTCAAAAACATTGAAAGTTTAAAGGTATATTATCCATTTAAAGTTTTCCCCCAAGAATTCCAAAGATTTTGGGAGAACTTAATTGCTCAAGAAGTGCAGCTGAACCAATCCAGAGGAACAGGTGAAAATTCCTGCATGATTTGATATGTACATAGAAACAAGGGAATTTGTGACAATACCCCTAGATATTTTAGGATAGAGATGTTTATAAGTTCAGTTATGCATGAAGCTGTTATTTGCCCATCAGCAAGGGCTTGCTTCATTTGCTCTTTTATCAGTTTCTTTACAAGTTAAATTATTCATTGATTTGTTTTAAGGGTAGTGATTTCTTTACCTGAAGCCAATTAAAATCTCTATTTTTTTTAATCTTCTGTACCCACCAATAAAAGATTTGCACAACACCATTGTCATATGGCTGGACACAGACTTTGTGAGCTTCCCACAGGACAGTATATGACCTATATTGTACAATAATTGCACTATCATTCATTTGGTGAAGTGTTTTAGAACTGCCAATGTATCACAGGTATATTCTTTATCTCACACACCTTTACACACAGTTTTTATTTTTTGTTTTGCTTCATTTTTTTCTTTTTGTGGTGGTGGTGGTGATGGGGGGGGGGGGTTGTGGTATTGTTCATGGGCAGTGCTATAAAGGTGTGGTCTGTATGATGAATTTTTATTTCACTAGCTGACAAATAGTTATTGTAGTCAATATCAAGCAAGGTTCTTGTCCAGTAAAAGTGGCAATTTTGGGAATTATCATTTTTTTCTTACAATTATTTGACTTAAATTTGTATGAGAAAATTGTAGAGGTATCAGAAGTTACATTGTGTATAATTTTATCTCAGTGAGTATTCCCGTGATATGATGTATGTTTGCTGTGTGATTTTTTTTTTCTTTATCCAGTATACTTTTGTGTTTTTTGTGTTTCATTTTTATGTCTTTTCATGTCCAAAATTAACCCTCATGCATTGTCTTCAAAGATGCTCAAAATCTCTTGCTAGGGTGGATCTATTGCAGCCCATCTTAGAGATGTCAGATTTCTATTGCAAAAAACATACATTGTATTCAGAAGGATCTATGGGATTACCAGTTTTAAGTACCATCGGATACATATAGTTGACCAAATTCTCAAGTTGCAGCTGTATACAAATTGTAGGCAAAAGCAGAAGAAGAGGAAAAGAAATGCAATATGAATAGATCAACCCTGAACAGTTTTCAGGAACAGGGTGTGGTTTACAGATGTATGTACATCCTACTCCAAAGCTTATGGCTTCTCAAAATATATGACCTTAAAGATGTGCCCTGCCCCTTCTTGTTTCCTATTGCTACACTAATAGTAGGCTGTTGGAGATGATAAAAATACCATGTACTAAAAGCCTGCATCTAGTACAGACCTTAACACTGTGTTCAGCAAGTCTGGAAGGCAACATGAAATAGTTCTGACATGTTTTTTTTTTTTTCTTTCTCTCTCAAACTCTGATGAACAAAATGGACAATGTATTTTCATTTACAGCACTAGGGAGTACAATATCTAAAATGTAGGACTAATGAGAGACATCAATACTGTACTGTTCTGGAGTTAAAACATACTGATTATATATACAATGTGGGAAAACATGAAATTGGGATATTTCTTGGGTAAAGCTGTCATGGTTCTTGTGAAAGCAGCTGCGCAATTGAAAAAAGAAATTTAACTTCTTTTAGATAAGATAGGAAAATGTGTTTCAAACGTGACAAACATGGTGCATAAACTAGCCTACAGACTTCACATCCGATGTAAAACATACCCAAATTTGTGTTAATGCTAGAATGTGTGACAAATGATAATTACAACATTTTTTTTTTTGCCACATTGTGGTAATATCACTAGCTGTTCAACATATTATATTACATTCTGTTACATGTAGTTGCTTCTCTTCTACTTTTTGAATAATATCATTAATTACAACCAGTCCCAATTATATAACTTGTGATTTGTACTGTAACTATGACAGTGAACATCCTGTTCTTGTTGAATGAGGGTTACTTTGAACTGCATATTGTCAAAATAAAAGCCTTTTTATCCATTTAATCCTATCACATATTTGCTGTTTTTCCGGTAACACTGTAAATAATACATTCAGTGCATTGCTGTCCCAGATTCCATAAGCCATGAAACTTGGCATGATGTTCAGTTTATTGGACAGATGTCGTATGGGTCAAACATTTCAACATACACTGTACAACACAAAGCTATCTAAATGTATTTGCAATATGATTCTGGTTTTGCTACTCAAGATTTTGTCTTTTCTAGTAAGCTCTGACTTCATAAAATATTACACTGTGGTTTACATTATGTATTTTAGCTTAAGTTTAATTGACAAGGCACTTGATACAGCACGTAGCCTGGTAGTTGCAGATATGAAGAATATGTTTCGTAGTGTTGGCCCATCCCGCTGTCTGGAAACCTTTGGCGTAATTAGTGTTCACCCCCCTTTCCTGGGCTGATGGTGACTCACTACCTTGGCAGCCCCTGTAAGAAGTCGGATTTACATCATAACTCTTTTGAGTTGTGCCTTGTGGCAGGGGGAATTATGAACTTTGGTTGCTGTTGTTGTTGCGTTGTTCTCGTTTGAATGAGGCCAGAAAGATACGTCGTATGAGTTTCTCAGACACTTTGTAGATAGAAGCAGAGATAAAGAGTGAATCCCTGTCACTGTGTCAGAAGTGCAGTTACAAGTACACTGTATGGCACATCAGCATGTTATGTTTACTTTTTTGTTGAGACAAAAGTTACAAGTTGATGGCACGTCATGTTTTATACTTTTTTCTTTTTGTTGAGACCCTTCATTCAAATCTTTTCTCAGGCCCGCAGAATATCACGTGAAATATGCTCAATACATAGGAAACTACATCTTTACACTTCACTGTAGGTTCTCCCAGAAAATTATAATTATGTACACTGTGATTCTGTGTTACAGTTTTTTAGTACCATTCCTTCATGTATATTGTGAGCAATCCTTTTGTACAATAGACCAGTTCGTAATTCCACTTTGCGCATGAGCAGAAAAAGGTCATTTGTACCAACAGGCATTTTGGTTTATTAATTCACTGAGATAAGCATCTGTGATGTGATGATTATTCATGAGATCCTTATCTAAATAGTGCTTGACAGCATATCCACCTGACAGCAAACCTGGTATTTGGCAACATCAAAAGAAAAAGGTTGTTATTGCATTCAATACGAAACAATGAATTAGATGCCTGCTAAAGTGTCAACTGACGGACTATTCTGGTCACCTGGTCTAAACTCAAGTTCATAATTTGTTTGAACACGAATTCCATAAATTGTTATGTCGGGTAAGCTTATGCATTATACCTTTTTGAAAACGAGTGAAGTGCCTATAAACCAACTGAGAAAAAAGAAAGGTCATTTATACCAAGGTGTACATGAGCTAATTACGAACTGGCTTATTGTAGTTAAACATTGCAGATTATAGCACAAGAAAAGAAAGTGATCCATTCTGTTACTCTAAACATATGCTAGAGAAGTACATAAATGTACAATGTACCCTTTTGTACAGCAAAATCTTTCATCATTATAGAAGTTCCTTATTATCTTCATTTGCTCATTTGTAGCCCTAACACTTGTCCTCTGTTCTCAATAAAAATACATCTTTAACTGCAAAGGATACTGTATTTGCATTTATCAAAGCCATGACTGGTAAAAATTCCACTTCCACATGGCATTCAATGTGACTATATTTATATTCAAGTAGCTCAGAAAAATGATACAAACAGAGTTGTAGAGGAGTTTAATCATAATTTAAGAGAAAATAGAAAGTTGTGGAGCTCGAAAGTTTGACTTAATTTTATGAAATATTTGGGTACAGTGTCGCAATCACATAATTGCAAATATGATAATACAATGTATGTTGTCTCCTTTTCGCTGAGCCAAACTTGATTCCTATGCATCTACTTTTAATATTGTATCAATTGCAATACTCCAAAATTTATGACTTACAGGGGAAAAGACTTGTGCTGCATTACCAACCAAACCAAATGGTGTCACGTTTCTTTTTTATATTCTTTATACCTGTTACACGTGTATCATTCCTTTCAAACATATTCCCCATAGCTTTCATGTTTGATGATGATGGTGCCAATTTTTAGATCTCATATTTGATCAGCTGGTAAGCTTTACATTGTACTCGATATCCTTTGGATTACATAGTCTGAAAACAAAATTGCAGTTTGCTTTTTTTGTTTGATACATGAGCCATGTCTAATTGAAAAGATCTGGGAGAAAGATTACATTAATTAGGACTATTGCAGTATTTGAATGGAAATAAAAAGGCTTTTTAGAAGCCTTGTCGCTCCAGGGAATTTCAGTACCCTGGACAATTTTTCACACAAACCCATCGGGTGATCTGTGTATCTACACATTGTACATCCTGTGTTCCTCACTGTAAATGAAATAAGAATATTGTAATTAAAATTTTCACACTATTCTGCTCATCAAAAAACTAGCATGAAAATAAAAGCACGCTATTTTCTTTTTTGCTTGTTCATATGAAATACTACTTCATATTCTGATATAGTTGAATAAAAAACAGGTGGAAATCATGCTACGTGTACCTGGCTTAGCACGAAAAAAATTGCATGTGTGAAAATTTCCACTTGTAGTATAGCATGCATAATAGAAAGGAAAGTCATGCCTGGTACTGAATTTGTTGAGTTCATGCAGTGTCTGCTGGGGAATTCTGTTACATGTACGAATGCTCTTGTCATGCTGATTTTGTGATGCTCCAATGACATCGAGATATCACTTTTAAGCTGGATTGCAATCACGCTTTCTTTAGATCGACACACTGATATCATGCCACCAAACTGTCTATTCAGTTGTTATCATAAATAGAACCCTGCTTCACAGTTTGGCTACGTAAGCTCAAGTGATGACTTTTATCAGTAATTCAGTTTAAAAATGGTTCTCTCACTGACTGTGAGATAGGGACCAAGCAAGTTCGGTACTAGAACTGGAGCAGTTTCAGTTATGTACCTACAATGTGTGTGAGTGTGCATGTGAACATATACAAGTGTGCCATACTGTGTGCGTGTGAACACATACAAGCATGTCATACTGTGTGCCTATGTGAGTGTGTGTGTGTATGTCCAGAGACATAATGACCAAAAAAAGAACAGAAAATTGATGCCACACCTGCTCGTGTTTGTTCCTGTGCTGATGTTTATGTTATAGGCAACTAAGGGTACCATGTGCCTGAAGGCCTATCGTGTCTTGTCATTAAACAGCTGACTCCTTGTTATGAAGAAAATTGATTTAACAAACTCTTGTTGCACCGCAGTAAGTTTTATTGGCCTATAGTTTAATATCTATTTTAGTGTCTTCGATTTTGTTGTTTACACAATTTTGGATCACTGACAAAGTGATTTCACCACTATCAGGGATTTTGAATGAGAGCCCACTGTGTCATGCACTTGAACAAATTCTTGACACGCAAGATGTAAATTGTAAGTGTTCATTTCCATGACTCAATGGTGCTCATTTAAGTTCTCTCTGAAAAGGAAACCTTGACACTGGCCAGAAACAAATATTTTATGACAGTAACAGAATTGATTTTGCCAATGCAGTAAAAAAACAACACAAAGAAACAAATGTGAGAACTCCAAGCCAGGACTATTTTTTTTTAAGATGTGGAGTTGATGTGCACGTTATAAATTCTCACTTTATTTTCATCAAGCAAACTTGATTGTACAAGCTTGTATTGATGCATTGTTGTGAATATGATGATGATGATGATGATGAACATAGAGTGCCATTTATCTGTAAAGAACATTCAAAGGCACCTGGCTCCCTCAGTGTATAAAATATTATTCACAAAGTTACTGAAAAAAGATTCAAGGTCTTTAGTTCAGATTTCAAGGTTGTCATGATTCCAAAGAACCACTTACATTGTATGGGTTGGTAGAGAGTTCCACAGACATGGAGCAAGTGAAGAGAAGGCTCTATCCCTGTATGTTTTAATAGGCAGGTACATACATGTACAGTATACATCACAATACCTCCTCCTTTGACTGTGAAAAGCTTTTTACAGGATAGAATGTATGTCACATTCCATTTAGTGATTCTTCAATTGCTTCCACTCAATGTTATTTATCTTGCAGGTTAGTATCCAGGGACCTCTTTTGTACTTGACACTGAATGCAGTCATTAAAGGCGATGTCAAAAATAATATGATACTGTAATAACTATCAATGTTTTTCTCTTTTTTTTTTTAGGGGGGGGGGGTATTTTTTGCAAGCTTTATTGTTTGACTACGTGTACAGTACGCCTACATGTCTAATGTTTAATAGTACGTGTAATTCAACTGTATGTAGTTGCAATGTTAAGTTGAGAAGTGACATGATTTACAGTGTATGATACATTGATTTACAAGTATTTTTTGCAGCTCTCGTCATCACAGTATGAAATGTTAGATAGTGCAGGGTTTTGACCTGTTGAGGACAGGCTTATTTTGCTACAACATGCCTTTCCTATAAACACTTGCCAAAGTATGTACAGTATTCGGAACTCATCCTCAGTGGGTTAATAACATGATCATACAGTTTTAAATCATGTACTGGTTTAACTATTCATATGATGCTTTGAATACAGCATGATGACTAGTCACAGCTACACTGTGTTTTCTGACAAAGAAAAAACAAGAAGGGATATAATTCAAATTTAGGATGAAGAAAATGCACTAGACAAATGTGTAGCAAAGATAATTAAGCTGCTATAAGTGCTAAGTGCAGTCATAGAGCATGACAAATTGTATGTTTTGTGGATCAATTCCAGACGAATGCCACCACCACAAGGTGCTGAAAATGCTTGACCGGTGCGCTGCGCCGTCCTTTCATTGATTGTCTAGTACAGTGAGCTCTTGGCAACGTCACTTTTTGTTGACACGTGTTATTGGTTACTTATACTGCCATGGTTTGGTAGAAGAGGTCAAAGCATAGCCAGCTATTCAGAAAGTGCACTGAAGCCTTCCTCCTCTCATTTAAGTTGTGTACTCTGACCTGAATTCCGATGAGTGGTTCAGGATGTGAATGACCAATTTCATCTCAATGATATTCATCTATTATGGTAGTTGTTGAAGAGTGAGCTACACATCTCGTTTACCTAGTGCAAGTGTGTCGTTTGTATTTTACCAGAAACTTTTTATCAGTATTCCTGTCAGAACAGGTTGCCCGTTTTTAGAGGTTACTGCAAACTGTGGCAAAAAGAAAATGTCTGTTTCAGCTCACTGAATTTGTAGTGAGCTTCTTTATCAATGGTGTAGGCTGCTGTTAAAGATTCCAATAGTAGCCAAGTTATGGACATATCTCCAGAAGTGTACATTGTATTTTCTTGAGAACCATTTGTTTGTGTAGTCGTAGCTCTTTCAAGCTGATAGCAACAGTACATTAAAGTATGAAGAATGTTTGCTTTACGAAATCAATAAATTTTGATGGGATATTCAAAAGCTTTTCTCTATCCTTTCACTACTTTAAATCTTTTTTGTTTGTTTGTTTGTGTAACCTGAAGTGTATTTTTGACACCATGACATAAAAGTGATAGGGAAAATGCCTGCTTTTGGAAGTACTCTCATATTTTAGAGATACATAGTAAAAACATGTTATGTTACAGTAAGACTTATCTATTTGATAAATTTTCATACTCGGTGCCACATTTGTAGAATATTGCAACATGTTAAAACCACAAATGCTCATTGAACTACAGTGTTGTACATTGTATAGTTGGTGTCTCCTATGAACCTCATTGTCTAGAGATCTTTAATGTTATTTCATCATTGTTTTGTTTTTGTTTTTGTTAAAAGCAACTACACTGGTACAGTGTACATTGTTTACCATAGGCATAATTCTTTGCTGTTCAGATCACTGTGACCGAAGACGTTGACAACAATCGCTCAGAGTATTCCAGGTGGAAATCACTTAGCGTCTAATTATTGATTTTCTGCAGGGCGTAATTTCAATGAGGCATTCAGATTCTAATATTGGCATGTAAAATGTCTAGCTCTGAGAATGACTGGTGGAAACCAGCAGACCTGGGCTAGCGAGTCTGAAGTCAGTAAAATTTGACTTTTAAGGCCTGCATACCTACATGTAATCAGTCACATGCGAGTTGTATTCTGCTGGCCCGATGGAGTACACGTATAGTGTACAATCTAAGTAATTGAGATTCAGTCATGCATTGTAGTACATTGATACAAATTGTATGTCGGAGAGTGTACATTTGTAGTAATACACTTCACTTCCATTCCAATACTCCAGAATGGCAGAAGTCATGTACGATGTAAATGCCACAGGGGAGCAGTTAGCGTAAGAGCGGAACAAGCTGTATTGTACAAATTGTATGCTGTATCTAAGTGCCTGCATTTCATATTCAGTCATCCAGGAATGCATGCGTGATGCTTTTTCTACACCAGTGAGTTTTAAGGAGAATGAGAAACTGAAATATACAATGTATCTGTGAAGTGAGGTAATGCAGGGATACTAGATCACATCAGTGAAGTTTGAGGAAATCAGCGAACAATTCGCAAGTCATGAATTTTTAAAGTTCTGATTATACATGTCATCACTGCTGGATATGAAAACTACAACGATTTGTGATGTTACTGTCGGGCAATGGTACAAAGAAAATACTGAATTCAACAAAATTGCATTTTTCAATGAAGTAGAGATTCCTTCAGCTTATGACAGACATCCCTTGATACCCCACGCCTTATGAAATACATGTAGCGACATACAATGGAAGTTAACTCTTTGAAGACGAGTCCCGAGTATACTCGGGCAGGTGTCTCTGGGAGATGTGTGTTGTAGCAAAATTTGTCCATCCTCAATGGGTTAAGTACTCTTTCGTGATGCAAAACACACACACACACACAAACAAAGAAATTCATAACTTGAGAATAAATTGCATGACAGTCCTCGAACTTCACTGAAATGTACTGCTACAATGTTTGAATTTGAACACTTTTTCTTTGTAGGGAAAAATATTCTATGCCAATTACTGTGTGAAAATGTGTACTTTAAATACATTCATGTTATCATCAATCAATACATATCATGCACGTATATCATCATCTGAATGGAATTAGTTAGGATTTTGTCCATTTTCTCCTACGGAAAAAAAAAAATCATATTTGAGAATACAAGATCCTTGAGAGTGCAATTTAGGTATTTGTGTGTCAAAGAATACAATGCGGTGTAATTTGGCCTTTGTGTATGTCCTCGAAAGGAAGCAAATACTGGGCAGTTAATTGTCCCCCATCCTTGTTAGTTGGAAGCAGTGGAAGCCATGGTTGTCAGCTCAACTGGCTCAACTGCCAAAAACAGGATGAGGGGTTAAATAGGGAGGTATTTGTTTGCTTACCACCAGATACAACTCTACATTTTAATACACACGCATAAACATGGTTTTGGCAAATTTATAGGTTATCCAGGATATGCACGTAAATGTACTCCGCTAGAAAAATATGGTGACACATACAGTACAGTTCACACACTTTTATATAAAAGTGAAAGATCAACTCGATCATTGTGTAATATTGCTTCATACCCTGTAAAACAGTTCCCATTCTGAAATTTTTATGATGGAAATTGATTCCAGTACCAAAAAATCAAAAGCTTGATTACAATGTATGTTCTCATACATTGTACATACAGTGTAGATGATTTATCCTTGAGGTACAAGTATCTTGATTTCCCCTCCCCCCCCCAATAAGAAATACGATTGTAGATAAAAGTGGTCATGATGTAAAGAATAAGATTTTATATATTCTCTATAAAAGGGCGCATTTCTATGAGCTTGCAAACATCAAATTACTATAATTTCTTTTTATTTGCAGGCTGATGATGCTGTACAGTAGATTTGTCCTGTGAATAGTGGGCACTTGTCACAATGTACATTGTCATGACAAAGCATTGAAGATATCTTTATTGTGATGACAGGTCCAGCGGTCATTTTTACAACACCACCCTATCCTGTTGACAGAAGTTGTGTTTATACAAGCTGTGTGTTGTAAAATTCTAAAGCGGATTTTCATCCATTTCCCTGTGTGATATTGTTTTCTCTTTTACTGCTTTTCTGAGAAGAATGATTGAGAAAATGATTCTTCCATCAAAAGAAAAGTTTCCCTTTGCTTTACAGCTTATTTTGTGAGACAGCATACAACAACAAGTAGGTACATGTTTATGTAGTCAAGGAAATGTTTACTCACACAACTCTATTAAACTTGGAGAATTGTGGTAGTGTGTTTGAGTTCATTCTCAGTCAACAAGAGAAATGAGGCATCAGTCATATAAATAATTCATTTTTAAGTATTTTGATATATCTCCAGAATATGAGCTGTTCTATAGTATGGACTATGAGATGCATTATGAGACAAGAAATGTACATTGTGCTTGTTACTTCAGGGTTATCAATTACATTGACAGTGCAGAGTGCACCTGTTCCTGGCAGAGTATAATCTTTATGACAGTAATATACTTTTATTACTCTTTTCATAATTGCCACATGTCGGCCAGGCATATAAATACACTGTATGTCATAGTCTAGAGGTAAAACCCCTTGGGTGCACATCCGGTATTTACTTTTTTCTTTGTTTTCTTTTTTCAATATCAGGTTGATTTTTTTTTTCTGTTGAATTTGTTTTCTATTTTCTTAGTATGATTTCCAATGCATGTACAATTGTAGTAATGCAGTCAAATATCCTGTAATGAGGACTTGTGCATAGAGGCTGTTTGTTAATGTAGACCACTGTATACAATGTATGTGCTGAATTTATACATTTTATTTTACATTTTGTGAATCTTATTTTAATAATGATAAAGATCACTTGCCAAAGAAGACTGCTTTGTTTCTCACCCTGGATAAGGTTTTGTACAACAGGTTTCAGTGTTAATAATTTTTTCCTCAAAATGTCCAGACTGAAAATTTTAAGTTTTGCTTTTAAATTATTGTTAAACTACATGCCATGTGCTCTGCATCTAAAAGAAAAAAATAAGAAGGAAAAAGTTGAACGAATGAAATCAGATTACAATGATACTAAATATATTCAGTTGCATGCATCATGTTTTGACAATGACCAGAAATTTGAACTGCCTTGGAAGGAAAAGAGGTGATCTCATCAGGAGTACAGAGTTTGCAGATTTTTATTTCGTACACTATTAGAATTTCATCAAGCAGAGTGATTTTTAACAACTCTAGCCATTGTACATACATAAGTGTGTATGTACGAAACTGCCGACACCTACCCCAGTGTCATTTTTTACAATACGTACTGTCTCCATTTTGAATCCCCATCTAACCTCGGGCAGACTCCGTAATGAAATCGCTTCTTTCTCTGTCTCTGTCTGTCTGTCTCTCTCTCTCTCTCGACACAAGCCTTGCGAGAGTCTTCCCAAAGCAAACTAATTAAGAAACAATTCTCTCCATTCATGGCACGTTGCGCAAATATGACAATATTGTCAAATATGACAATATTATCAGAGATGATGTCTATTTTCAGCTGCACCTGGACAAATTTGGCACAAGATATGGAGTCATCCTGTAGTTTAGTAGTCTTTCTTGTTGAGACAGTAATTACATTTTATACGACTGATGGACAATACATTTGCTGTACAGTTTAAACATAGTTTGTGTATGAAGATCCAATAATGATTTGAGTCAACCGTTTTTGAAGCTCATATTACATGTATATCCCCCAAAAAGGAAAAAAAAAAAATAGACCCTTGTTAGTATTTAGCTTTTCTTCTGATACCTATTAGTATAAACTTACAAATGCAAGTCAGCTCAGATAGAAACCTTGAGATTTTACAGCATGACCAGATCTTCTTGTTTAGGGGCTATATTATGCTGATTTTTGACAGATTTAATTGACTCAAACAGTTTTACTATTTTTGCTTCAAATGAGATTTACACATGAAGTTCAGAATTGCCCCATTTGATGAGGACATGATGATAATATCTTCAGCAAACTTGCAAACCTGAGAGCTTGATGAGATAATGTGGATAGTAGATTCTGTTCTTTGAATAATCTGTTGACACTTTGCTTGCTTGTGTGAATGAAAACAGATGGGGGGGGGGGGGATATGATAGGGATCTATTAAAGGGAAGATAAACCCAAAGAGCAATGTGGATTGAGTGAAAGCAGTAATATTAATAGAGCACATCAGTGAAAATTTGAGGAAAATTGGGCAATCGATGCAAAAGTTATGAATTTTTAAAGTTTTGGTGTTGCAACTGCTGGGTAAGGAGACTACGAGAGGTTATGACGTATGAGTGGACTACAATATAAAGAAAATAAAAAGGGAATTCAATGAAAATTCATTTTTCATGAAAATTACATATTCCATCAACTTGATACTGACATATGTTAGGGGTAGCACTTATTTTCCCTGCTTTCTGAAAGCGGTTAGTCAAGAACTCTTTCATTTTGCTAGAAAAGTGAATTTTTGTGGAATTCCTTTTATATTTCTTTATATTGTGGTCCTCTCATACGTCATAACCTCTAGTACATTTTTGTAGTCTCCTCATCCAGCGGTTCCAACACCAAAACTTTAAAAATTCATAAATATTGAATCGATTATCCGATTTTCTTCAAACTTTCACTGATGTGTTCTACTAATGTTACTGCTTTTACTCAATCCACATTGCTCTTGGGGTTTGTCTTCCCTTTAAGTCAGGTTCCACTACGTTTTCTCTGTGCCTTGTAAAGACCACTCTGTGATATTCCCAAAATGATCATAATCATCATAAAATGTGTTCAAATTTGCTCAAACCATTGCCAGTATGTTGTCTGTGTTTCTTCACATTTCATTCGATGGATATCATTATCCATATCAATAGTGAACTCTGATGGTGTACTCTGATGGTGTGTTGTCCTTTTATCGAATACAGTAGTTACAGTGTCACTCTACCGCAAAACAGATGATATCTTCCATGAGACATTTCAGGATGTCAGACCGCAGAAGACATTTGAATCTCAAAGGCAGCAGGTTATTTTATTGACATGCTTTGCCATCTCTATGGAATCTAGTATTTGTGTGTATGTGCGTGTGTTAGAGTGAGGGTGTGTCTATGTGCATGTGTGTGTGTGTGTGTGTGTGTGTGTGTGTGTGTGTATGTGTGTGTGACATGACAACAAAGCAAACTGTTCGGTCAAGGTACAGTTTGCATATCATATAGTACATTGTAGTTTCCCCTGCCTCTTCACTCTTTTCTCTCTCTGTCCCCGTACATTAATTTATGAGATTCATGAGTTCAACTTTTATTGTGTGCAAAGGTCTTTCAGGGTGATTTCATGTTCCTATGGTAACTGGATGACTCTTGGTCTAGTCATCATAATTGAAACCCTCTGTTACAGTGAATTTATGTTTATTTTTGTTGTTGAGGAGGGAAAAGGATTCAGTCCAGTGGTACGGTACACGTCTGTGTAGCAAGTACAAAACATTGTACTTCTTTTATAGCGCAGACTGTACTCTTAGTGCTTTAATAGTCAAACAACATTGCATTGTTGCTCTTCCTTTACTATGGTTCTATTTATGGGGTCTAAATACATACTGTAAAAGTGGATATTTTCACGCGACTAATTTTTCGCGCTTGGCCAGACGAAAAGAGTTTCGCGTGTTTTTGATTCCGTGGAATCAAGACATCATATATTCGCGTGCTTTTATTTTCGCGCTTGTTTCTGGTTGCGCGAAATGTGCGAAAATTTCAACACCGCGAAAATTTCCACTTTTACAGTATGTACAAACTCAGTATGTGTGTGTGTATGTGGATATTGGCATTCTTTCTGAATTACTGATTATTAGAGCGTCTTCCAATAAAAACATGTGCTGTACTTGATAACCTATTCTAACATGAATCAAGACATGCAAGGATAGAAATTAAACATGATACAATGTAGAGTCCAACATCATTCCATTATCGTGTCATTATAGATATAAAACATATGTCGTTTTCACGTGGGTCGAGAAATAATTTGCAATACTGAATTACAAGTACAATTGTAGTTATAATAAGAATCATCAGCTATATACAGGACTGCAGGAAGCATCATGGATTCTACAATTTTGAATTTCAGAGTGAGGGGAGGAGGTGTGGTTTCTTTCCGAGTTCTGATCAATCACTCTTGAGCGGCAAGAAGCATCTTTTTTATGCCTCCGCCACGAAGTGGTGCCGGGGGCATTATGTTTTTTGGTTGTCCGTCCGTCCGTCCTTCCGTCCGTCCGTCCGTCCGTAATGAATTTTGTGGACAAGGTAACTATCGAAACCTGTTGAGGTATCCTAATGAAACTTGGCATACAATGTGTATTAGGGGGTGAAGTTGTGCCTATCAACTTTTGGGTGCACATGCTCAAGGTCAAAGGTCAAAACGTCAAGGTCAAATACATAAAATTTCACTATTTCCACCATATCTATTGAATGCCTGAAGAGATTTTCTTGAAACTTAGTGTATACATGTATTACCCAATTAAGATTCTCTGGTGAAAGTTTGGGTCATGAGGTCAAAGGTCAAAGGTCAAAAGGTCAAGTAAAAATATTAAAACTTCTTTTTTTTTCTCCGTACCTTGGAAAATTGTTCAAGGTATCTTCATGGAACATAGTATATACATGTACTGACTGGAAGTGATTATCTAGAGAATGTAGGGTTCATGGGGTCAAAGGTCAGAGGTCAAAGGTCAAGTGCAAGACTTCAAAAGTTTACTATTACCCTCATATTTATGCAATGCCAGCAGGGTTATTTTTTTTACACTTGGTGTATGCGTGTGTAACCTAATAGAAATTCTCTGGACAGTTTTTTAGCTCACCGTAGCCAAAGGCTCAAGTGAGCTATTGCGATCGCCCTTCGTCCGGCGTCCGTCGTGCGTCGTGCGTCGTCCGTCGTCCGTCGTGCGTAAACTTTTACATTTTTATCTTCTTCTTGAAAACCCCAAGACCGATTTTCATCAAACTTGGCAGGTAGCATCCCTAGGGGGTTAGGAACTCAATTTGTTAAAATGGGCACCATGCCCCACCCAGGGGGCCCCCAGGGGGGCCCAAACCCCCCAAAATTAAGGCATCTGTAAAAATCTTCTTCTCTAGAACCAGAAGTGATAGAGCTAAGTTAATACTATGAGTTAGTACATTGATGACTGTAGTTTCAAGTTTGTTCATGGCAGAATCAGGGGTGCCCCCCTTGGGACCCAGGGGAGGGGGGGGGGTGGGGAGGGGTCCTAATGGGGCCTAAATTATACATTTTCATCTTCTTCTTGAGAACCCCATGACCAATTTTCACCAAACTTGGCAGGTAGCATCCCTAGGGGGTTAGGATCTCAATTTGTTAAAATGGACACCATGCCCCACCCAGGGGCCCCAGGGGGGGGGGGGGGGGCAAACCCCCCAAAATGAAGGAATCTTTAAACATCTTCTCTAGAATCAGAAGTTATAGAGCTAAGATAATACTATGAGTGAGTACATTAATAACTGTAGTTTCAAGTTTGTTCATAGCAAATCCAGGGGTGCCCCTCTTGGGGGCAGGGGGGGGGGGGGGGTTGGGAAGGTCCAAATGGGGGCCTGAATTGTACATTTTCATCTTCTTCCTGAAAACCTCATGATGGATATTAGTCAAACTTGGCAGGTAGCATCCCTAGGGGGTCAGGATCTCAATTTATCAAAATGGGCACCATGCCCCACCCAGAGGGCCCCAGGGGGCCCCCAATCCCCCCAAATTAAGGAATCTTTAAAAATTTTGGCCCTTATTGTACATTTTCATCTTCTACTTGAGAAGCCTGGTCAAATTTTAGTAGAGCTGTGAATAATTTAGATTAGCGACTGCGTGAAAGGTGAACTTGCGATACTCAGGTGAGCGCTAGACCCGCGGGTCTCTTGTTTTTTTTTTCTTTTTTTTTGCCTCAAAGGTCAAAAGGTCAAAGATCAAGTGAAAGTGCTGAACTAACTTTTTCCTCCATATCTCGGAAGTGGCTCAAACAATCGCTGATCGCTGATATTCCGCGCGTATTCCGCGCATTGTTCGTATTTTTCCCCATTTCTCATATTTTAAGCGGATGAATTGTACTGTACAAATGCTTGTGAGGATTGTAGGGAGTTTGTATACATTTTCCTGTCATTGTGACTATGTGCATGTGCGTGCAGTGTCGGAAGGTATTGGCCGTGCCGCACCGTTTATTGGCAAAGTGTGCGTGTCTGTAGCTGTGTAGAGGCCCGTACACTCTGCTCTGTAACGTTGCATCTGACGGCGATGTATTGTTATATTTTGAAGATAAAATGAATGCGCTTTTCCAGCAAATGTAGAATTATTAAATGGGTGTATCTACAAAATAAATAACTTTTCCACAGATTCTGGTTTGTCTCGTATTTCTGCGGGATACTTTTCTTTACGATGTAAATTCACGGACACGGCCGTGAGTCGTATCATCTGTATATAGTGTGGTATACAATCATTCATCATCCAAATGATGAGTGATTATCAAATGTCTTTTTAGAACATGAAGAAACATCTTTAAATGTTTAATGCTATAATGCCATATCAGTATCATTTTGACATCCATCTGCAATTGTACACAAGCCAGTTTCCAGTTGAATGTGCTACATTGTACTGTGAAGAAATGCAGATACATACCAGCTGTGTGGACACAAAAAGTCACAAACACCAATGATAAATAAAGCAGTGTTTTGAATATCATGGAATTTATTTCAGTCGTACATTTGTTGAAAGACATGTTTTATACCTGTTTCAATTAATAGCACAATACATCAGAATTGCAAGTACACTGGTATCAGAAATGCCATTACAACACTAAATACCAGTTTTAAGATGGTCATTTTCCCTTGAAATCTGTAGTGGAAAGAGAAAGCAAATGTATTTCTGCATGCATGAAGTTTCATTTCAAGTATGGTACATATATATATTTGTTTGAAAATGCACAGAGTGCAGGCAAGACATACACTTGGGAGCTGGTCTCTCATAACACAGCTGCCGCACCAGAGTGATATTTCATTTCATAAATTGGGATATAGAAAATAGTAATGCCCTCTCTCGTTACCTTTCTCAGAATTACCGGACGAGAAACACATATTACTTTCATTTTGACAATCCTCGAAAAAATAGTAAGATATCAAATAGTAAGGACCTCCCTCATCGCCTTCCTCAAAAAACCCGGACGAGAAACTACTTTCTTTTTTTACTTGGCCTTATGCATGTTCTACCTGAAAGTAATTATCTTATGAATTTTAGGGTCAAGGGCCAGATGAAAATGGTAACAATTTACTATTCAATTCAGAAATTGCACTTTTTCTCCACACCTGTACCTTGAAAATTACTCAATGCCTAAATGTATGAATGGGTCAATGTCAAGTTAAAGATCTTCAATCCCTAGATACATGCTCTCTTATTCATCCAATTAAACCTAGGTCAAGGAAGGTGAACATTCAACACATTTGTGACAAACTTGTCATTTCAATATTTTGCCAATTTTGTGAAAATGTAATCACACATTGTCCACATGTACTATCTAGACCTATTAGGAAAATCATGCATTATGGCGGAGGCATACTAGTCGCCAAAGCGACATTTCTAGTTTTTTTCTGCAGAAGAAGTTGCAAGGTCACTGTAACCTCTACCTCCAAAAAAACATGATTTGGAGGTCAATCCGGACACATGACTGATTCATCTGAAATTCTGGAGAAAGCTTTGTCACCAGAGAACACCTCCGACTGTCGTTTGAAGTACGATTTGAATTACAACTCAAATCACCCTCTGAGATTCAAGTTTAAATACACACGGCCAAAATGCGTCCTTTGAATAATGATCGTGATTAGAATGGTGATTCAAATTACACACTTTCTGTACGTGTGAAATCAGCTATTTTGAGTTAGAGACTTTATGATCTTTCACTTTTATATTTCCAAATGAGTCTGCTATAGTCAAACATTGTTGTTGTTTTTTTCAATCATTTCCTGTTGTTTTTAGTCGAACAGAATAAGAATCATGTTACTTCAACATTAAAAACATCACTCGGTATTCATTTCCCTTTCATCTTCTTCTTTAGTGTATGTTTCTTGGTTTTGAAGTTGTCACTTCCAAGATAAATTTCACTTTTGCTTCTGTTACTTATGCTGTCTGTGCTTGCATTGCATTTCACATCAACAAGATAATGTCCAATGAAAAACATTCTCTTTCCTTGTCAGGTTCAAGGGAAGGATAACTACTGAACTGTTTTGATAAATTTGTTGATTAATGCAACTCAGTCCAACATATGCATTTGAAAAAGTCTCCCCCCCCCCAAGAAAAAAAAAATCATATTAATCCATGGAGGACAGGCTGATTTTGCTATAACACGCATTTCTCATTGACACCTTTTGGAGTATATACTCAGGACTAGTCTTCAGCAAGTTGAATATGAAATGATAATGAAATTCTAACTTTCTAAAGGATCAAGCAAATTTTCTCTCCTGCCACAGATTGAACAGGACATGCATTGTGTTCTACTTTCATGATGTTTCCATTTGATGTGCTCATTTTTGTCCGACTTGTCCAATTAATCAGCAAGGATTTCCATTGGGCAAATACATAGAATCTGTTGCCATAACAAGTAGCAGTCAGTGCGTAGTGTACTGTGGAGATAGAAACAAGATTAATTGGATGATGGGAGAAAGGGTTATTGAGGGGAAAGCCTCTGGCGCCCATCAACTTGTTTGAGTGGTTACTGGGGTAACCACATGCTTTTTTAACATATGACTTTGTTGTGTGTGTGCGCAGTGCTGGCTGAGTAATTTTCACATTGAATAGGCTTTTGTGATTTCGTGCCATAGTTGAGGTCAATTTGCACCTGCCAGAATGCTTGTTTGTACGTGGGAGGTCTCCTTTTTAATTTCAAATTTTCCTTAGAAATTTCAGAAGTGGATTTCACACTGACCTGAATTTAGTGGGAGGCAGATCTTGAGATTTGTGTTATGATCTTAATTGTACAATTTTTGCCAACATGGACTTTCAGAAATCTCACTAAATAGTGTGATCAGTGTCGTGATCTTAATCTAAAGAAATCTTGCGATTATGTCAGAATTATTGCAATGATTTGAACAATTATGTAATGATTCTGCGTGTGTATGGATGCTGGACCAAATGATATTGAAGGTTTTTTTTTTTTTTTTTTTTTTATCGCATCATTCAAAACACACATCACAACAGCGCACGAACACTTGGGCAAGGGTCACCATTATGGTTGATTTTGAGCATTAAATTTTGCCAATTGCCACTGACATTCAGTGCATAGTGCAGACAACAAACTTACATGCATTTTAACCCATTGAGGACAGTTTGATTTTGCCACAACACACATTTCCCATAGACACCTGCCCGAGTATACTCGGGACTCGTCCACAACGGGTTAATTTTGCATATCTTGGCTCACTCTAAATTTGCAAAATTAAAATGCATTCAAACATTTCTGGTTTTATAGGATTTCTGTCCACCTGAACAAATGCAAAAAAAAAAAAAAAGAATTATAATAAAAAAAAAAAAAATCTAGGTATAGTTTGGATAGCAATGGACATCCTGCTTTTTTGTCTGTGTGTATATCATGAGTATATTAGTAGCTAGCTCATACTGGTTTGGGCATTCAAGTAATGCCATAATGAAATATGGCAAAAAATACACATCATTTTCATCCTGGAGATGATGGTAGATTGAAGATTCCTCATCTTGGTGATTTTTCATCATTAGTAGTGCATCAATAGTATATGCTTTCGTGTTAAAATGCAACTGCTTTCTACTGCCCCAAAAGCCCCCATACCGGATATCAAAACTGACTTTCTGACTCTTAATGTTATGAATAATGTATTGTATTAGAGAAATTGGATATCCCCAGACTGTATATATAATTCAGGTACACGTGTACATATTGTCGCTTGTAAGAAAGGTGCCACTAACGTTGATAGGATTTAGGACAAAATGGGAGTAGGTTAGATCTGGGTTGTTCAAGGTGGCATGGCACTGAGCACACGTGATGAGGAATTAGAGCAACAGTTGCCCATAGCAACTCTTGTGGAAAGCTTATATATAAATTGCAATTCCTTACCTTCATTCATGTTGGTTTTAAGGAGTAGAGTAGAAATCAGATGAACAGAATGATAAAAACACAAACAAAACATGCAGAATAATAGAAGAACAAATTGCTGGAAACCCAATGTGGGAATGTATACAAACCAGCTGTTGTGACCAACTGCCTCTGATTAATACATCACAACTTTCACACTTTCGCTATCAATCACATTTGCGGTTATGTCAGAAATTCAAAAGCTCACCCCCTGTATCGGAGGGGAACTTAGTTACCATGGGAACGGAGCCAGTCGGGCCTGCTTGGGCAAAAACCGGCCCAAGCATGATAAACAGACAAGAGACCGCTTTTTTTAGCGGGCTTTCAAACCTCCTCAAGAAGACTCTGAAACCCGTCCATAATAAGAACGGGGTATATTGAAGTAGATAGAGCATGAGGGGTTTTCCAACCCTCATATCTTACCTTTAAAAGAAGTTATAACCTTAAAGAAAAAATTCCTGTAAATGAATACGATAATCCATATATGCATCAACTCATTCAAATTTGATCACATTATGCCAATAATAATTTAAAAAAATGTCATTATCGTTTGAACATGAGCAAATCAGCCAGGGTCTTCAAATTGACTAGTTTTGCACTGTGTGATATGTAATTCACAATGAAAACATAATGATTTAAAGTTAAAAGCTATGCACTTTCACTTTTTAGCTCATATGATGTAATCTTATGATATAGTTTCCTTTTCAGTCTCACTATCATTATATTTACATTGTAAAAAAGGTGGAAAATTAATATCTGTGCAGATATTTGAAATGTTACTTTTATTCACCAACTGTATACAATATCTTGCTTTGTTTACAGATATCATTAATGGACTGCTTGGAAACACCCTGGAAATTGGTGTGGGGCTGATCACTGACAATGTCTTACGAGTAAGTTATATTGTTAACAGCTTCTTGCCTGGAGAGTGTCTTGCTTTATATTCTTTTTTTTTTCCTTTTTTTTTTGGAGGGGGGAGATTTTTTTCTTTTAGATTTCGAGGATGACTTTGTCAGACAATGCTTTAAAGGGGAAACCAGTCCAAATATAACTTAGTCCAATAGAAAAAAAGAGTAAAATCTTATGAGTTCAATGGTAAAAATTTGACTTAAATCGAATGAAAAATAAGGCAGTTATGACATTTTGAAGTTTTGCTAATTTCTGCAAAACAGTTCTTGTACAGAGGGAGAAAGATTTGCGGTGACACCATGTGTATGCAGTCCTTAAAGTATACATAATGAACCTAATTATTTGATAATTTTTTTCTTTTATGACCGATTTTGAAATAAGACTCTGCTCCTTTAATAGCACTCTAAAAGAGTTGATGCATAAAACATTTCAGGAAAGTTTTCTATTGTGTTTCGGATATTGCATTTGACTGTTTCCAGAAAAATTAGTTATAGTTGCGTTTTCTGTCTCTCAGTATTCACAGGACTCTCTTTAACTCTCTGCATGCCACATGATATTACATACTCATAGGTTTGTGTGTAAGAGTTGTACACATTGGACTCATTGGTGTAGAAAGGGTTAATATGGGCTTCTTTTGACTTGTGAATTTTAATCCAGTATAACTGGTTCTTTGAATATTCTGTAAATTTTTCTCATTTTTCACCAGATATCTTTATGTGCAATAGTTTTGTATTTCTGGTGTTACATAATGGTTAAATGGAACCTGCACCATTTTTTGCAGTGGGGGGGCATTTCATGAAGCGTTTCGGTCAGATATTTTTCGGACAAAGTGTTACAAGCTACTGAAAATCCTTGCATCTGATTGGCTGAGAGCAAATCTGTCCCGATAACTTTGTTAGACAAAATGCTTCATGAAATGCCCCCCTGATCTATCCATGAATCCATATTGAATACTGTAAAACATGATATATTCGCGGCATGAATTTTTCGCGAATTGGAGCCGACAGCCTTTTTTGCGGCATGAAATTTTCGCGAACTGCCACTGCATTCAATGTAGACAAGAACTTTTGCGAATCTTGCCGCTCGCAAAATTCGCGAAATTAAAATGCATGCAAACATTCCTCGTTTTACAGTATGGTGTAGAACTGTATTCATAAAACAAATGACATACTGTAAGAGGTGAGACTGGTGCCGACAAACTTTTTTTCTCCATGAAATAAACGATGACTATATTGATGGTAGATGAGTTTAGTGTGGGCAGGGATGTGCTGAGGTGCAGCTAAGTCGTGCTGGCCGGCTGCCATGGAGGATTAACTGGCTTAAAGCAAGCCTGAGATATGATGTATTCATCCGCTGTGCAGCAGAAATGCAGAATACTTCATCAATACAACTGAATGTTGGTATGATGACTTCAGTAATGTGTGTGGTTGGTATGGCAGACAAAGCTAGACACCGTCATTGCAAACGCAGCTTCAATAAGTTCATTAAAAAAAAACAAACCCAAATGCAAGGAGGCTGTGAAAATGTCTACATGTAAGTTAGATGGCTGACTGATTTCAAATTATGAGTGAGTGCATCTTTTTTTTTTTTTTTTTGATTAGAGGTATACAGTATAAGTTGCAGTGATGCAATTAACAAGTTACAGTTCAGTTCAGTTCATTTTTTTATTTCTGCATTTCAAAATCAATACAAATCCACAAATCAACAAAATACTTACATAGTCATAAACACAGCTAATATTCGTAACGTTTGGATCTTACATATACATTTTTTTTTTTTCAAGAACGAATATTCGTAACAGCTAATATTCGTAACGTTTGGACCTTACATACATTTTTTTTTTTTTTTTCAAGAACGAATATCATATATGAAAGGAAGCAATAGGAAATGATAAAAATGAAATGCAGGGGACCATCATCATCAGCTAAGCTTGACGAGGAAGATGGCCCCAGGTACAATACATGTACATCATAAAACAGGGCTATGATCTTTATATTTCCTTGTGATTTAGGTAAACATCTAATTATCAAAGAGTTTATCATGCTTCTGTGTATTTGTACGTGTCAAAGATTGACTGTATAAGCTGTTATTTCGTGAGGGTTTGATTTTCCTGAATTTTGCAAATCGCAGTTCGATTGCGAATTTAACAACATGCAAAAATGTCAACATGCTCAATGTTAATAGTGCAATTATGATAGTGCCAGTGTCAATTCGTGAAAACAACATCTCCCGAAAATATTTGTGACCTCCTCATGCGCTAAAATACCTGTACGCAAAAATAACAGCTTATACAGTAATTGGTTTTTGAGAGTTATATTGTTAAAGTCCTAGACATCATAGCACCTTATATTTCATGGAAAGCTGGCAATACCAATACTTGGCTGCACAGACACTGTATTTACTGAAAGGTTGTGAACTTTCATACTCATCTGTCCCTTTGTACGTGTACTACAAACATAATTTGTTTTAAAGTCAACCATTTCCTTCCTGTTTAGGGTGTTTCACACGTCTTTCCTGCCAAATAATACACTATGGGGTGGTTCTAATTGTGACTGAGAGAGTGAGTCAACCAACACACAGCTCATTAACCCATTGAAGACTAGTCTAGAGTATACTCTGGGCAGATGTCTATGGGAAATGTGTGTTATGGCCAAATCAGCTCATCCTCAATGGGTTAATTGCATTAATCCTCACAGCACCACCACATCAAAACACCATTGACAACGTACACAAACAAGTTGCTGAGAGTAATGAGAGGGGTAACGTGTCTTTTTGTGTGCCCCTTCAGACCCTTCAGTACACATGACTACACGTCCGACACCCAGAGTGCATCTTTGGTAGGGGATGTGAATAGCACAAGTTTATTGTACTTCCTGTTTTGATATGATATCACTGAGTTTGATATCCTGCACAGTTACACCCTTTGTGGACAAGAGAGAGAGACTATTTTCCATTCATGTCCTGTTATTTTCTTTCTATGTAGGGTTCATAAATTGGGGGCATGAAAAGGGGGTAGCTTCACCTCCTAAATAGAAATTTGTAGAAGATGTCATTGGCGTACAATTCATTTTCTCATCTGTAACGGATGACTCGATACTGTATGAATATACTCCATGCTATTAAACACAATACCCTGCACATTACACCCTTTGTGGACAAGAGAGAGAACATTTTCCAGTCATGTCCTGTTATTTTCCCGCTCTTTCTATGTAGGGGGCATAGATAGGGGGCAGAAAAAGGGGGTAGCTTCACCTCCTACCATGGAGCTACTAGTAGCTCCATGCTCCTACATAGAACACCGTAGAAGGTGTCATTGACATACAGTTTATTTTTTCATCTTTAAAGGATGACTCGATACCGTATGAATATACTCCACGCTATTAAACACAATACCCTACACATTACACCCCTTGTGGACAGGAGAGAGAACATTTTCCATTCATGTATTGCTATTTGCCCGCTCTTTCTATGTAGGGGGCATAAACAGAGAGTTAGCTTCCCCTCCTAAATACAACATTGTAGAAGGTGTCATTGACATACAATTTATTTTTTCATCTGTAAAGGATGACTTGATACCGTATGAATATACTCCACGCTATTAAACACAATACTCTTGGTACACATTACACCCTTTGTGGACAAGAGAGAGAACATTTTCCAGTCATGTCCTGTTATTTTCCCGCTCTTTCTATGTAGGGGGCATAGATAGGGGGCGGAAAAAGGGGGTAGCTTCACCTCCTACATAGAACACCGTAGAAGGTGTCATTGACATACAATTTATGTTTTCATCTGTAAAGGATGACTTGATACTGTATGAATATACTCCACGCTATTAAACACAATACCCTCGGTACACATTACACCCTTTGTGGACAAGAGAGAGAACATTTTCCATTCATGTCCTGTAATATATGTCCCCTTTATCTATGTAGGGGGCATAAAAAGGGGGTTAGCTTCACCTCTTAAATGGAACATCGTAGAAGGTGTCATTGACATACAATTTATTTTCTCATCTACCTGTATAAAGGATGATTCGTTGACTGTACATGGAATATACATGCTGTTATTATACAAGAGGAGGTACATTTAAATCTTCTTCTTTTTTTTAAATTCATGGTGGGGGGGGGGGAGTGATGTCATTCTTCAGGCAATAAGTTGTTTCAAATGCTCTACTTGAGATATATGATGCTTCAAAAGAAAATCAAACGAAAGAGTGCTGCATGATACAATGCAGAATGAACTGGAATCATTATCTGTTTAAGGAAATTTTATTCTCCCAGCTCTCTCTGTTAGAGTGTATAATCATAATCTATATATACACTCCATTAACATGTTATAAATGGCTCGGGTATATTTAGAGAATGAATAGTCATATGCTGCTGTCATGTATGGTGGCCTCACTTTTGTGTGTGTGTATGTGTGTGTGTGTGTGCGAGAATATTGTGACCAATAATGAATTCTTGGTGCAATCATTTTACACTACAGTACCTGAAATACCAAATTACATTGCTGTCTTTGGTATTAATTGAAATGAATGATATCAGTGGAAAAATAAAGTATAATGGTATGTGAGGATGCCTAAGTTGTATTTACGTACAATGTAGCGGCGGCATGATACACTATACTGTACAAGTGGAAATTTTCGTGGTGTTGAAATTTTCGCGCATTTCGCGCAACCAGAGTAGGGCAAAAATAAAAGTACACAAATATTTTTGCATGCCATACGTCCCTGTCCGTGGTGTCTTGATTCCGCAGAATTAAAAACATGTGAAACTCATTTTACCTGGCCAAGCGCGAAAATATCCACTTTTACAGTACATGTATACTGTCAAATGTGAACTCATATCCTCATATTAAGGCAGTGTGAGAATTTATAATTTTCCTGAAGTCATAGAATGGGTATTGTAATCTAATATAATGGGATGAGGCAATAAGTGAACATACTGTATGGATGAAATGCAATTATACAGTCCTTGGCCCAGATGTTCATGAAAAAATTACAGTTCACCCGTAGTTGATGACATGTCATGATGGTATGCGTGTGCAGCCTTTTGCTATCATGGAGACCTCTATCAATGTTAAAGTCCCCTAATTAATTGCCATACATGTAGGTATAAAGTATCAATTTCTAGGTATCCTTGAATGTTTCAATACTGATTCATCAAACACGTTGTGCCAGCTGTCCATCAAATCTGTAGTGCAGTGTGGTTGCAGATCGGTCTAATGTTCTTCCAATACTCATTGGGGTTAATATTAAAAATAATGGTTTCTCCCATCATGCTTTTGCCCTCACTTTAAAGGACAAGTTCACCTTCATAAACATAAGGATTGAGAGAATGCAGCAATATAAGTAGAACACATCAGTGAAACTTTGAGGAAAATTGGACAATCGATGCAAAAGTTATGAATTTTTAAAATTTTTGTGTTGGAACTGCTGGATGAGGAGACTACTACAGCTTGTGAGTCATATGCATACAACAGTATAAAGAAAATGTAAAGAAAATTCAACATATTTTCACTTTTTTCGCATAATAAAAGAACACTTGACTTGCCTCTTTCTAAAGGCAGGGGGAATAATATTACCCATAACATATGTCGGTAACGAGTCAAGGGAATGTGTACTTTTTTCCAAAAGATGAAATTTTGTGAAATTCTCTTTATATTTTCCTTGTATTGTTGTACGCATGTGACATCTAAGTTATTCATACACTGCAGTAGTCTTCTCATCCAGCGGTTACTGCACAAAAACTTCAAAAATTCATAACTTTTGAACGGATTGTCCGATTTTCCTCAAACTTTCATTAATGTGTTCTACTAATATTGCTACATTCTCTCAATCCTTATGTTTATGAAGGTGAACTTGTCCTTTAACCCGTTGAGGACATGCTGATTTTGCTGCATCGAGCATTTCCCATAGACACTTGCCTGCCTGAGTATACTTGGGACTCATCCTCAATGGGTTAAAGACCTTATATAGCGTTGGGATTATGGGTGATCCAGTTGAATCGATCTTCATTCGCTGCCCACCAGGGTACATTAGAAAAACAAGAATAGCACCCATCGGGGAATATGTGAATCAAAGCGTATGCTCATCGCGGCCGTCAAATGGTAAAACGGTCTATCTCGAAAATTGCTGTTCTGAGGAAAAATGACTTTAAAGTTTAGAGGTTTGAGCTTTTTTAGGAGATGGGTATAATGCATTTTTAGCAATGGGACAAGAAGAAGCATATTAAACACTGATAACTGAAGAATTTTGTGCTTATTTGGGGTTTTAATTATAAAATAAATGAGATTTTTGTGCAGATAGACTGTTTCACCACAGCACATGTATAAACTCCCGCTACACATCATAAGATGGTAAAATGGTCTATCTTCTAGATAGTCCACAAACACAGTGTAAACTGGTCTAACTCGAAGATAGACCATTTTACCATCTGACAGCGATGATTTAAAAAATCTCGGTTAAGAAGGTTATATGGTTTGTGTAAAAGATAGCTCGTTTTACCTCCAAACGATATTACCGACAATTGGCTAACTCAAAGATAGACTGTTTTACCATCAAATCTGAGGGAAAAATACAAAAAAGTACCAAGATAGCGGAAATTATCTCTAAAACAAGACATGATGGGATTTTCTCGATAGCACCATTGGAAAGAGCACCCTCACATGTCCCGGAAAGTGAATTTACCTCAAAAAGTCAAATTTTCGAGTTAGACCATTTTACCATCTGATGGCCGATCGGTAGGTCAACTCCAGTCGAGATTCTTCGGCTGTGTGTGTGTACATGTACATTGCACTTTTATACATTTTATAGAGGTCAGTGATAAAGCTGTGCACATTTTGTTAACATTGATTACATTGTACATAGTACATTTTGTTATTAAACATGGATTCTTGATTTTGTAGCTGGGCCACCTTTCCGACTCCGTAATGTTCCCATGCTATGGGGTCTTTAAAAATTTTGAACATGTTCAAAATTTCTTTGTGACAAGAAAAACTGGTTGCAACAGTAAAAACTGTCAGTGAATTTTGCAGCTGTTTACTAACCGTTATGAAACCTAAAATATGCTACATTCGTAGACATCCCCTGCTATTCTCAGTGAGATACCCCCTTAAAGCAAATTTGTTGGGACTTTGTATGTATGTGGTATGTTACATGTGTGTGTGTGTGTGTTTACATGTGTGTATTTGTGACTCATATGGGTAATAGCTATGTATTTTGATACAGCTGAGCACATGGTGAACTTTTTTTTTTTTTTATGCCAAACGTCCATCTCTAACATCTCCCTTTAACTTACAATATGAGCTTTACCCACCACACCCGTGTAAAATGAGATTCTGAGCACATTTTGATCAAGCGTGTCTAATAAAGCACACTTTTCATGTTGTGCAGCGGACTTCATTTAATCTACTCCCAGTCAATATGTACGGAGGGAATTGTGTTGCCGCTTTTACTAATTAATATTACTGGGAGAGCTTATCAGAGGGACGGTACTGGTATTGGTATATAGGTTATACATTTTTCTTGAAATAGGCAACGATCTGACTCACAAATTAATACCATGTCTATGGAACCTGAGACTATTAATAGGTAACACTGAGGTTCATGGCCAATATGCAGCCCTACTGATTTGCCTTTAGCAAGCAATTAATATTGGAAATTGTGTGCATGCGCGCGTGTTTGTGTGTATGTGTGTGTGTGGAGGCAGTCAATTTTTAAAATTTGCATATGAATAGATATCTAATTTTCATGACAGAGAGATTAACGTTTTCCTCTTGTGTCTGTCATATGAGAGCAGTAGAAATATGATCAGAGCAATCTGGTGAGCAGAAATGTAATGTTTTATGAGTAATCTGTGACTCCCCCATGATGTTGATACATGGCTCACCAGCATTATAGAAGCAGTGAGTCTACATTTTGAACATTTTTTTTTTTCCAGTGCAGAACTTCAGCTTCCAGAGACAATATCTTGTTTGTGACAATCCCAATAGAATCCCATTTTCTTTGCTCCATTTTTCAATAAATTACATTCATTTCTTGTCAGTTTCTCTTTGTTTGCATTGATTTAAAAAAGATACTTTTATTTTATTGTACATCTATCTACATGATACCTTGTTTTAGATAGACCTAATACAAAAAAAAAAACAACCCCAAAACAAAACAAAAAACCCCCAACAATTTAAGTGTTTGCTTAGTAGCTCAGTTACAAATGTACCTTGGCTTTAAAAGGATGGTACAGTTTCAGATGAGATGGGGATTGAGGTTTCCAATGTATTTTGATGATGATTTTTTAGATATTGAAAAACTTCTTACGAAATATGAAAGAGCATAATCCCTAGAGGCAGGGCTTGACACTAACGGTGGCCCAGTGGCTTGGGGCCACCAAAAACGCACGTTGGGCCACCAAAATTTCAGAAATGAAGAATTTGGTGGACAGATCGGGCCACCAAAAAAGGTCGGATGTTTGCCTTTGGGCTACCAAAAATAAAAGTTAGTGTGGAGCCCTGCTAGAGGGATTTGGTGAATATTGGTTTAAAATGGCTGTGATATTCAAAACAAAATGATTTTAATAAATGGTAGGACCCACCCTTTATTAGGAGTGCTTTGTTTTACTTTGTTTTGGATATCTCAGCAATTTCAAAACAGATTTTCATCACATAAAGTTTGCATTCCTCTTAAAATTGTAGACTCTTTTAGCTTTTTCTAAAGTGGTTTCAAAGTATCTCACAAAAAAGTTATAAGCTGAATTTTTACCTCAACCAATACTCTACTATCCCTTTAAGAATCTGGTTGCCCTCAACATTTGCATTTTTTTTTTGGGGGGGGGGGTTGTTGGAAAGTGGTGCTCTTTTTGTTTGTGGTAGTGTGTTTGGAATCTTTAAATAGGTGAAGTGTGTAAACAAAAATAGCCAGTTAACTTCCCTCATGATTGCACGTGTCCAAACTTGGAGGGTCAGGTGACTAAAGACCAGAATTTTTAGCGATGAGAGATAAGCAAGCATCTAACATTAGCCAAAAACTGATGAAGAACCAATGATACAGTGCTGGAATCTGGTTGTAGTTTGCCGACTATCATACTTAAAGTTCAATGAAACTTTAAACTTAAAGTTCTATGAAACTTGCCAACTATGAAACTTAAAGTTCTATGAACTATCATATGTGAGGGCACCCTAGGTTTGTCACTGCCAATGTCCTGTAAAATACCCCTGGAGGGTGTTTCATAAAGCTGTTCGTAGGTAAAGTTACGAACAACTTACGAGCGACTGGTGATCAGTTCTTGTGCTGAATTATGGAAATTCTGATATGAGAACTGATCACCAGTCACTCGTAAGTTGTTCCTAACTTTACGAACAGCTTTATGAAACGGGGCCCAGGGGTGTAAGTTTTGATATAATTTGATGAGGAATGAGATAATGAACACACCCATCGTGTGACCAAGTATATATCATACCAATCATTTCCATAGATTGTGTATACATCTGTTCTGTCTCAAGAGTTGGAAACCCTTTCCTGTTAACATACCACTACCGTTCCAAATCTAAGGCCATTTCAGAGGAAATTGATGCACAGTGCTGACATGCGCCAGATGTGCTTCCTCACTTGTACTTGGCATGGTGCATCACTCATGTAATCCATCAACATGAAGTGTAGTGCTCCCCTTTCCAGCTATTTGTCAACCTACTGTAAACCAGCTCTGAAATAAACACTGGCAGACATGCTTACCCACTGCAAACCCATCACTCATACAATGTTGTACATCATCCTAAAGTGCATTCCTCCACTGTTATTTTTTTTTTCTCCGCCCCCTTCACATCTGTCTCCCAGTACCAGCGGAACTTGATGGGATTCGCCATCTGCTTCGTCATCGGCCTCCTCTTCTGCCTCATCTTCCCCATCGTGGCCCTGTGCTTCTGCTGCTGTCGGTGCTGCTGCAGGAAGTGCGGGGGCAAGATGCACCAGGAGCCGGAAGACAACTCCACCTGTCGGGTCCTGGTCTACTCCCTGTTCTTGGTGGCTTCTCTCATCTTCGTCTTGTGAGTTTGGTCCTTTCCTTTAAAGGGATCGTATAGTTTTGGTTGAGACCTAATTTTAGGTTTCTAACATTTTTTTGTGAGATAATGACAAACCTCTTATGAAATATGAAAGAGCACATAAATTCTATGAGGAATTCAATGTTTATTTGACGAAAATTGGTTTTGAAATGGCTGAGATATCCAAAAAAGAGCAGTTCTAATAAAGTGTGGGACCCACACTTTCTTATGATCGCTTTATTAGGTGATACGCTATCAGCGTATCACCTATTGTGATTGTCAAAATCTCTCTTTATTTTTTTTTATTCTTCTTTCTTTTTGGACAATTTTTTGTCGTCAATATCTCAAGAATGACATTACGAAATAACATGACATTTTCAGTCAACATGTCTCACTACAAAATCTAGCCACAATAAGGTTTTCATGACAGTAACATATCTATGACGTCATCTAGGCGCCATTTTGTGATTTTCGGACCTTGTCACATGATCGATCATAACTTCATAACTAGATGTCATTTCTGTATCATTTTCGGTGGACATGAAGTTCAGGTCACGCTCTATCTTACTTTTTAACGCTAGTTACACAGGTCATCATTACGCGCGCGTAAGCGCGCGTCAAAATTTTAAAAGACTCAAAACGACTTCCCAATGGGAAATCTCGAAGTTTCAGACAATTTTAAGCGTTTCAAACATTTTCTCGCGTGCGCGTCCGTCCGCGCAATCTCGCGCGCAGAGCCCGTAAGCAACACAAAAATGCATTATTTTTGACTGATTTGGATTCCTGATACTTTGAGTAACAATATCCATTGATTTCCGATTGATTTCGACCTATAACAAAGGAATGCACTGGCGTCAAAGTTGAAATTCCGCGCACGCGTCTTTCTGCAAATATAGTGAAAAAACATGTCTTTGTTTATTTCGCCATAGCTCTTTAAATCGTCCGTTGACCCTATATTTCTATTGCATATTACAAAAGTATATGAATTGTAAATAACATTCCAAGTATCAATATTGCCAGGAAAAACGCGATGACGTCATCATATCGTCATTTTGAATAAAAAAAGTGGAATTGATTTTTTTGAGGTACTGTTTCTGACATTCATTTGCTCGTATCTCTGTTGTTTAAGCTCAATATTATCCCAAATTCAGATATGTTGTACTTTGAACATTTACCTTTCAAGTCCATGTAATGGTTTTGAAGTATGATGACGTCATCATACTAGAAATTGTGATTAAAGGTAAAGACTCAAAATCAGACAAGTTTACGTGTTATGTCTATGGGAGGTGATTTTTTTTAAAACCATGCATTGACTTGACAACGTTTAAGCACCTTTATCTCATCTGATTTTGCTCCATTTCCTCTGAAACATACGTATGTTGTAGCTGAGACAATAAGCTTTAGTAATCATGCATTTTATGTTTTCAAATCTCCTCATCAGGTTGATAATTTTGTAGTTTAAAACTGAAAATGAGAATGCAATCTGTACAGAACGATTCCCAATTTTTCTTTGCAACTGTATATTGATCGAATCCACGCTGCCACTTGTGAGAAGTTGAATAGCGCCATCACAAGTCAACACATTCACGACAGTATTTAGATTTAAGTTTCGCACTCAATCTTCAGGACAGCCGTGTGGCATAATCGCTTAGCGCGCTGGGTGTTCATAACGCCTTACCGGAAGGTGAGAAGTTCGACTCCCGCAGGACTTTTTTTTCCGTTCTTTCTTTCTCTCTCTCTCTCTCTTTTTTTTTTTTTTTTTGGCAGTTCAGCTTTACTCCTATGACATTTTTCGTATTATTTCATCAAGTGTACGTAACTCGTGAACACGGCTGCTCTATTTCCCTTGTTTTGTATTGGAGTTGGAGTTTGGGTTTGCTTCATTAATTTTGTCACACTTATTGTTGTAAATTGCCCCTTGTTACAGTGTCCCGCTTGCCACATTTGGTTTGCTCTTTCCTTTTCTCTTCATTGGTTATTGTTATACTGTAACAGGATAGGTAGGAACATGTACGTTTAAATAACTTGCAGGAATGGGAGCCGCATTGAATAACTCTAGTCCACGTGTATGGCGTCTCGCTCATCTCTTTGAAATTCCAGGTTGTTAATGTTTGAGCAAATAACGAAGTTGTAGACAGATTTTATGTTGCTAAAGAGGTATCTTGTGCCACATGAGTGGAAGGCATCACTGTTTAGTAGTAGTAATGAACTTTTTCATGTTGTAAATGGTATAAAGATATAAATTTCACATCCAATCTTCGGGACAGCCGTGTGGCTTTATAGTCGCTTTACCTTTAGCGCGCTGCATGTTAATTATGCACTACCTTAGGACGAGATGTTCGAGACCCGCAGGACGCTAACATTTTCTCTCTCTCTCTTTCTTTGTTTTTCTTTTGGCAGTTCAGCTTTATTCCGATCGGCGATGTCATTTATCGTATTATCTTATCAAGTATACTACCCCACGACACACAGTCACTCAAGTTCCCTTTTTTTTTTTTGTCGGAGGCTGGAGGTTGGATTTGCTTCATTTATCATACGTATTGTTTAAATTGCCCTTGGTACAGTGCCCCTCTTGCCACCTTTCCTTTTCTCTTTCCTTTTCTCTACGTTTGTTCCTGTTACACTGTCACAAGACAGGTCGGAAAATAACTTACATAACTCAACTGGAGCAGGAATGGTAACTGAATGAATTAACTCTAGGCCAGGTGTATGGCGTCTCGCTCATCTCTTTGAAATTCCAGGTTGTTATTGTTTGACCCAATAATGGAGTTGTAGACAGGTTTTATGTTGCCATAGAGGTATCTTGTGCCACATGAGTAGAAGGCATCACTGTTTAGTAGTAGTAATGAACTTTTTCATGTCCCTCCATGTCAATTATAGTGTGTTTAAAGGGGATGTGTGTCTATCTGCCAAAGAAAAGGAAAAACTTTTATTTTCGTCATGGCTGTTTCTCTATACGTAGCCGTAGGTGATGAGTGTTGTTGGTATCTGAGCAGTGAAGAACAGAGCATTAGGCTAAAATCCCCCGTAGTTATACGCGCTAAGCGTTCAATTTGATATAATCTTTATTTATGTAGTCAGTCACTGCTAATGGAGTTACAGAATTATGTTATGACACGTTTCACTGAAAGTTTGTAAAGCAAAGTTTATGGACAAGGCAAGCAATTGTACATGAATAATACCATTGATTTCAGAGGGAAATTATGCTATGCCTAAATGTAAGGGTATCATTGCTTTGGAATTGCTGAGACAATATGCTTGGCACGAGGGCTTCCACTTCTAATAACTGAGTCCTATACCATTGATTTTAGATGCGAAATTATGGTATGCCTGTATGTAGGGGTGTCATTGATTAGGAATTAATGAGACGATTAAGCACTCCTTCCACTTCTAATTGTCCCCTTTGAATGTGTGTCTATCACGTGGGATCGTCAAATAAATTATCATTAACGTATTAGCTTACGTTCACTACTCTTGGTTGGAGGAGACCTAAAGTTACATGGTTAAAGACGCCGTCTCTTTCGCAGGAGCCGTACGTTTTGGCACGTGAAATTTTAGAATAACCTTTATAGGATGATAAGCAAGAATAGTTGAAGAGTTTGTTTGCAAAAACCGATAAGACCATGTATTTGCCAAATGGAGATATTTGCAATTAAAGGTAAAGAAAAATAAGGAGGATAATAAAGTTTTTACTTCTTCTGACCATTACTTCAAAAATGTACCTTTACTATGTAGTGACCAATATATCATTTAAGAGGTATTATTTTGTACTCTATAACAGAGACCGTACTTCAAAGTCGTCAAAAATGGACTTATTGGGTTTTGGGGGAACAAACTCTTCAGTTTTTCTTTTGCCCTTTTTTCTTCATTTGAGGTAATGCCATTTGATATTCGTCCAGGTATAAATCACATTCTCATGTAAACAGACACACTTGCTCTATATGCCTTTGTTTTGTATGGGAGGCTTCATTGCTTGTACTGCTGGTAAATCTCACAGGCTTGTATATAGCTGTAAGAGCTCTCTGAACTGACCAATTATGGTAACAAGATTAGAGGGAATCATATTGGTTATGTGCATAAGTGTCAAAGGTGATGTTTTAAAAGGCCAATGTTAATACCAAGATGATTATTAAAACACTCGTCATGTTTAATTTGTTCGTGTCGAGGATCACATGAGTAAAAGGCCAATGTTAATACCAAGATGATTATTAAAACACTCGTCATGTTTAATTTGTTCGTGTCGAGGATCACTGGGTGAATACACTGTAGCCCTATGTACTCAAAAGCCTGTAAATCGACTTAGTCGCACACGCACAGAATTTCCACTTTATAGTTTGTGTGACAGAAAAAAAAATGATCTGAGTAATGTAGGTCCAAAAAAAGTTCAACTAAATATCTCAATATAACTTCAAGGTGCTATATCACATTCTCTTCTTTGTCGATCACAGATGACCGACATCTGATGACCCCAGCGTATCACCTAACTCGTCCTCACGGTGACGAGTTTCATATCTCGTTTTACTTTGTTTTGGGATGTTTCAGTCATTCCAAACTCTATTTCCATCAAATAAACTTTGAATTCCTCTTAAAATGGTATGCTCTGTACTATAGTATAATTGTAAGTGTTTTCTTGGTATCTTGCAAAAAGTTAAAAGCCCAATTCTCATCTCCACCAGTACTGTACCATCCCTTTAAAGGCATAATTTACCATTTGTAGATTAAACAAAAACCCAGCATTAGTGCTCTAAAATAGTTCTAAATTAAGTGTTAGGGATAAAAACAACCACTGTAAAAATTTGAATAGCATAATTGGTGTTAAGTATTGTTGAATACACAAAATGTGAGCTTGAATAGTAATGATTAAAATGTTTCCAGACTAAACCATCTACAGTTATGGTTTATGGAGAAAAATACTGATATCTCCTAGATTTTAGGTTTTATTGTGAAAATTTTATATGGTAGGATGTTTTGCGATACAACAGACCTACACATGCATCAAATGTGATATCTTGAAAATTTTTTAAATCAGTGCTCCCAAAGGAAACAGGACCTTTAAGTCGGCGTTTGATAAATTGACTCAAGCACACTTTGGTGTACAACATGTTGGTGCATAATCATTGTAAATTTTATGATTTTAATTTGCCTTTGAGAGAATTCCTGACATTTGTAATGGCACATTCTATTAAACCTTTTTGTTTCCAAGAGGTCTGGTTGTCATTCGAATGTCAGAGTTTGATGTGGTATTCACTCTACATTTTGCTGGGAATGTGATTGCATCAGCTTGCCATGAAATCTTATTTCTTGGATCTTAGCATGTTATTTGGTAAATGAGAGTTTCTACCTTTAAAGTCATCCATTCATATAGACAATAGGCTGTGTAGAACTGTCTGGTGAAGATTGGTGTCTGATTTAATGGCTAAATCTCCTGTTTGTTTACCACGCTTTCCCTCCCTTGCAGTGCTGGTGCAGTGACTGCCCTCAGCATCAGCTCTTACACCGGAAGACAGGCAGAAAGTCTGCCCACCACCGTCGACAACAACCTCCAGGACCTTATCGTCTTCGTCAACAACACCTTGAATGTAAGCAATATGTTACTGTGTTGCTGCCACATTGCTTGCAACAGCGTCTTGTGGCTAGTCATTTCATTTCTAGGTTCTGAAGGAAAAAGTGATATTTGTGAGATTGAGCTGATTAGTAAACTGGCCCAGTCATGTGATCATTTGTAATTTTGTCCTCATGGAGTTTTGCATACAATTGTACCTATCTTTTGGTTGCGGGGAAGGGGTAAAGGGTGTTGAGGATATCAATGTGAAAATGTTTGTCATGGTGCAGTTGTACATTCATTCATTTCCCCTTCCATATAAACCAGGTTCATTTTACACGGTTAGAAACATTGGGATAAGTTTTGCAAGGTCATATTGTTGCTTGTTGCTATATTTGTGTGAGATGAAAAAATATAACCAAATAAAACTACAGGTACATGGAAAATGAAATGGATGTTTTATGATTGCCACTTCATAATTCATTGCTGAAGTGGCAACACTAAATAACTGTCAAGGACAACTCTGACTAGTTTGTCAATTTGATTATGTCGTTGTGTTTGTCTGGGCTTGTATTTATTAAAAACAGAAAGCAAGCTACCGTCCATGCTTTTTACTCTCTTGATTTGCACAATGATAGCTAATCATATTTAATTTACAATCAGCAAACACTGAATGTAACAAGTTACAATGGTCTCTCCCATCAGAGATGAAATAATCGCTATCTATTACATGCACATGCACACATTACATATTGTATATACATACACAGACATTATAATGCATAATACATTTAACCGAGATTGTTATTCTAATGCATTTTTTATGTTTTTTTATTTTTTTTTTTTTTGGGGGGGGGAGGGTGAAGCTTAGGAGTTGCTACTTGTTTGCAAGCTTTGCAACATGCACAAAGTTTGTTAACTCACTTCCATCTTGTGCCTATAATGCTTTTTTATTTGTATGGTAGAAACAGTCCGATGTCAAAGACAATTATCAACCCAGTTTTGGGGGTTTGATATTCCCACACATAACACATACTCAATGACAGAGCTGCCAAATTCTGCAGGCATAATGTGGATAAAAGTAAAATGATTTGCATGCAAATTATAGAAACAACTTTCATGTGTATTATGTTACTGGTTTTAGGACAGAGCAGCTATGGTTGACTCCTCTAGATACAAATCTTTTGAAATATTCCCATGTTTTGTCCGATTCCAGTCAAATTAATGAAAACTAGAAAAGCACTCTGAGAGCGCAGACCTCCACCAAGCAGCTAATTTCCACCCACACATCCATGCTGAAAATCATCCAATTTCCCAATATAGAAGCCTTTTGTTTACATCATCAGCTTCCAGCTATGCAGCACCTAGCCTGAGCATGTACAGTGCATATATACAAACCTCAAATATGAATTCCAAAGTTCATTGAACGTGTCTGCCAAAAGATAGAAAATCCTTCAAAAATCTACAGAAATTCCCAGATCACTACCAAAATTTAATCATCTGTTCATTGTGTCATCGGCTTTTCCTGCAAGTTTCATTCAGATTTGTCACAACCTTTTGAGTTATTTTGCACACAGACAAACAAACAAACAAATCAACCAAACCAATGCTGATGAAAACATAACCTCCTTCCTTGGCGGAGGTAATGATATCAAGATAATGATAGTGTTTTTCACTGCCTTTAAATGGTACAAACAAGCATCACAGCGATGAACTCTCCTGGGATGAGATAATGGCAGATGACGATGGCTGTTCATTATTGCTGAGGCAAACATTGGCATCCATTGCAAAGCAGTTACCATTATGTTAAAAACAATTATGGTTGAGGCACCCACTGTGCGGCTTATAAAAGAGACCTTGCATTATAACCTCAGAGCTGAGGGTCAAAAGCATCGCACTTGTTTACTTTTCTTATTTAGGAGCTGAATGATGGTCAAATAATTCTCACACACAAAACAACAGCCAATATTAGCTAGCTTTTATTTCATAGACAGGAAGTATATGAGGATATCCGTCATTGTTTTTGATGCTTGCTGCAGGATTTGAGTTATCAGATCGTGCTGAGTAATTGTTTGGATGAGTGGACTTTATGAGTGGACTTATTCAGAAAAAACATTTCCTTGGAATCCACCCAATGGATAAACAAGCCGTAATTCCCAATTTGCAGAGAACAGTGACGTCTGTCTAAGCCACAATGTTTTTATTTAAAGGGGAAGTATCTATCCCATATGCCTCCTTTCATTTCTTCCCATAACCCTTGCTTGATTTTACCCATCCTTCCAGTACTCCAAAAGGACAAGATGGGACCCCCTCCCCCCAAACCCCAACAAAAACAACAAAACATAAAAGAATCTAGCCTTCTCAACCATCACAATACATCATCATTAAAATAATACACACCATTAGAAGCAAGCTTATCCCATATTGAAACTGATTGACAAATTGCCCTCCATCAACATAAAAGCTTGTCCCTCCTGACAAATTGAATGACCTTAATCACCACTGCCATCAGGTGGTCAATATGCTCCTTCCAACCTCCTTGACCACATGGTCATTGTCTGCTTGCTAGTGGTCAGTAGACCCGCCTCTTCTCCTGTTGTTGTGGACTTTCCTTTTCAGACAGAGAAATGTGTTCTTAAAAAAAAAAAGAAAGACTGAAAAGCATTTCCCTTGATTCTGTCTGTATTGACAATGTCAATACTAGGATCTTGAGAAAATCTCCATCACTGTATCTAGTGTCAATACTAGGATCTTGAGAAAATCTCCATCACTGTATCTAGTGTCAATACTAGGATCTTGAGAAAATCCCCATCACTGTATCTCAGCAGTGACTTTCTTGTTTTGTGCCTTTCAGTTCATTTGTGACATCCTTCCTTATTATGTTGTTTTTACAGACTCAGTTTGGTTGGCAAGAAGGGTGGGCCCCTATCAGTGTAGCATTACTGTAAAAACCCATATTGCTTGGAGTAAAGTTTCAAGAAATGACAAGGAAAGTAAGCATTGCCAAATCTCAACTGGACACAATAATGATTTAGAAATAGACATCATGTGCAAGTTACATATTTGACATTTTAAAATAAATGTTCTGTTTCTAGACTAATGCCTTTTCTGTCATAGAATTGATAAAATATGCATACTCACATAGGAGAACACTTCCAGTATGTAGACTTTATAGATCCTTTTGAACACTTTCTCACTTTTACAAGCAACCTACATCCAGTGTTACCAAAACATGCATGGAATGTTGAATCAGACCAGTTGAAGACATAATGAACTCTGCATATAAAAACTTCATGGCCATGTGATCATACCATCTGGCTTTACAAAGCACTTACAGTTGTATGAGTGTGAGTAATTGTGAACAATAGATGTGTCACACATTTGCTGACGATACCTGTATCATTTAGCAAAGCAGTCCATATATCTAGTTTTTGAGGCTGGTTTTATGCAGTAAACCTGAATGTCCAATGCTCAGACAAAGTGGGACAGTCACAAAACTTTCTAAAATGTACTGAGCACAGTTGACTGAGAACTACTGTAAATTAGCCACCCAAGCTTTACTGCAATGTGAGTTTACTGTAAAAGTAAAAATTTTTCTGCATTTTATGCAACAAGGCACTGACTCAAAAATAAAAACAAATTTTTTTTTGTTGTTATGTCAAATATTGTTTTGCTTTAATTCCACATAATTTAAAACATGCAAATTTTGTCTCACCAGGCTAGGTGCGAAAAATGACTGATTTGAAATTTTCTGCTTAAAGAGTACATGATTGTGATTTAGCAGCAAGTGACTAGACAGTGATGATAATGGTATATATAAAGAAAATAATTGTTAAAAGGATTCATTCTTCAAGCCTGATTTTCCTGCATTATCATCGTGTGTGGCATAACATTTAGATACACAATGGGGGTAAAAATTGCATAAGCTTGAGGAAGACAAATAAGAATATCATGAAAACTGACATACGAAGCATAAATCATGTGACTGTGCAGCAGACAGATGTTGGGATAAAATGTCTCTTACTGTATGCATGATATATTGATCTGCTATAGTAGTGCATTCTGTCAAAGATCTGATGATATCAAACTTCCACATCTATGTACATAGTGTTACAATAGATGATGCTAAGATACAATTTTGTATATTATCACTCTAAGGGGGATTTCCCTTTAAACTTTGCCACTGTCGCATTAGTGCTTGCCTGAGCAAAGTTATTGTCCTACGGTCTACAGAACCACATCCTCAATGAGGAAATACATCATAGATATTTGAAGAAGTAGTAAACTATATGATTCTGACTTATGATCTGGAAGTATTTGAAACCATATTTGTTTTGTCAAAGGGAGTGTTGTTTTATGATAGAGATTGCCATTGCAGCTTGGTGCAGTGCAGTTCAATATGATACTATTCCAGTGGCCATTTACCGATTTTTTTTTTTTTTCTAATGGAAGAGTGTAATACAGTAGTACAGCAGGTGTTTTATGATGCTATTCCCTGACCATTTAATTAGACAAAAAAAAATGAAAGACTATAGTACAGCAGGTGTTAACGCAAATACATATAGTATAACCATAGAGCTACAATGCACCGTGGTACGTATGATACTCTTCTCAATGACCATCCAGTGAGGTTTTTTTTTTTTTTGGTGTGTGAAATAGTGTTGTGCAACATGTGTTTGCTGTTTTCTTTTTTATATTTCAACATTTTTTCTTTTATATTTTATCTGTCTTGTGTCTTTGTGTGGCATCCCACAGGATAGTCAATTAGTCACTATTACAACTTGTTGCATTAATAGTATGCAGATATACATACAAGTGTATGGACTGTTTTTTCAGGGCATTGTTGATGATGTTGCCCTGCCAAAGGGTTCTCAGCTCCATTCAGCTCAATTCATGGGACTAATGCAGCAAGCTCATTGGGTCATACATGTAGCATGGAGTTGTAATCCTGAGGGGCAATAATCTCAATAATGCCTCAAATGAGAGCAGTCTATGTTTTTTTTTTTGAATATAATTAATAGAATTAAAAGGAATCTTACATGGTTGATCACGAAAGCACCAGCCAGTTCACACATCAGGCGCTGTTATAGACATTGGCACTGCAATCACATTGGACAGTTCTGGCCTTGGTACTGCATTAGTCCCATGAATTGACTCTGTACACCACATAATGACTTTTTGATGAGAAATATGTGTGGGAGCTTCATACAGTCATACATTTGAGCAGGTGTGTTTGTGTAGAAGGAAATACACAAGCTGACCCTGTCAAAAATACATTTTTGAACCTTCAGTGAGTGGACTTTATCACACCTCTGAATGGAGTATTTGCCTTTTGTGATTGTGGTCATGTTGTAATAAATGACTTTGTCACCTGCTTAGTGAACTGTAGAATCTGATCTTTCACATGATTTGGCTCATTCAGGTGATTTTGCGGAGTGTATTTATCCTCAAAGCTGTGGATGAATTTTTGCTCTGTACAGATTGGTTGGTCTTTTTCGACAAGTGAATGTCAGCTGTGTAAAGCTTTGTGTGGTTCAATCAAGAGCTACAAAGATATAAATATGTCTGGAAAGTGGCAGAACCTGAATAAGAGAGCATGATGAACAAAGTTTGAAAGGGATGGTATAGCTTTGGTTGAGACCTAATTTAAGGTTTTAAAATTTTTGGTGAGATAATGAGAAACCTCTTATGAAATATGAAAGAGCATGTAATTCTATGAGGAATTCAACGTTTATTTGATGAAAATTGGTTTTGAAATGGCTGAGACATCAAAAAAAGAGCGATTCTAATAAAGTTTGGGACCCACACTTTATTACGATTGCTTTGTTTTACTTTGTTTTTGGATGTTTCAGTCATTCCAAACCCGATTTTCATCAAATAAACTTTGAATTCATCTTAAAATGGCATGATCTGTACTGTATCATAGGTGTTTTCTTGGTATCTCGCAAAAAGTTAAAAGCCCAATTCTCATCTCCACCAATACTGTACCATCCCTTTAACACAGGTCTTGGCCATGTATTGACTTCAAATAGTATCGCCTCATTATGTAAGTTGTTCTTCTTCTTTACTTGTTAGAATGTTTATGATGATACAGGATCTTTTGTTACGCTGCTATTTTCTTGTTGCTATTGCTTTGATACCTTTTGCATCGAGGCTTTTATATAACCTCTCTCTTTGTTTTGTGTTGTAGGAGATCGATTACCTGATGACTGACCAGCTGGGATGGACGCTTGACCAAGTCAGAGATGATCTCGATGGTAGGAGGATATTGTTGAGAAAGACTTTCTATGAGTCATTAACTACCTGTGATAGCGATGAGCTATAGTGTGCTAATGCTTTATGTAAAGTGGTGTGAAACTTGTTGAAGTGACTACATTATATTTACACCTTGTTTCCTTTTGGTTAGACCTTTCACCAAAATTAAGCTGTTCCTGCACAGTGTGACTGTGTTACAAAGAGACATCTTTAAACAGCCATGTCTCCCAAATTGGAAGTTTTTTTCCTGAAGCAATTGGACATAAAAATGTAACTGTGTGCTTTCTACAAATATTAAATGTAGTGCATGGGAAAGCATATTCAGATTGCTTTTCCAATTTTATGCATCTTGATTTTAGAAAACATTTACAAGTAACAGGAATGTTATGTATTTGTCTTTTCTCCCCCCTCTATCTATCTATCTATCTATCTATCTATCTATCTAGAGCTATCTATCTATACTCTCTCTCTCTCTCTCTCTCTCTCTCTCTCATTCAATGTAACTTTTACATGACAAAAGCAACACTTATTATGTGAATACATCACTATAACTTATATGTGCATGTATGTATGTGTCTAGGTATATAAGTATGTTCTGGCGAGACAAGTATCGGTAGGTTTTTTATCATCTCCTCCCCTTCCATTCTTCTCTCTCTCTCTCTAATCCTTATTTCACGAGCATCATGTGGAACCCTCTTGTTTTTTCTTCATTGTAATGTTATTTGTTATCGGTTGCCAAAGAGTCAAGCTTTGTGCTTATTATTGGCAATCGTTCTGTATGCAAATTAAGATGTAACCCATGTAATTATATTACAGATGTACTAGTATACAAACAGTGAATGGTCACGAGTGCAATGGTACGAGATTTCGCACGAGGTGAAAGATAGAGGCGCTCTATTCAACAAGGCGAAGCCGAGTTGAATAGTGCGCCTCATCTTTCACCGAGTGCAAAATCTCGTTCCATTTGCAGGAGTAAAGACCATACACTATTTGTTTTATACAAAGTCCACGTAGATCTTTGTTATTTGGTTGGAGGATTGTTGGGTAGGTCTAAGTAGGCCTAGAAGTCTATATATGTATGAAAAATATAGCCATACTTACACTTACATGTGGATCCACTGCGATTCTCTTTCTGGCTTGTGCAATCAGTGTAGTTACAGGTCACAGCCACCGTCATCCACAGCCAGCGCTCATACACGAACACTGGCACAAAGTAGGCCTACATACGCGCATGCATGTACTGCACACGTACACTGCGCGCGCTAGCTGCATGCGATCCTCAATATGCAACACACAGTACATGCAGTACCGTACAATTTCTCTAACCGTGGAATAGAACGAAAAAATCGAACCAAGTTGCACGCAAAAATAGAACCAAAATTGCACGGCGCGTTGAATGGAGTACTTATTGAATATCACGTCACTAACAATCCTCCAATCAAATTACAAGGATCTACTTGGACGTTGTATAATATTGTATAATTGATGAAAATGATGATGATTATCGAAAGCATACTACCGTTATTTTGTACTATGTTAATGAAATTGCAGAAAGTTGATGTATTCGAAAAAAAATGGCATACAGAGAATAGATCAAATCAAATCAAATCAAATCTACAATGTATCTATCTATCATTCTATCTGTCTGTCTACCTATTGTATGCATTTTTGTATAACTGCTTCTTTCTTCAAAAGTGATGGCAATGTTACCAGGATGTTTTGGTGTTATAAATGATTAAATGCAGTTTCAATCAAAGAGCTTGTTGTGAGATATTTGATTGGCCAGATATGATTACCTTATGAACCAATCATTGGCTTGAATGTCTGAATGTGCGTTTCTTTTTGTCTTCTCCATATGAAAAGACATTGGGACCCTCGTCGGAGTACCTGTACGCGAGGCGCTTCGGACAAACGTGCAACCCGCCATCGACTCCGTCATCGCTTTAGAAAACAGTAAGTCACATAATGGTGAATACGAGACAGGTGGTCCGGAGATACAATGTAATGCAATCAGACACAAACTAAACACTCACATGGACCAAGCATGGACACAAACACACACACACACACACACACACACACACACACACACACACACACAAAGGATCTGTTGTTGGTGTGATGAATGGTCGAGGACAGCTGTCCCCGTCAACGTTGCCACCCACTCTCGGGTGTAAGAATGGAATGATGTCATCAGTTGTCATACAGGGCATTCAGCAGTGGGAGTGTGGACTTCAGTAGCTACATTGTACGTGTGAAATTGAGAGACATAAGTCATGTGCAATATACAATGTAGTATGGGAATCTGAAAAAGAAAGAAAAGAAAAAAAAATCTGGGTCCATTGCACCCGTATGATAATGGTGCAGATGATATTAAATTTACAGGCACATTGTAATGTAACTATGTCATACTTTTCATTCATTTTTTCCTTTCTTTCTTGAGGGGATATTTTACATTTTTATCTTGAGAGAACCTCAAAGGGTAAGTCCAACTTAGTATCAGGTTGCTTGGTATTAAAGTAGACAAATTAGAGAAGCAGGTTAGAGAATGATTGAGAAAATTTTAACACATACTTGTAATACAAAAGTTATGTTAATTGTAAATATTTATTAGAGAGTAAGGCCAATTGGCAACTCTGTATGAGAAAAATGAATAGCATTCACATTTTCTTTCCTTTTAATTTCATCATCCTCTTATTAACTCCACATACATGTGTATGTCATTTATAAAGTTGACAGAAGGGTTCTGCTTTTGTGTTCGTTACTTCTTTTTTTCTTTTTTTTTCTTTTTTTAAAAACTATTACATGTAATTTGTATTTTGCTCATTAGCAAATATTTTGAGTTATACCGTAACTCACAAAGCAGATAACAGCAGTCTGTCAATCAGTCTATTTCCAACATACTTGGTATTATTGAGACTAAAGGCTCTTCTCTGCTGTTGTCTATTTCTGGGCTGTCCTATTCTTCATGATTTGCTTTTAATCTTTTGTTTTGTCTGCAGACATAAACTTCACCCTAGAAACGCTTGTGGTGATCGACAATCGCCAGGCTGGAATGGAGTCTAACTGGGAGTACCTGGACACTAACCTCACAGCCGTACTGGAAGACATTGCCACAACGTGTGGCTCCTGTGGATGCTGCAACAATGCCGACTCGAGCCTCAGGAATGTATCTGTGGTGGCGGACTATCGAGACTTGAATTTCACTGTGAGTGACCACCGACAGTGGTGACCTTTACTGACCGACAGACCGTTTCTGTAATGTGTTAAAAATTCATGTATGCTTTCTTTCCTATAGCCAAGTAGAGAATCAATAGTTACGTTCAGACGGTGATCCTTAACTTTAAGGATACAGTTGTAGGTAACTTTGAGGATAACCTCTTGCCCCTTAAAAGGGGTGGTATAGTTTCGATTGAGTTGGGGATTCAGGTTTTAACCTTTTGCAAGATAATTAGAAGCCACTTATATGAAATATTAAATAGCCTACAATTCTATAAGGAATTGAAAGTTGATTTTATAAAAATCAGTTTTGAAATGGCTAAGATATCCAAAAATAAAGAGGTCCTAATAAAGGTTGGGTCCCACCTTTTGTTAGGACAACTTTGTTTTACTTTGTTTTGTGATATCTCAGTCACTTCAAAATGAATTTTCATCAAATAGATTTTTGTCAAATAAACATTTAATTCCTCTGAGAATTGTGTTCCCTCTAATATTTTGAATGAGTGGTTTTCAATTACCTTGAAAAAAGTTAAAATCTGAATCCCCATCTCAACGGAAACTTGTGCCATCCCTTTAAGGGGCAAGAGCTTATCCTAAAAGTTAGCTAACCTTGAAGATGAGGATCACCATCTTAACATAACTTATGTATTCACTGGGCTCCCTCCAGTTACAAGTTTCTCAGTCAGGAATTCACATAACATTCATCAGGTGTTGCTAGGAAGGGCACGCCTCCATCCGACAAGCTTTGTGGTTGTTGGGGCAATCTTGTGTGAATGAAGCATGTATATAATTTGACTACATTACAGAAGTGGTCTATTGCAGATGCTGCCTAAATGAGAACTGTGGGGTGTCAAAGTGGCCTATTGTGTGTACATTGTATGTATGTAATGCCTATAATTGTGCTTAATATACCAGACTGCATCTAAACTTACAAATTCAATGCCTGATGTGCAATTAAAGTTGAAGTCCAGGCAATTTTCATAATTTCACATCATGTACAATGTAGTACATAAATCAGCAACTCCATGGACATGTAGACATGTGGAATTAACCCAATGAGGACGAACTGATTTTGCTGCAACACGCATTTCGCATAGAAAGCTGCCCGAGTATACTTGGGGCTTGTCCTCAACGGGTTAATTGAGGTCCTTGAGCAGAAAAACCAATACTCTGAAAAACCCAAAACAAATTACACTGAACATGGATGATGACATAGCACCTGCACCATAAGAATGCATGAGTGGGGGCTCATCACCATAAGAATACATGAGTAAGAGGCTCACATGTTTCGGAAATGTATCAAGGTAATTTGTTACAATACAACTTGCTCAGCAAGGTCACCTGTGTAGCATTTATGCATGCTCTCTTCTTTCGTTCTGCTTCCTTGAGCCCCACTCAGGCATTCTTATTGTGAAGCTCCTATGTCATCATCCTTGTTCATTGGGATTTGTTATAAATTTTGAAAACATTCTTATTCCTTATCCCAATCATTATAAATTCTGAAACTCTCTACCTTGTATAACCAATTTTATTCATTTATTTTTTTATAGTTGTTCAAATGTCAAAAGTCTGAAAATCATCCAGAGTTCTCCTTTAACACTTTATATCTGGTGGTCATCATTTTTAATCATTGAGGTGATAGGTATCTCTACATATAAAGTGTGACAGTGGAGTGCTTTGAGCACAGGAGGTGAAGAAAAAACAAACAAACTAGGAAATCAGTGTTTTGCGACTTTTCATTGGCAGATTTTTGTGACCATGGGTTACATGTGAATACAGATGCTTCCATGAATTTATAGAAGATTAAAAACTGAGAGTAATTTCCCAACTTCACCTGCTAGACTAGTTTTAAATGTTGAGCCATATTTGACACTTCTGTAGTCAGGTATACACAGTGATTTTATATAATTGTGAAAAAACAAACAAACAAATATCAGACCAATCTCAAAGAAATGGAAATCCTGTTTACATGAAATTATAGATTTGTTGTACATGTATCTACAAAGTCTTGGCCAAAGAAGACAAAAAAAAAAAAGTTTTCTGGCCAATTTGGAAAGGAATGCCAAATTTTTTGAAACAGAAAATGCCTCTTTTTTTCTAATTACTTGAAACAGGAGGATCTGTGATGTGTGCTTAATGTGATATAACTCTTCATTTTCTCCTTTTCTTGTCTTGACAGGGAATGGGAAGAACTGGAAGCTTCCCTCAAATCGTTGTGAACGCCTCAATCGTGGAACTATCAGACATTGTGTCCAGGGATCTCAGCTCACAAGCTGAAGAGGTCTGTATATCCAGTCTACCCCTTTTATATCCAGTCTCCCCCGCCCCTCTTCACTGTGTTGTAAGAAATGCTTGAAGTTCATGTGAGTGGCAATGATTTTCATGTCGCCGTGGCAGCAGCCTGTCAACATGTTAACAATTAAGGGCATCCAAGTCAGTGCCATGGTAACTAGCATCGTCTGCAGCTGACAGTGATTGCAAACGTCTTTGTGAAATTAGCTGCAGGGCTTGAGATGAATTATAGGATCTGAGGATATTCTCTTTCTGCTACAGATAGCGGAAATTTCAATGCGCATCAAACTGGCTGATATTATTACTCAGCAGTTGGATTTGAACTCCAGCTTCTCAGGTCTTTGATGTGAAAAACTGTATTTCACCAGTTTGTGGAAGTTCAGTTCAATCTGAAGAGACAACCCAACTTTATCAGACTTTAGAAAGACTTTGTGCATATTCATGCTCTATATGTACCAAGATCAGCTAGGTTCATATCATCTAGTCAAATTCGATGAATGATTTCCTCTGGTACACATTTTAAGGTCACTATGTTGCTGAAAGGACAGAGACAAAGTACAACACATATTGTTGAATAATAAGACCTAACTTTTTCCCAGGTCATTTCATTTAATATTGTGCTAAATTTGTGTTGTTTTTGCTGAAAATGAGGTTTGTGCTGTCTAGCACAATGCAAGTGTGTTTTTCTTGGTTTGAATGCTTGTGCTTACAGATGTAAACAGAAAATGCCCATTTAATCAGTGATTGGTGAAAGTTTTTGCAATAGTGTAACCTATGTATGTGTTTACATCAGTAATACTGCTATATTAAAGTATACCCAAATTAGAATGCAAAAGAAAGCTGCTTCAAAGTCATATGGTTTTTCAACAAGTTCCTCTGCAACCTCATGCTCTGTGTGCAACACGGCAGTTCCCACAAATAGCGGCTGCATGAAAAGCAGTCACTGATATTCCCTTCATTGTTTGCCATGCTAGCTGTTGATGGCATCAATAGGGTCTCTCTCTCTTGCCGATGAAGCCTGTGAAATCCAGGATGTTGGTCAAGCGTATGATTTCCCCATTCAAATGCCACTAGGAAGTTGTGCATAAGGGAGATGGCCCCAATTCGTGCCATAGTTTGAGATTGCTCACTGAAAGAGTGTCAGACATGCAATATTTCGGACCTGCAACGATGGTTGCTGTTAGGGTTAAATATGAATGTGAATACACTCTACTTATTTGTATGTTGGCTGTCTCCCTTTTGTAGACTCTACTGATTGCATTTAAAGGGGATGGCTAGTAACTGATCAGTGGAAATCAGTGGGAATGCTAGGAGATGATTGTTCCAATTCTTGTGGGATTCATTTAGGAGTACATTGTATACACACATGTATCTATTGTTGTGTGAAAATTATTCGCTTCAGAATGGTCTCATATTCAAGTAATGTGCTGTTTAATGTTTCCAGGTTAGCATGCCTGTACAGTGATGGGGCATTTAACTGCACATATTTTAATATGAGACCGTTCTAAAGCAAATAGTTTTCACATAACAATAGATATGTAACATACTCTTAACCCATTGAGGACGAGTCCCGAGTATACTCGGGCAGGTGTCTATGGGAAATGCGTGTTGCAGCAAAATCAGTCTGTCCTCAACGGGTTAAATGAATCTCACAAGAATTGGAACAATCACCCCCAGCATTCCCACTGATTCCCACTGATCAGTTACTAGCCATCCCCTTTAAAATTCAGTTTGAAATTCCGTTGTATGTTGTTTGAAGGATTTCACTTTTATGATGAACCTCCACTAAATATTTCAAATATGTTTATATTTCTATGACAAGCTAATTTTTTTTTTTTTTTGGTTTTGTTTTTTAATCTGCAGTCTCAAGTTTGTTGTTGCTTAGTATTGGTAGCATACAGTTTACTGTTGCTGACTCAAAATGCAGGAGTCACACAAAAGTGCAATTGTTGATGTCATTCTGACAATAAGACTTTGTAAAAGTGTGACAGGTCCAAATACAGACATCACCTTGTATTAACATAAGTTTGTGGCTGAATGCTTTGATGCACTATAGAGTCCTTTGTATATACCCTTAGGATGAGAGTGCGTGATTTTCATCAGCCTGTGGTTCATGAATAGTTTGTTGAATGTGTAATTGACATACTCTGGCTAACTCCATTACCAGCTAGAAATATTTCATGATCTTGAGAGAAGAGTGCTCTCGTAGAAATGCTATCAAACCAAGAAACTCCCAAGAGGCATGTTTATCAGTGCAACAACTTCTGTGTGTGCTAGAAGTGTATGATAATAATATCACCATGGTTACATAGGGCAAGCAAATGAAGATGGCCAGACTACTGTAAAACGAGGAATGTTCGCATGCATTTTAATTTCGTGAGTTTCACGAAATTAAAATGCACGCGAAAGTTCTTGTCTACACTACATGTATATGCATTGAATGCCAGAGGCAATCTGTGAAAATTTCATGCCGCAAAAAAGGCCGTTGGCCCCAATTCACGAAAATTTCATGCCTTTAGAAATATCATGTTTTACAGTAATTCTGTGCCAAGCTATTCAGAGAAAAACGCCCTGTGGAGGAGATGTAGAAATCGTATATGTGATTATGGGAATTAGTGTTAATGGTGAAATACACCTGAACTGTACTATGTGCAGAGCAATATGCGTGTTACTGTGAGATATCTTTATTGAGATTGTTGCATTCAATATATCAAGTTGTTCTTGCTTCAACATCCTTTTTGTTTCTAATTCTTCTGTGCAGGGTGCCCAAACCTTTGAGGATATCCCCGAAACACTGACAAACACTACGCGCTCAGATGTTGAAGGTGAGGTTCACATTGCCAACAGATACATGTTTAGAACATTTCTTTTGTCGGTATAAAATGAATAGAGGTATGATACCCCTTCAAAGCTCTGTGAAGATTTAAACTTTTGAATTTCCACTGAATTCAAATTGCTTGTAATTTTAATAGTCAAATCACATGATTTTGCATTTTTCTTGGCTTTTTGCCTGTGTCTTCACAAGGGTACATTATGATTTGTTTTGCATCTGTTTAAATTTGAAATGGATGAACCTGGATGTGTTTTTTTAAACACAGACCTTTCTTTTTTATGCTTGTTGAGTCTCCTGTGTTAGAAGATGATGGCTCTTGATACTACCGCATGCAAGCACTTACGTCACGTCTCGATGCTGCGAGACAAAATGTTACACTGTGTCTAGGGGAACAGCACTCGGCGTGTTGCAACCAAGTCATGCATGAGAATTCGCAATGTTCCCCCCCCCCCCATAAAGTTTGTTTGTTTCTTTTTTTTTTGTGTGTGTGTGTGTGAATTGAAAGTGGTAAAAACACTGAAGTTGTTTAAAACCTCATGCATTGTAAATGGCATCCAAAGTACTCTGACCCCTACAGAGATTGGAGCTGTTTTGGCACGTCTTCATATTTTGTGCACAAAATAAACATACATGGATTGAGGAGGGAACGCGGAAAGTTTTTAGTTAACACTGCCTGCCTGTTTAGAGATGATCCACAGCAAACATCCTGTAGACTGCCATCTTTTTTTCTGTCTTTCTCGAAGACAGATTCATGCATTGCACATGGCTGTAATATGATTTAGACTCATTTTGTCTCCAGAACTATATATCCCAAACTTTGTTGGTGTGTATCAAAACAATAGGCTAACGATGGTAATCTTATACACATGATTACTCCGCATTGCCTGTGCTTAGCTCTAAATCATCCGGGCTCATTAGCCACGCAACAATGCAAAGATAGTTTTGATGTGTGCTGCAAGACACCGTTCTTGTCCCTCGAGTATGGATGCCCATGATCTTTATCGTGGCTATTGCTAAAAAAAAATACTGAATAATTGGTGGTTATTTACGTCAATGGGGACCACATTGTCAATCAGGTGCAACAATTAATGTCATTGTTATGTGTTTGTGTGAAACTAGAAAACATTTTGACAATGATTATGAGTGTCATAAAGGATCTATTTAGAGCTCACATTGAGGGGGAAGTGTTTTGCGAAGCACAATCTTGCGAAGCACGATTGTCATGGCTTGTTTTGCTCTCCTCTCATTTTCTAGACATTAAGAATACGATCGACACCCTGGAGACCTCCCTGAATGATCTCATCAACGCTACCACTTCTCAGCTGGATGTTGTAAGTGCGCCCTCTAGAGCTCTGTCGCTGGTTCGGAGGATGTAAAAATGTATCTCAGTAATAGCAGACCAAACTGATTGTGACCTTTGAGACTGACAGGGTTCTCTTTTATTTTCCAACCATTAGGATGTTTTTATCAGTCTTGTCACTTTTAATCCAGCAATCCCTAAACAGCTAGTTTCCACCATTCTCAAAAATCACTTCATCACCGGTAACTTTCCTTATGTGTGTATATTTGTGTATCTTGTTATGTTTGTATGAGTACACATACAGTACGTATGTGTGTTTTGTTTTGCTGTATTTTGTTTTTGGCTGGGGTTCATATCACCCCTGTGTCACCATACTGTGTATGTCACTCTCAATACAGGATCAATTTGTGTAAATCCACACTAAATAGTGTAAACTGTCATGCTTCCTCCTGTGAGTGGTGGATTGAAATTGCAAGAAACCTTCAGGTACTATTAAATGGGTTTATGTTCTCAAAGTATAGTGTAAGTATTGTTCTGGCAAAGAAGCAGACCTGTAAATAAAAAAATTGCAAAGCAAAATACAGAATAAACTAAACCAAACCAAGTGAACTCAATCTACATGTAATGTCTAAAGAAAGCAAGAGAAATTGAAAACAAACCACAGTTTTCATTTTGAAGTGACTGTATGAAATGATGTATGATTTTATCAGAATTCAGAGGGAATTGTGGAGCAGTAATAGATTATGATTAAAGGCATAAGTTACATTTGCAGATGAAACAAAAAGCCAGCATTACTGCTGCAAAATAGTTAAATATGTGAGTTAGGAATAAAAACAACCAATGTAAAAATCTGAATCAGTATAATCGATGTTGAGTACAGTTAAATATACAAAATGTAAACAATAGTTATGATAAAAATGTTTCTAGACTAAATCGTCAACAGTTATGGTTTATTGAGAAAAACAGTGATATCTCCTTATATTTTAGACTTTGTTATTTACATTGTATCTATTGCAAAAATTTTGAGTGTAGGATGTTTTGTGACACAACTGACCTACATATACATGTATGTATCAAATGTGATATCTTGAACATTTTTTTTTTTAAATAAATCACTGCTCCCAAAGGTAAACAGGACCTTTAAAACGGGGAAATCTGCGTCTAGATCATGTCAATCATAAAGAAATATAAAGGTTTAGCTGGGTATTCAATATTAGAAAGGGCTTTATTAAGCTGGTATCTCACTGAGCGGCGGACGTTTGCGAATGTAGCGAATTTGAGATTCGCCAACTTTTCTGACGAATGTTTGCGAAAAATCAAAGTTCGCTACTGCCATTAGCGACAGTTAGCGACTTTTAGCGATGTTTAGCGACAATTAGGGAACGTTTGCGAAAGTGTTTGCGAACACAGGTGGCGACTATTAGCGAATGTTAGCAAATGTTAGCGACAATTTTGCAAATGTTAGCGACAATTTTGCAAATGTTAGCGACAGTTTTGCAAATATTAGCAACTGTTTGCAAATCCTTTGCGACAATTTTGCAAATGTTCTTGGACCTAGAAAAGTACCAGGCGATTGTGTATAGTAAGACCCATAAAATGACATAAAACCTTCCACTGAATTCAGATCTCTTGTGACAACCGTTCAAAATGGATTTCCAGGATATGAAATTAAATTTCTGTGAAGAGGAGACTCTTGAGGTGTTGCTATCCTTGAAGAGCTGCTTTGTCAGGCTGCTGCTGCAGCTATTGTGCAGCATAAGAGAAATAAAATAAAGAAAAACAAGAAAGGAAGAAGAAAAGAAAGAGAGTCAGAGAGTGCTTGTTGCAGAGGTAGACTTTAGTCAATATGAAAAGCTTTTGAAGCAATTACAATCATGATGGAGATGTTAAGAGCTTCAAGAACTTTCTTAGAGTGGAACTTTGTCTGTTTCAGAAGCTTTTATATAGGAACAATGTGGTTACTTGTTCGCTAGCAGTAGCGAATCATATAAAAATGTTAGCGACACCGTATTACGACCGTTTGCGAATTCTCACAAGTGTTTTGCGAATGTTTGCAACTGTTAGCGAAAATACAAATTTGCAAAGGTTCGCAAAGAAATTTTGAACATGTTCAAAATTTCTTTGCGACAAGAAAAACTCTTTGCGACAATAAAAACTGTTTGCGAACTTTCTTACGAATGTTACCGAACCTTTTGCAACCGTTTACGAACCCTGGCGAATTCCCAAATTCGCTACGTTCGCAAACGTTCGCCGCTCAGTGAGATACCCCCTTTATGAATTTCTGAGGAAAGCAATATTGATAGAATTATAGAGATAACTGTATGAACAATGATCCTCATAAAGGAGAAAAAATATTTGAATGAAGTATAAATGATGAACAACAAAGAGGACTCAATATTCAAGGAGACTAATAATTTGCAGATGTTCTATTATCATTCATGCTGTCTCAAGCGTATCATGTTATGGACCTATGAAAGTGAAACAGTGCTTGGACATTGATATCTATTTGAAGGGATGTTATTTTGGATTTGTTTGCCACGTTTGTCATGGATTTTGTGCTCTGTCTGTTTGACTCTAAACAGCTTACTAACCAAGTGGATCCATTCAGGGACACAGCCAGCAATTTCCTGACAACGTACAGTGAAGACTACGACAAGTACAGGTAAACTGTTTCTCCCTATCTGATCAGGAGAGAGAGAAAGGAGATAGATAGATAGATAGATAGATAGATAGATAGATAGATAATGAATGAATGGATGGATAGATGGATGGATGAAAGGATGGATGGATGGATGGATTGATGGATGGATGGATGGATGGATGGATGGATTGATGGATGGATGGGTGGATGGATGGATGGATGGATGAATGGATGGATGGATGGATGGATGGATGAATGGATGAATGGATGGATGGATGGATGGATGGATGGATGAATGAATGGATGGATGAATGGATGGATGGATGGGTGGATGGATGAATGGATGGATGGATGGATGGATGGATGAATAGATGAATGGATGGATGGATGGATGGATGGATGGATGAATGGATGGATGGATGGATGGATGGATGAATGGATGGATGGATGGATGGATGAATGGATGGATGGATGCATGGATGGATGAATGGATGGATGAATGGATGGATAGATGGATGGATGAAAGGATGGATGGATGGATGGATGAATGGATGAATGGATGGATGGATGGATGGATGGATGGATGGATGGATGAATGGATGAATGGATGAATGGATGGATGGATGGATGGATGGATGGATGGATGGATGAATGGATGAATGGATGGATGGATGGGTGGATGGATGGATGGGTGGATGGATGGATGGATGGGTGGATGGATGGATGGATGGATGGATGAATGGTTTCCAACACGGACACGTACTCTATCAAGATTTATACAGTGTATACTTAGCATTCAGACTGCAATGTATTGTGCACAGTTTTGCCATAGGTTTCTTGTGTGGAGAACTTACACGAATCTGTATATGTGGGACTATAATAGTGATCGCCATGTTCGATGAAAAGATCATACATATGGGTCAATTTGCATCTATCTTATCTAAGTCAAAATAATAAGATATGAAGTGAAAACATTCAGGATAGGGATTTCATAATCTTTAAATTCTGTTAAGGGATATAATTCGAGTAATATCGGCCTCATAAATGATTTGTAGAATAGATGAACACAGCACATACGATCCAGCAGTTGTAACTGTTTACTGAGCACACGTTTTACATGTAAAATGCAGGTAGCAAAAAAAAAAAAATCTGCCCAACCGACCCTATTTGAAAGTCTTATGTTACGCCAATACAACCTTTTTTGGGGGGGCCTAAGCATCAGTCACCACTACGGGGGGGAATTGTTTTGGTTGCAAGAGGAGGAGATTGTTTTGGTTTTGGCATGGGCTATAGCTCCATGGTGCGTGTGTGTGTCGACAAACTTCTACAATGCTCTCCTTCTTATTCCTGTATTTTCGTTATTTATGGGTCAAATTTTTTCATTAGAAATTCAAAACGTATGACTGTAGAATTTCTCAATAGAATATAAAATTTAGAACTTCATTTCATCAATTGATTTATTGATTTGATTCACAAAGGTAGTTTTATTCTTATCTGCGGATTATGCAAATTACTAAATGTGGATGCACTCTCTTTGGGCCCAAGTATTTGTGAAAAATGAAAATTAGTGAAAGATATTATTCCCTTATCATTTTTTGCCATGACACAGAGCATACGTGATGTATTTCTTCTACGGCTTCATCCTCTTCATTGTGGCCCTCTTTGGGATGGGGGTTCTCCTCGGTCTCTTTGCCTGCGAGAGGAGCGCTCTCCCGACTGAGAGGGGCTCGTGCTCCAACTGTGGTGGACTCTTCCTCATGGCGTAAGTAAAATCGCCTACTGGCCAAGACTCCTGGCAGAAAACAAACACATGCACTTGTCATTCTAGCAGTGAATTCGTAGGTAGACTGCATTAATGGGATGGTATGGTATTGGTTAAGATGAGAATTCATCTTTCAACTTTTATTCTGAGATTTTCATATACTGTTCTAGAAATTGTAAAGAGCATACAATTCTGAGAGGAATTCAAAGTTTATTGGATGAAAACCAGTTTCGAAATAGCTGAGATATCCAAAAAAACAAAGAAAAACAAAGCGATCCTAATAAGGGTGGGTCCCACCTTTTTCTGAGGATCACTTTGTTTTGGACATCTTTGCCATTTCAAAACCGATTTTCAAATAAACTTAGAATTGTATGCTCTTTCATATTTCAACAGATGTTTTTCATTATCTCAAAAAAAGTAATCATCCCAAAAAAAATGTTGGAAACGTGAAGCCCCGTCTCGACCAAAACTGTACCGTCCCTGTAACCCATTCTGAGAACCCATGAACAGGGAAGAAAAATAGAGGATTGCCTGACACAATACTACTCTTATTTTCAATTAATCATTCTTGATAGAGTGATGTACTTTTTGTCAATTGTCTGTATAAGGAGTATTTATGTCTGTAATAATGTCAATATGCTTTGTATCAAGTTTATGAGGTACCTCTGTCATGACATAGGACTTTATCTTGAGGATTATCATTTAGAAAAATGTTATCTCTTTGTTTATATCAATCAGTCTGTCAGTGTGAGAGAGAGGCAGATACTGGGGGAATATATTGAGATTCATGTCACTCATAGATTACCATATACTGTACCTTCATAGTAGGATTATCTGAATAAACTCTAGATCACATGGGAGTAATTGTCATTATGCTGAACATTCTTTGTCAGTGACAGGTTTATGATTCATGGCAACATGTACAAATGTAGAATTGGTCTGCATCAAAGACATTGCCTGACCAACTCAGTTTCTTTGGACAACTTATTCAAAACATCAGGACTTATTGTGGTTATTGTGATTTTTTTTTTTCAGTTATAAAAACATTTACTACACTGAAGTTCTCAGCAAAGATGTGCTTCTGCTCATTAACATAAGCTCCCTCCTCTTCTGAAATTGTCACCAACACTGGATCACTTCAAACAAAATTCAAGGACCTACCTATTTTGATATCCCTATATTATTATGTGCACTGGACTTGTACTGTCACTGCCCGGTAATTTTTATATATTTATCTCCTTATGGTGACCAGGGATGACATGTCATAGCGCTTTGTATCCAGTGGATAAGGTGCTCTAAAAATATCAACTATCATTATCATTATAACCGTCAAGACTTGCTTGTAGGTACCAACAGATGTTTTTTATGCATTTAGAATCATTAGGTTTGACATCATTTTGCTGTTTTATTTTTCAGTGGGTCTGGATTTGTGCTGATCTTTGGTATGCCCTTCATGCTGATTACAGCCCTCACCTTTGTTGTGGGAGGACCGATTGATCGTCTCTTCTGTGACCCCATTGTCTCTGGCGAACTCTTTGCTCAGGTACATTGCAATAATGCAGCATTTTCAAGTTGATAGTAACAGTCCTAAAGTACCCATAGGGTTAAAATTTTGTTGTCCCCGCCGAACGAGTTCGAGCAGGGGACTATGAAACGGGCTCCGTACGTGTGTGTGTCCGTGCGTCCATGCGTCCATGTGTCTGTCTGTCCGTGTGTGCGTCTGTGTGTGATCAAAATCTTCAATTTGCTACTTCTTTGTCATTTATGAGCCAATTTTGATTCTGTTTGCCTTATATGATAGCACTACATGGGAGATTTGAAACTTGTACACATAATTTCAGTTGTGACCTTTGACCTTGACCTTTGACCTATATTGTACATTTTGCTACAAAATGCTACTCCTTCGCCATTTCTAACCCGATTTCGATTCCGTTTGCTTTATGTGATGGCACTAGGTGAGGGCTTCAAAACTTGTAGACAGAATTTTGACCTTTGACTTCTTTGACCTTTGACCTTGATTTTTGACCTATATTGTACATTTTGCTACAAAATGCTACTCCTTCACCATTTCTAACCCGATTTCGTTTCCGTTTGCTTTAAGTGATGGCACTAGGTGAGGGCTTCAAAACTTGTACACAGAATTTTGACCTTTGACTTCTTTGACCTTTGACCTTGATTTTTTACCTATATATTGTACATTTTGCTACAAAATGCTACTCCTTCGCCATTTCTAACCCGATTTCGATTCCGTTTGCTTTATGTGATGCCACTAGGTGAGGGCTTCAAAACTTCTTGACAGAATTTTGACCTTTGACCTTGATTTTTGACCTATATTGTACATTGGTTGCAAAATGCTACTCCTTCGCCATATCTAACCCAATTTCGATTCTGTTTGCTTTATGTGATGGCACTAGGTGAGGGCTTCAAAACTTGTAGACAGAATTTTGACCTTTGACTTCTTTGACCTTTGACCTTGATTTTTGACCTATATTGTACATTTTGCTACAAAATGCTACTTCCGGCGGGGACATTCCTTGTTTTTTCTGTGATGCCTGTCTACTGAACACCACAACCCTATGCAAAACATCATGTACTGTCTATTATGAGATAAGACTCAAATGAGTCAGTTATGAGAGCATTAACCTGTTGAGGACTAGTCCCAAGTATACTCGAGCATGTGTCTGTGGGAAATGTGTATTGTAGCAAAATCAGCCCGTCCGTAACAGGTAGATAATAGAGCAACTATGCGGCCCCTCTTTTCTGAAAAGTTATTGCTTCTAGGGTATCCTTACACTTTGATTAAAAGTTGTAGTATTAGGATATCATTACACTGTGATAATATATTGTGAAGGAGAAAAAAATTTCCACATGCTACTCTAGTGTGGTATGTAGATGTACTGTGTGATATCTAGCCACCTGTATTTTGGGTCCACCTTTTTAACTGAGTGGCAAGAAACTCTACTGACTTCATTTGAAATGTGATCTGCAACTGTCACATGCAATAAATGACCCAATTCTATTAAGAAAGTGTGATCTAATATTGTCCAATAAATCACATCAAATGATAAGAAACACACACAAAAATGAGGGAAATCTCTTATGTATGCCAAAATGTTCTGTGTGAAAATGATTCTTTTTTGTTTTTTGAAAATGATGCTTTTGCATAGATTGAAGAACTTTCAGTATGGTTTTGCATGAGGCTTTTGATCAGCTCTTCTTTTTTTTTAAAATCTCCCCCTACCTGCAGACCATTGATTTGGAAGATGCCATCGTACCTGGCTACTACCTCGGCAAGCAGCTCTTTAAGGATTCCAGCGTTCCCCTCACCATCAACGGCATCTTGACGTAAGTCCAACTCCCCTCGTTCACCCATGGCTCTCAACTTATCCTTGGTCTTCAGAATTGTTGAACTAGAACCATTGACCTTGGAATCAGAGCTGCTATTAAGAGTTGTGGATTTGGGGGAGAAAGGTTTGCGGTAACACCATGTGTACGTACACTGGTGTTACCACAAACAATTCTCCCTCATTTACTTCACTTTGCAAACCTTTTGTATCTTACACAGCTGTAGCTTAATACAGCAGTCATACAAATTAGAGATTTTTTTTTTCTTTTTTTTAAATCTATCCTCCACAGAGTTTGCTTGCTGGTTGGCAATCAGGGGGTCATTTCATGAAGGAACTTGTCGGATAAAATGTCCGACAAGTCAACTATATCCGACAAGTTCAGAGAAATCAGCCAATCAGACTAAAGAATTTCTCAAAACTTGTCGGATATAATTGACTTGTCAGATATTTTATCTGACAAGTTCCTTCATGAAATGCCCCCCCAGAAATATGATGATTCCATACCCCCTCTTTGGTTATGGCTGACAAATCATTCCTGACTTGACTGAGAGGACACAAAGAAGGAAAGTTATCTTGCACTCTGCATATTCTATTTTTTTTTCTCTTTTTGTCGCTTGTTGTGCCTACAAGAGATACAGGGTTGATGTTTCCTGCAATTTTACTCTTCCATCCTCACGAGCTGAGATCACACGTTTGTTATCTTTCATATGCCCTGTCTCTAATTCTTGTGTGAGTTTCGTTGTTTATAGTTCCCGGAAGCTTGTAGACGAAAAAAATTGGTGTTGTAATTTGTATTTTCCTTTCTTTTGTTCTACACTGTATTTGTCATCCCGTTCACTGCAGAGATTGCGAAAATGATCGCGGCATCTATTCGGCATTCCACCTTGAGAATCTCTTCAATGCCAGCGAGTTCACGGACATCTCTTCGGTAAGTGCTTGATCGTTTGTTTTCTGTAGCGCCTGGTTTGTTAGTTGTGTGTGTGTGTGTGTGTGTGTATGTTTTCAGAGTAGTCCATGTTAAATGATGATGTCATATGTCATGAGTTTGTTAAAGTTTGGGTTCAGTATTGTTCAAGCAAGCTCTGTTGTAACATGCAAGAGGATTTCTTGATTTTTATGTAAACTTTTCTAGCCACCAAAGGGTAAATACATGAAACTAAGTGTTGAAATGTATAGGGATGCCCAATCCCTCTAACCCCATTGGTATAGCATTGTCCTACACTGTGTACAAGCTGTTGGTCTCTTCTGTAGTAGTCATAGGGAAAACAGCTTCGCCCAAATCAGTCTTTCCCTGTTAGAATAAGCATATGAATGAATAATGATTCATGCAGGAGTAACTGGATGAGTACATACATATTCAGTGAATAAGTTTTAGTTAGTGAGTGATTGCATGAATAGATAAAGTAAAGTGATTAATGAATAGATGAATAAATGCTTGAATGACTGATAAGGTATGATGAAAGATAGCTAATTAGATCCATTGATAGATAACTAACTTGTTTAAAACTAACCAGTGAAATGCCCAATTATATCACCATGGCTCGACACTAACTTTTTTGTTTGGTGGCCCGATGGGGCCACCAAAATCCTAAATTTCATATTTTTGGTGGCCCAAGAGAAAAATTTGGTGTCCCGAAAAAAAACAAACAATAAAAAACATTAAAAGTCCTTTTTTTTTAATGAGTCAAATACTTAAGATTTGTGATAGTAAGAATTAGAAGTTGGACATATCTATTCATAAATAGTCTTCAACAAACTTGCAACACTCACTCTCAGGCATTCAATCAGTCCTTTTCATCCATCCTTTGAACAAATTTAACTGCTAATTTCTGGCGCAAAAAGTTACAAATTTATTCACATACTTTTCAAAAAATTTTGGTGGCCCGAGGCGGGCCACCAAATTTGCCCCTTTTGGAAATTTGGTGGCCCAACTTTCATTTTGGTGGCCCCGGGCCACCGGGCCACCGTTAGTGTCGAGCCCTGTATATCACTGTAAAGTATGGAGATGAATAAGTATTAGTCATGACCGTTTGGATGATGAATAGATTCATGAATACATTGTAGATATTGATATCATATGCATGTGTACTTTGTGCAGAAAAAAAAGATGCACCACTAAATTTTGAATTCTATCTCCTCCACCTTGAACCGCACAGCAAATTCCCAGTGTGGACGAACAGTTTGCCAACCTGACCGGAGACTTCTCCAATGTTGACATCTTGACCAGTGACACGAGGCAGACTCTGATTGACTTCAGGGACTCTCCGGCCGACACGATCAACTGGACCCTCTTCCTCAATGAGGTGAAGACCGCCACATTGGTCATTCGTACTAGGCATGACCGTTAGACTCATAGGTCATTTACTCCTAACAAATCTTGCATTTTCAAGCAAAACTTACATTTCAAACCGAGTCCTGCATTTTAAAATAAAATTATTTTTTCCCGTGAAACTTCGTGCGCTGCTCGTATTTGCTCCACTCATATGGTGGCATGACAAAATTGCATCTCTTGATCAAGGGCAATGAGTCATACAATAGTAGATGATGAACTGTAGAGGGCAATAGATTCTTTGGCCAAAATAGTCCCTACTCATAGTCAGTTTGATGCATCATACAACTGTGCTTACCGAGTAGTCTGTGATACTTCTAGAAATCTAAATCATGTTATGATTTCTGTTGCCCATGAGTGGCATTAGTGTGGCAACAGAAATAGTAATTGGCTTGATTTGCATGTGGATACTAAAATGATGAAGCATATTATATGAAAATTCTGCATTTGTATTCCATTCAGACTGCTCATAAAAAGAGATACTAGATACAAAATATACTTTTCTCATGCATGTGTCTTTTTCCAAGTAGTGGACTGCCATTATTTCAGAAAGTTGCAGTCATTGTGCTACTGATATCAAGAGTTTTGCATTCAGTCTCATGGATGTGCGGATGTCTGATCTACACACATTTCAAGTTCATTCTCTGTTCTCCGTTTTCTGCTGTCAATCTTCTTTACCCGCTCTGTTCGTATAATGTATTTTTTCCCCACATTTTCTTCTCGATTTACCTTCTAGTTGGACAAAGACTTGATTGTAGACAATGTGGGCAATGCGGACAGCCTCACAACCCTGATAGATGCTCTTCAAATTGATGCAGATGCCGTTGGTGGGGTGAGTGAAAGTTTTGATGGTTTTTTAGTTAATAAAAAAAATGCAAAAGATAATGTGACCTAATTGTATGCTTGAAATAGAAGAAATTTTGTAACTTACAGAGCAGAAGAGCTGAAGTAAAACCAGTGGAAACTAGAAAAGTACTCTGAGAGCACAGACCTCCGCCAAGCAGCTCATTTCCGCCCACACATGCGTGCTGAAAATCGCCCCCTTTTCCCATTGATCTTTATTAGAAGCCTTTCTGTTGTGTCTCAGAGTCTGCCACATTAGAAGCTTTTTGAAAAGGCTTCATGGCTGAGGAACAAGACTAACTCGCCACACTGAGCACTGCGAGAAACGGGTGAACGCGAGACCGAGTGGTGCAGCCACGAGGCCTTTTAAAAACCTTTTTTTTTTTTCCCCCAACCGCCTTGCGACGTACGTAAGTATGAATTATTCATATATTCGTGAGTTGGACCACAGTTGGTATGGTAATGATGATGTGTCAACGGCTGGCAATGCAGGCAGCTATAGCAGGCAGGCAACGCAGGCTGGATATGGATGAGCGACCGGCAGACATGCATACTTATGCGTATTCATTAGATGCGACTACTTTTTGAGCAATGCAGGTTTCAAAAGATCACAGGCTGCGCCTCTTGGTCTCGCGTTCACCCGTTCTCTCGCAGTTAGTCTCTTTTTCAGCAACGCGGCCTTTCCAAAAGGTTGCCTCATTAGCAGCTTACTGACGCACTCATTTGTGTGACTGTGTGAGTGAAATGGGCTTACTCTGGATGTAATAATGAACTGGATTAAAGTATCATGATGGATTTATATCGGAGACAAATTTTTCATGCCTGCAGCTAGCCAATGGCAATGCAGTTATATGATGACCTCATAGTCACGTGATAGAGGCACCATCTTGATGCTCCTAGGGGATTATGGGAAGGATTGTTCATTCAGTGATGTTCCAAACGTTTTTTTGCCCCCGCCGAACGAGTTCGAGCAGGGGACTATGAAAAGAGCTCCATACGTGTGTGTGTCCGTGTGTCCGTCCGTGTGTGATCAAAATCTTCAATTTGCTACTTCTCTGTCATTTATGAGCCAATTTTGATTCTGTTTGCTTTATATGATAGCACTACAAAGGAGCTTTGAAACTTGTACACAGAATTTCAAATGTAACCTTTGACCTTGACCTTTGACCTATATTGTACATTTTGCTATAAAATGCACTCCTTCGCCATTTCTAACCCGATTTTGATTCCGTTTGCTTTATGTGATGGCACTAGGTGAGGGCTTCAAAACTTGTACACAGAATTTTGACCTTTGACTTCTTTGACCTTTGACCTTGATTTTTGACCTATATTGTACATTTTGCTACAAAATGCTACTTCCGGCGGGGACATATATTACGCACCGCGTAATTTCTACTTTTCCTTGGTTTTTTTTTTTTTTTGTTATTTACTTATTACCTGTTCATTAATAGATTTTTATTTTCATTCCATCATGTATAAAAGATTTTTTTTAATGTGCATTTTGTTTATGTGATTTTTTTTTTTTAGGGGGAGGATGTTTGTTGAAAGTGAAATAATTCAAAACTAATATTCTGAGGTCTGAAATGTAGGAGAAATGTTGTCCCTTTGTACGTATAACTTCCACATTTTACTGGCATAGAACAATATTTTGAGGTTTTAGCTTCTCCCTCTCCAAATCTTCAATGCCTATGGTATGACTAGATGCAAATCTAAACTTGCGATGGAGTTTGATGCATTCTGGCCAGTTATGAATCAATTTTCTACATGGTGTCACAGACTAGTCCGTTTGTTCATTTGTTTGTATTTAAATAGAGTGATGAGACCACATTGGAGGGATACATAGCGATTCTGCAGGCTCTGGAGGATGACTACGTGACAAGCCTTTTGGCTGACGCCGTGAGTATGCAAACCATGAATACTACCAGTGCAGAGGGAGGAATGCTTTGAATCCTCCCAGTGATTTAAAGTGCTGTTGCCATTGTTACTTCAACTAGCAATATAGACAAGGTTCCAATGACGCCATCAAGCCATGCTTAGGGGCAAAAACTGTGTATACGTGTGGGCAAGCATGTTACATCCCGCATCTCATTATCACACGCAAGCTACATTGTAGTATGCGGTATGCGTATCGCAGTATAGAGCTATGCGCTTAACCCGTTGAGGATGGTTTGATTTTGCTACAACACGCATTTACCATAGACACCAGCCCGAGTATACTCGGGACTCGTCCTCAACGAGTTAATACACACATGATTTGTTTATGCCCCTCAGGCAACGCATTTTTCGATGTCACAGAACCCTGTCTGTACAGAAAGTGTACATTAGATGAAGAGTATGCACTTCTGTTTTCGACATTAATCCTGTGTAATGTCTCAAACCAGTTAAGGGGGGGGGGGGTATTATGAGTCATATACATACATTCCTACGTTGTCTGTGTACACATTGGTTTATTATGTTGCTGTCAGTCATGTCTTTGAAAAGTAATTGAAGTCCTCAAATTTGCCAGAGCAATCAGCTCCAACTACAGTGTGTGAGCATACATGTTTGTGTGTGATTGGATCTGTATGAAGCCATTGTGGGTGCTGCAAGTGACCAAGTGCCATATTTCAGGTGTCATCAAGGCAGTTTTCAGTTAAGCTGGAATGTTGGCTGGCCCTATGCTGCATTTCACAATCTGTCAAGATGTCTTGTAATCATTAGTTAACGCTTTGGGTGCCACAGTGTAAATCCCCTGTGTTCCATATTATTCTGAAACCACCACCCATGAATGCTTCTGGATGCCAATCTGTGTTTCAAAGCCATGTAACTTTTTTAGGAAAGCATTAATTTCAGTGTATTGTGGCAGATTGCAATTTATCAATTGGTTTTGTGTGCAGTTGTGCATTCGAGCAAAATTAGCACAGTTGGCAAGTACTGTAAAAGTGGATATTTTCGCGCGACTAATTTTTCGCGCTAGGCCGGGTCAGAAGAGTTTCGCGTGTTTTTAATTCCGCGGAATCAAGACATCACGCACAGGAACGTGTGGCAAGCAAAAATATTCGCGTGTTTTTATTTTCGCGCTAGTTTCTGGTTGCGCGAAATGCGCGAAAATTTCAACACCGCGAAAATTTCCACTTTTACAGTAGTCCACTGAGTCAGGCCTGCAAACATGGCACACAAAGAGTTAGTGAACAAGGATTACACAATCCTTAATCCTTTTTACGATCACAATAACCTTGATATCGGACTAGGGCATTCTACAAACCTGACTTTTGTGAGAGAGCAAGAGAAAATGGAATGAAAACATGATAATAAATTGGAAGACTGTGGATTAGATATGCTTGTCTCAGTTCTGACTGGAGATTTTTGTGTGCCTCATTTCTTCATCAGGTTCAGATCGCTGATGAGATTGACCTGCTCACCAACTACACCGACACCATCGATGTAAGTGTTACCATGGAAACCAAGGGTTAGGACTGGAATGGGTGATGAATGATGCACCCAAATTCGTGATAATGTAACATTAAGCTTCAAGGATGATTTTAGATGGATAGTGAATTGTTTCTGAGTATGCTGTCTGAATGTCATATTCTTCGAGTATGGAAGGTTTCAAGGCTGAAAAGATAACCATATTACCACAGTACATTTAATTTGAGCATTTTGTGGGAATTATGCATCAGATGGATGTGGTGACATGACAAATTTATATCTTTGATAGTTCACTTTTGATATCATACCATCTCATGCAACTTAGAATATACATGACATTGTATTCAGCATTACTCTGAATGCGTACAAGACACCTGGCAAAAGAAACCACCCTGGAAATATCTGCCACTCAGGTTAAAATCTGTTGTGCATCAATAGTTTAAGCAGTTGATTCAAAGGAAAAAGGAGAGATTAAATTCCATAACAAGTGATGATGCAGTAAGACTAATTATCAAGTAGTGCATGCACGGCGTGGACACTTTTTGGACTTGCCCTTTCGAGCATTTTAAATGGGAGAGTGCTTTTTCCAGGTACGGCCATTCATTCTCATTCTCTTTACTTCCTGATAACTCAGACACATGTGAACAATACCATTGCTGACGCGGAGGTGGCCCAGGAGTTCATCGACGACAGCGTAGATGACTCTGTGTCAGATGTAAGTAGTGTTCGAATTCCCGGTCTGTTAAGTACAGCGAAGGAACAACCTGGATGTCACTGCACAAGCTTTAAGTTGTCATTTCGTTTTGGAAGGGTATCTTCCTCTTGTAGCTTTTTCAAACATGGAGAGTTGGATCGCGAAATGGGTTAAGCGCTGTTTTTGAAACGTTTTATCGGAAGTCCATCATCAGATAGAGAAAAATAAAAACATTTCCAGTGATTCCTCACTTGTTACATGACAAGAAATAATCTTGAATTTATGATTAAAAGATATCCATTATTTGTATATTTTTGTCATTTCTAGCAGCTTTGATTGCAAGTATCTCAAATTAACATGAATGGAGATAACTCTTTTTGCAATCAAACTCTCCATGTGTTCCTGTCACAATGGCATACCCCAGGAAGGCAAATTATCACACAGTCTTACATTTACTCAAAATATATTTTCCTCTGAGAACAGTGTACATGTATGTAAAAGGATAAAACTGCAATCAGTTCTGGTATACAAATAGTATAGAATAGTAGTGCTGGACTTTAAAGGCATCATTTACCATTTGCCGATGAAACAAAAATCTAGCATTAGTGCTTTAAAATAGTTCTAAAATGTGAGTTAGGGATAGGAACAACAACTGTAAAATCGATGTTAAGTATTGTTAAATATACAAAATGTGAACAATACAATGTAGTTACAATAAAAATGTTTCCAGACTAAACCATCATTCTACAGTTAAGATTTATTGAGAAAAATACAGATATTTCCTTAATATATTTTAGGCTTTATCGTGAAAATTTCATATGATAGAATGTTTTGTGGTACAACAGACCTACACATACAGCGTACACATAATACATTGTACATTAAATGTCCTATCTTTAAAATTTTTACAATCACTGTTCCCAAAGGTAAACAGGACCTTGAACATCTGTACTTGATTTCCTATTAGTTCTTTTCTACAGCAGATTAATTTGTCACAGTAAGTCTGTGTATAAGAAATTGTCAGCATTAGGTTATGATTTGAGTATGATTATTTGTCAGTTGGTCAGTTTATGTTGTATCTCTACGTGTGTTTCCTTTTCCCCCTTTCAGTCTGTTTCGTCGTACAGTGACCGGGTCCTTGGTTATCCAGAGCAGTTTGTGACCCATGCAACAGATTCGGTGAGTGCTTTTGCCTGGTATCCGATTTAAATGCCGAAACAAATCATTGAGTAGCGGTAGTTGTTATAATGGTGTCATGTTCCCTTTATCAAATGATGTGGCATATTTATTCCTTTCACACAAATCTTTTTTAGTCTATTCAGCTGTCTTGTACAGTGTAATGATTTTGAGTGAATTATGTCGTACCAGAATGTTACACAGAAATGTGTGCAATCAATATCTGCTGGGTGCGAGGTCTTTTATTTCATGGCCTGTTTATGTGATCACTTCCATTGACAGGTCTCATCCATTTCAGTGAGACACTCAATGTTCCTTCGCAATAATGCTCAAACTTGGAAAAAGCGTATCTTAGCTTTGTTGTTTTTAGAGTTAATGTGGTCAGTCATGCATGACATTTGTCAACGCAATTATGTATCGATGCAAAGAGGAAGAGTTCCCCTTTCCCCACAACCAACATTGCACTCTCCATAGTTGGCAAATATCAAATGGTAGCTCTCTACAGTTGGATTACCTTTTTTCTTCTTCTTTTTTTTTTTGTTGATACACACTGTCTATGAACATCAAAGCTCTCAAATTCAGAAGAATTAGTTTTCATCTTGGGTTGGGGTGTGGAAAAAAAAAACCCAAAACAATATTTGGATGATTTTTTTCTATTTTTGGGTAGGATGGTGATGGAGGGAAGGATAGGAGGAGAAGATTAGACCATAGTTTTGTCATTTTTCCTCAGATGTTGAGAAATATATTAGATAACAGTCTTTCCCCCATTCTCTGTCTCTTGTCCCCGTGCAGCTGGAAAACTCGGTGGGAGGTTGCCAACCCGTCTACAACCTTTGGAACCAAGCCATCAACACCATCTGTGTGGGAATCTTGCGCTCATTTGTAAGTACACTATTAAAACTAGGAAAAGCACTCGGGGAGCGCAGACCTTAGCCAAGCCAGCAGCTTATTTCCATTCATACATGCAGTTTCCCCAATACAGAAGCCTTTTGTTAATACGTACGTCATCAGCTTCCAGCTGTGCGGCGCATCACCCGAGCAGAGCATGTGCTTTAGTATGCGTATAATGTAAACCTCCAGTACGCACAGCTTGAACTCCCAAGTTCATTGACCCTTTATGCCGAAAATAAAAAAATTCTCTCAATATCCATAAAAATTCATGAATCACTACCAAAATTTAATCAGCTGTTCCTTGTGTCAATTATTGACTTTTCGTGCAAGTTTCATTCAAATCCATTCAAAACTTTTTGAGTTATTTTACACATAAACAAAGCAACGCCAATGAGAATATAACCTCCTTTTTTGGCAGAGGTAAAAATGAAAAAGAAAAAAAAGAAGAATTAGATATGACAACAAGTCTTCATTCTTTTCGCAAGAGTACTGAAAAGAGACGAAAAATTTTTAAATGCGTATGCTCAAACAATTTTTGTGCCCATGACGTAGACATACAGTAATGTGAGTTATTCATAAGGACCTGAATCAGTATTTGAAGACACTTGGCTATGGATTTGTAGCAGCGCTTGAAATCGACACCAGTCGCTTCTCACTCTAATTTCTACATCTCCGTTAAATACCCATTCATGAATTCTGCAAAATTCAGTGCAGTTAATACCAGTTGGTTGGATCTCTGTGGTTATGCTATCTGTTGCTAACTTTACAAAGTTGTCTACTGTAAAAGTGGAAATTTTCACAGTGTTGAAATTTTCGCATGACCAGAAACTAGCACAAAAATAAAAGCATGCAAATATTTTTTCTTGCCATAATGCTCCAGTACTTGATTTTTTTTTTTTTTTATTCCCCGGAATTAAGAACACACAAAACTCTTCTTACCAGGGTGAGCATGAAAAATTAGGTGTGTAAAAATATTGACGTATACAGTATTTGGGTCGGTTTTTGCGCCTAGGTGTCTGTCAACTGATGTAACCAAGTACACTCCTCTCCCCCCGTTTTCGCCTCTCCTCCCCCCCCCCCCCCCCACTTTCCCCCCACAGAATGGTCTCTGGTTCACCCTTGGGTGGTGTTTGTTCTTCTTCATGCCGGCCCTCATTTTTGGGGTCAAGCTGGCCAAGTATTTCCGCACCATGGAGACAACGGGGGGCTACGCTGACCAGTAAGTTTGACCATCCCATGTCCAGTCATGAAAAAGATACTACTAATGGTCTATATGGTATACATGTATATAAAAAATAAAAGTCAGTACAGCACTCTCCTCATAATTTAACCCGTTGAAGATGGGCTGATTTTGCAACAAAATGAATTTCCCATAGACACCTGCCCGAGTATACTCGGGACTGGTCTTCAATGGGTTAATGGAGGTTGTCCTGTTCAGTAGGCAAGATTTGAACAAACCCTTCCCAGGAATGTAATAGAATTTACTCTGCGTAGTTTAGTAAAATTCAGCTCTTTCAAAGTCTATGTGATTAATTGACATGTGTTGTATGCTTTGCATACCAGGCTTATGGGCAATTTAGCATACTGCTCTCTGACTGGTGCTATACTTGTATAAGTAATATTTCACTTTAGATATGTTTATGAATTGGAGATAATTCTCAGATTTATGAGAACTTAATGTTGTTTATTGACTAATTTTTTTTTCTGACCAATGTTTCAACTTTTGATATTGTTTCAAATATGAATTTTTCATTCCTGCAAACTGCAGTTATTGCAAGTTGTGACTGCTGTCTAGGAAACATGGTTGTTATTGTATCAATTAAACAGACCTGTTCATAAAGAGGAAACTTGTTTGTTTATTGGATGATTTTGTGCTAGCACTGAGAGGTGTAAGGTAACTATATATACAGAAAGACATTCACTTTACTCTTTCCAACTTGTTTATTCAATCTCTTCCTTGTTCTTACAGGGGTGAAGGGTTTGAAATGCAAGGGTGAGTATCAGGTTATGATTTTATATCATCAGTTATCTATTCTTTGCCAACTCATGTCACCACAGGAGTGCATAAAGAAACATATATGACACCTGTAGAGAAATGTCTAAAAAGCGTTTCAGTATACAGTGTACATGTCTAGTAAGATGGAACACAGTGGAGGCTGGCTTGCAAAAAAGTAACAATTGTATTTTCTTGTTGGTTGCTTCAGACCTGTAACAAGCTGCTGTCAAGGAAACTTAGATTACAGTGTTATACAGTCGTTGTGTAAAACAATGTGAAAACTTAAAAAGACTATTTGATTCCATGGCATCAAAAATGCATGTAGCCATTTTTCCCCTCCTCATCCTGTTGCATCATCAGTAAAGACTCTGTGCAATTTTCCAGCATTCGACAAATTTATCAATTCAGCTGTTTCAAAAACACTCTGTGAATATCAATAAGAAGTGATAATAAGAAACAAAGACACAAAAAGACAAGTGATCAATTTGTGTAAGTTCTGATTCATCTAGGTAATGTTCATTTAAGGTACAAAATTAAATCAATTTATCTGGACTTACTGTTATAACCGTTCTCGGAATTAAAACAGTAAATCCAGATGAATTGATCTAATTTAATTTGTACCTTTATTAAAGAGACAAATACACAAGCAGCCATTTGTAGTGCAGATATTTTCATGTGTGTGATCTCGGTTTAACATGAGGTTAGTGTTTTCATCACATTACTGCACTAATGGACACATTTTCAATTTGATAGCAAAATATCAAGTCTGACATAAAATCAAAATCATTTGAATGATTTATATATGTATGAGCTGAGATGGATTTCTACTGTGTGTGTCAGTAATGACAAACAATGAAGACATGAACTGCTTTGTTAAGATTGTGTTTCTTTCCATTTTATTTCCTCTTCAAACATCCTTCACCAAATCTAGGCAACAACACTATGGGTGAGTAAAAAAAAAAATAAAACAAAAATCTGATTTTTTTTTTCTCAAACAGAAATCACAGAGAGACTCAGCAGATATCAAGTTTGATCTACCTTATGATTTCTCCATAGACAGACATTTAAATGATGATAGCTGTTCATTGACCTTGCACTGAAACAAGTCAACCATTATGAATGTTTCATGGGTCTTTTGGACTGGCATTGCTTTTCTGTAATTACCGATAATCTAACGCAGACATGGCTGCATGCATGTTTAACTCGATTTCAGCCATGCGTTGAATAACCCTCATGAAATCATCCAAGTTCCTACTAATTAGTCATAATGTCATTCAGATTTAATTTACTTTTCAGGCACGGTGTAGCAATACCTACAACTGCTATTTCACCCGTAATACCACAGGATTGCTTCTGCCGAGTTTTCCTGCTCATATTTTGAAGTTTATTTGCTTTTTTTTTTTTTATAACCCAAATGCTCTATTTTATTAACATGATTTCCAACATGGATAAATAGATGATACAGAAGTTGAAGATGTATCATTGGGAGATAGATAACAGTGGTGTTAGGGTTGGACTGTAAATTGCAGGTACTCAAGAACATGAAGTGCTCTTGTGCTAGGTTGACAGTAGAGTAACCCCTTATGATAAACTCCTCTGAACATATCTTCATTTTACTGACATGACCACAAGTATTTTGATGAGAACTTCCCTGAAAATATACGTAACTGAAACTTGAATCTATGCACTGGTAGTGTAGAAGAATTGAAAAATAAAAAGCGATGGGTAAAATCAGCATTCAGTTTTGGGATGTGGATGATTGAGCATACGAACATAATCTAGTGAATTCTTGTTGCCTCAACCATTCTTCCATATTACAGCAACAAAGTTGCACCATCATCGTATGATGCGTAAGTAAACGTTCTGTGCTGTCTGGCTGCTGGAAGCAGAATGCAGAGAAAGCCATTTTGATACATTCACGGCTCTTGCTTGACTTGTGTGTGATGCCTGCACAGTGGTCACTTGCTAGCAAAATGTGTGCATAAGTTTGTCTAACTTTGTCTCGTGTTTAATGATCATGAGTGTCAACATCTCTTTCCAGTGATCACTGTGATGTGTATCTCACATATCATCTTCTGAATAAGTAAATTCATGGATGATTCAATGTAATGTGAACATTGTCATCTTCTTCCTCTTCTGTGTCTTGTTCTTCTTCTCTTTTTTCCTTTTTTTTTGTCGTATTTCTCCCCTCCCTGCATTTGCATGTTCCCATCTACTTCTACTTCTACGATGTATATTCTTCTTTTTTCTATCATGGCTGTCACCCATTTCTCCCTTTACATCTTTTTTATCTTTTGTCTTTTTTTTTCTTTCTTTCTTGTGTATCATCCTTTGTCTTCTTTTTTTTATCTCAATTTTTTCAATATCATCCCAGTTTCTTCTTAATATCAACTCTCATGTTTTTATCATTGTGTCCTATTCTTTTTCAACTCTCATGTTTATTATCCTTGTGTCTTCTTCTTTTCAGCGTCTTGTTTATATGATCCTTCTTTTCTTCTTATTTTTCTCTTATCTCTTTTTGTCGTCCTTGCCTTTTCTTGTTGTATTTCTTTTCTTTCTCTTCATATCTATCCTGTTTGAATGTGTGTCCACAGTCTATATCCTCTTTAAAGCTAGTTGTGACACATAACAGATTTTCCACTAGGAGCTCCGATAGGAATTTTCCTTTTTATCAAGAGTGCTACCAGGTTGCAGTGTACATGCACATTGTTCAGTGTGGAATCACAGTAAATTGTGTCAAACTAATACTTTCTTCCCTTCCAAAAAAGATGCAATCCGTCTTTGTAGACTATATTTCATCTGTTACAAGTTCTATTCAAACAGTGCAGGGTTTTGCAAACAATTCAAACCATTTTTCTTGCAAAATTACTCAAGTTTTGTGAAATTTATGATATTCTGCATGGTGTTTGTGGGATTTTTTCATTGCAAACTAATTTTTTCCATCATTAGTATCACACCCACTAAACTTAGCTCTTGTGTGCATATGCTTATATCTTTCATATCATTAGAGGTACAGTACTGGCATTGAAAGATATACAATGTAATTGATTTTATGGAAAACAGTGAAAATGCTTTCATGCTAGACTTTATTCATGTCGAGATCATGAATGCCTTTTCATTGCTTTTTAATTCGGAATGGAGAGGTTTTCATGTGGTTAGTGTGATGCATCATGATATACATCACATCAATGGATTGCAATTACCATCAGGAAGACATTAGTACATTTGCAATTAGCATTTTAATAGTTTAGTCATGTGCTAGTCATAATCATTTTGTCTTTCCATGTGGTTGCTTGTTCATTATCATTCTCCCGTGAAATATGGTTAAAAAATTATTAGAAAAAAAGGAGGCTGTTGTGATTGAGACAGCAAAGTTGTGCAGTAAAATGGTTGTTCATGATTGCAGTTCTCTGTAAAGAGCTGTAGTGTCATGCTGTAATCAGTTGCTTTTGCTGGCAAAATAATAATGCAGTATGCCGTTAGAAGTGCAGAGGAAACAAGCAAGCAATACAATGAGAAAATATTGGAAAACATCCAGCAACAACTTTGAAGTTTGAGAATACTTTAAGCAAAAGATGATTGTATGCACAGAAATAGAATGAAGCTTAGTATTAGAGGAAAACAGATGCAAGTGTTTGGAAAACATAGGCAGTGCACACAGTTGTTGTGAATTTTAGGTTATCATTTGGCATTTGTCAGAAATATACAGACCGACTTGTTAAAGAATCTACAGAAATGGTGCTTGTGACTTTCATCTGCAAATAGTAGAACATTTTTTTCCCCCCCTACTTTCATTCTAAAAATAAATTCCTACCATCCTTAAAATGTACTGAGAGAAGTTGGGCTTAATGAATCTTGGTTGTCATTTCAAATTTTTAGAAGACTTTGATGGTAGTGAGGATTAAACTAGTGTTATGAGATGAAGGCCCTGTGATGAAGATGTCCCTTTTCCATTTTTAATAGCAAAACAGGGGCTGGGAAATTTGAATAATTGCAATCTGATATCAGATCAAGTACAAGAAGTTGTATGACTGCACACTCAACTCAGTTGCTGTTATACCAAAGTGATCATCATGTGCTATATATCCACATAACCAATAACTAACAGGGTTTGACTGTATTACGAAAAGCATTCGACATTTACTACTAATTGTAGAAGCAAGGAAGGAGTGTTATGCCAAATCGTGAGTGTGCAAGGGGTCCCCCCCCCCCCATGCAATTCATCCTGAGATGAATACTGCACGCAAAGTCGTAATATGCTTGATGAAAAGACATTCCATCGTATAATGAAAACCATTGATGGCTTATCGCTGAAGCTTTGCAACAGACTTTTTTTTTTCTTCCTGCTATCAAATATACATGTATGATACTGTAAAAGCGGAAATTCTCGCGTGAGCAAATTTTAGCTCTCAGTTGGGGGTAAAATGAATTTCTTGGTGTGTATTTAATTTGTAGGATGAAAGCGGGAAAATATTAATACATATTACAAGCAAAAATATTAGTGTGCTTTTATATTTGCACTAGTTGTCATGTTGCATAAAATGCATGAAAAATTTCCACACTGCAAAAATTTCCACTTTTACAGTGAAGTTGAATAGTTTGCTCATCCTGCAGTTCCTAATATCTTGCAATAACAGTTTGAGAGCACAATGTTTTAATTTCTCTTTTTTAATGTAATAAATGTACAGTGGTAGATTTTTTTTTTTTGGTTATGTTTTGCTTGTTACTTTTCTGCTTTCTGACACAAATCACATTTTTCCATGCACATCTTGACACTGCATATGATGAATGAACGCTTGAATGCCGATGCACCATATTGTCTGCCGTACCATTTGACGTGGTAACACCACCTTGCACCGTGTAGCCATGCACCGTACGGCCACCCACAGTATGGCCACCCACAGTATGGCCACGCACAGCATGGCCATGCACCGCCATCGTATCACCGCTGAGACAGGACGAGATACAAGATTCTCACCGGCAGGTTTACTACTCTCCTAAAAGGGGAACCTCACTCCATTTTCTAATTGACTGCAATGAAAAGTAAAGTCAAAACTTCCAAGATGGTGAAGGCATCATTCAAATGGGTCCAAAATGAAGAAAGTTATGGAATTGACATTTTCTTTAAAAGTTTTCCCTTGAAGGTGATATTAGTTTCATTCACATTTTAAAGTTTAAGCTGAAGTCATTATGCCATATCTCACATTTCCACGAGTGATACATTCGTTAACTACAAAATGAAAGTCAGTATTGGTCAATAATCTACATTCTGTGCATAAATGCCCCTGAAAATTTAGTGGTAAACAATTGCAAGCCAATGTGTATCTTTGATATTAATGAAATTTTCACCATTCTGGTTTATATTTACTCTTACTTCCTTTTGTACAGTCAACTTGAAAATTGTGCGGAGTTCCTCATCAAAAATGTTCTCAATAGAGCACCTCTGTGAGATGATAATAGTCAACCCCCATGCGGGATGCTATGTGTAGATTAGTTGAGCTATAAAACAAAACATAAAGTGTCTACCCTCCCCCCCCCCCAAAAAAAAAAAACAAAACAAAACAAAAAACAACCACTTTAAACTCAATGTGTATCTTTATGGGCAACAAAGTAAGCTTTGCGGTTTGTACAATGTAGTTGTAGTTACATTTAGAAATATATGTTCTTTTGCAAGCAATTTTAGCAGTGGGCATAGTAGATGTGTAGTTATACATACAACCCTGCCCCCCCCCCAAAAAAAAAGAAAAAAAAGGGGGAAAAAAGTAGTATTTGATGTGATTCTGCTACATACAAGTGTTTCAACAAGTTTAAACTATTTAAAAAAAAATCACATGATGGCAGAATTCTGCACAGAAGGCCATCAGCCTATAAAATAAACATGACTACCTGAAGCCTTTATGCAGAGGGTGGACCTTCTGTCTAAATGGCTAAAAAATTGCAAAGAAGAATAACTTATAATTTATACACTTTGATGAAACTCGCACCTGAACCTTCACCCCTCTGAATAATATCTTTCTTTCAAGAATAACTTTGTATTAAAGGAAGGCGTCTGAATGTGCTTAATGAATTAACAGTTTGAGAATATTTCTTGTTTTGTTTTTCTTTAGGTTACATTGTATGTGTGCAGTGCTCATAACCCACTAAAATATTGTGATAAGACAGAGAGATTTTAATTCAGTTATTCTAGTTGCTTGATTGTTCTCGTATTGTGTGATGTTACAGTGAGCGTCCATTGCTTGTATGCATTTTGTATGTTGAACGTAAGATGTATGTTGACCATGATGGCAATATGAAGGCTTGTGCTGCATGTCATGTTTAAATGGTCATTATGTTGCATGTCTTCATGTTAGCATGCTGTTTTCTTTTTGTTTTGTTATATCAGGCCTCCAATTGTCATTCTTTTACTGCTATTTCATTTTGGGTTTGTTTGTTTTTTTAGATTCAGGAGATGCTTGAAATTAATGCATGTTGGAGACATACTATTGCCTCCATAATCTTGGATAAATATAGTACATCAAAGTGTATAAATCATTACCTTGTTCAGAATACTAGTTGGTAGTGGATATACATACCTTGGCTGAAATCTGTAAGAACTGTTTCCTTGAATGAATTAAACTCGTCTTCAAGGACCCCTTTCATTTCACAGGAGTGTGCAAGTACACATGGCACAAAGGTTGAAGTACCGGTGCTGCTTCTTCTGTCATGATGTACGATATTGATAATTTGACTGATGAAGATAGATGCAACAAGCAAAATAGATGAACACCATTAGACCCCTGTCCATTGATTCAAGCAGTGGTAGGACTAGAGGGTTACAGAGAGATATACCTACATTGCGTCTCTCCTCTGCAGATCAGGCAATTGGGTTAGGCTCCCAATGCACTTCTAGGTTTGATACACTACTTGGAAAGATTCATTTCCTATAAATACAAGGAAACAAATGTGAGAAATCGGAAACTTTGAGCCAAATGTAAAATATTGAAACAGAAGGAGCCTTATGAATATTTCTCAATTTTTTTTTTTTTCTGACATGGGAGTTCAGAAATGGATACAGGATATTCATCATTGCCATTGTGAAAAACAAAATGAGGGGAAGTCAGTACAACTGCATTTTTTTCTTTTCCCCCTTATCCTCTTCTGAACATGTGTATTTGTTCTTTTGCAGGTGAGGAGTCCAGAAAGAGAGTTCCCTCCAAGCAGCAACAGCAGCGTTCCACCGGTAGATGATGTTATAAAGAAACCAGTCTTAGCAATCTTTATCTTCCAAACACCAATCAACAAAAAGAAAGAGACAGAGAGAGAGAAAGAGAAAGAGAATGAGAGGGAGAGGGAGAGGGAGAGAGGATGTCATTTTGAAATTTAAGGGGTCATTAGTTTTGATTTCTTTTAAAGGTAAAAGGAGAAATAAGGGAAATGTCTTCTGCATAATTGTCAAAGTAAGGAGTTCAAAAAGTTGTGATCTTTAGATCTTTTGCTATTGTATGTTGTACAATCTTCCCAGCACTGTGCTTTTGTTGACAATTCTGCCATCATGCCTGCACCAGGTTTTGACTTTTACAGAAAATGTCTATTAAACTCTTGGATACCACTCTTCAAGTACAGTTTGGGCCAATGTTGAAGGGATACTGGATATTTTAATTTAATTTGGCTCTTACTGAGGGCGATATCAAAAGGAACGTAATTGCTCTTTGCTTTGATAGAATCTGGGGAGTAACTTTTTTTCCCTTTGACTGAAGCTTTTAGTTTTTGTATTTGTTGTGTGCGGTTAGTTGTTGTTTTGTTTAATCACATGTACTCAGATTGGAGGAAGAAATAACAGCAAAATTAGCAGAGGATCAAGAGATGCAAGGAAAATAATGTGTTATACTCAGTATTTACAGGTACACTCCGTACCTGGAAGATTTTCAAGATGGATATATGAAAATATGATGTGTCTTCTTGACTGCAGTGTGAATGAACTCTGCCCTGTATAATCCATAATGTGTTCACCACTCCATGGCTATTTATACCTCGCATGAAATATCTTTCAGATAGCATGTACAGTCATAAGGTGTGCGTTGCCGAGTCAGAATACTGTATAAGCTGTTATTTTCGCGTACAGGTATTTTCACGAATGAGGAGATCATAGACATTTTTGCAAGATGTTATTTCGGCACCGACGCTAACATTAATGCACTATCACCCGAGGGCATTGAGACATATTCTCGTGTTGTTAAATTCGCGACCCAACTGTGATTTGTGAAATTCGCAAAAATTAAACCCTCGCGAAAGTTACCGCTTGTGCAGTATTTGCAACAAATAGTATAGTTACACAGGTCTAAAAGAAATTTTACACTAGTGTCATATTTTATAAAACAAGTGTAGTATAAAGTGATGAGTGCAAGGTGTGAAAAAAAATGGGAAAATTATTGTGAATTGAATTTGCAGGAATTTGAAATGTACAGATGATAATTGCTATGGTTTTTAAAGTGTGGTCGAGATTTTGATGTTTTATTTCCTTTGCTGATTAGTAGCACTCAGTAGTTGTGTCTGAAAGCTACAAATGGAGAGAGAAAAAGAAGAAAACAAAAACAAGGAAGTAGGAAGAGATGTAAATCGTTTGACTGAAAATGTCTCTAACAACCTCAGTCTTTCTGTCATTGTCTTTCAAGGTTTCTCAAATGAAATATTAGCAAGTAAATTTTTTCTCTATTAAACTTCTTTTTTTTTTTGTGAGTGCGTGTGTGTATGGTACGCTGTAGCATTGAATAGCAAATATATGTTTCAGTGCATCTTATCTTCATGAAATTGATAGAGTTATGGGTGGGTGTGACGAAATGGTCTGATTAGAAGAAAGTAAACCCAGGAGCTGACTACTTATCTGAAATCTGTCGTGATATGTGCTAAAAACGATTCCATTTTTCTATAAAGTTTTAAGCTGAATAAAAGACAAGAGGCTAGAGGGTATAGGAATATATCTCTCACTCAGTATAAAATAACTTTTTTGTTTTAGATGGCTGAAAACAAGACTTTACTGAGCTGAAAAGAATCTGTGCAATCAAGCATTAACAGAATCCAGCCATCTGTCAGCTTTCCAATATAAGAGGAATGACCATATTCATTAATTTTACTAGTTATGCTTTGTTTTGTTTTGTTTGTTTTTATGCTTAACATTAGAGACACATACTACATGTAAGTGAACTTCTGGTGTATTGAGTTGGAATGTACTTGCAGCTGAATGACTTACCACATAGTTTTGTCCAACATTGTTCCTTTCCTTTTGTGAAAAGTGTCTGTCCAAACAGAGCGAGTTGCTCTACCTACATGTGGAGTATCCATGTGCTCTCACATCATGCATGCTGACCATATCTGGCCATTTGCCTCTACACTGCACGGCATGATTGGGATTACTTCCACATGAAATTTGTGTGTCCCTTTTGCAACTCTGAAAATTACATTCTTTTCACAAGCTGGTTTATGGTAGAGGTAGGTAATTCAGACCTTTCTTCAGAAAAATAAAACTGGAAACTTCTTTGTGACGGAGAAGAAACAAGCCTACATTGTATAAATTTTCAGTTGATTTATTTGGACCCGAAAAAAGTCAACCATTATTCTTACATGACATGGGGTTAGTTTTCACTATTTTTTTAAAAACTCTTTGAGATGTACCGGTATTGCCCTAAGATTTCATACACAGTGTTCTTCATGCACATACACATTGTTCAACAACAATGCAAAGTGTTATTTTTTTTTGACATTTGCAAAAGGGATAGGATGATCTTTAATTTACTCAGTCCAATGGGCACTGTATACACACAATGTTATTTGGATATTAGAGTGATGGTGCAGGAAGGGTTCATTGAGAGCCTTCAAACTTATCATCCTGTCTCTCATGTCATGCATTGAAAAGGTCATGTTTACCTTTCCAATTATTTGTAATTGTCGCCAAAAGGTATTCTAGTTTACTTTCTCTTTTCGCCCTCCCAATAGTCTGTATTTTGAGGTCAACCCACCTGCACACCACCTGTGATATTTGAATTTGGACTACCCAGTTGTTATCAAAGGAAGATTGCCTTCATTTTTCAGTTTCATTTGCAGTGTTGATACATTCCTGTACATATTTTGGTAGTTGATAGGTGTGTGGATGATATGATATGAATTACCCAGAATGCTCCAGAGATGTGTGCAGATTTTGTATGCAGTGGATACACCTTAAGAAAATGAGGAAAGATACAGGATGTCAAGGGAACGGCTATGTGGTTTGCATGCAAATCCTATGAGTTGGGGTCTCTATATAGTCAGGATTATTTCACGAGACTCGTTTAATCTGAGGTTCTACGAAGGTTCTGTTCAATTACTGTATCAAGGTGTAGGTATGTACTGTGTGATGAGGAATAATAGCAATTTTGTATTGTTCATCTGTTTAAGATATATTTTTACGGTGAAAGTTGTTTTTCTTTTGTTGTTGTTCTAAATTACCATGCCTGATAGGGAGAATAATGTATTGAGTTTATTTTTCTATAATTACTTTTAATGTTACCAAAATCTTTATCTGTATATATTTGGCATGCATGAAACAATATTTGGAAAAGGGCTGTCCGTTCATAGGGCTGAATTGATTGCGGACTAAATTCTTCTTTTGAAGAGAGTGTGCAAATCAGTTGCCTTGTACAGTAAGTGCTCATAGTTTTCACTGATTGCACGAAAAGGTGTTTGGGAATGTACACAGATGTTATTATTCTATTTTAATGAAGTATACTGCACTGTCTGCACTATAAAGGCTCAATAGTCATGAAGCCATTTACCTGTATATTTGAGATGTGTAAAAAGTTTTGTCTAATTGAGATTTCTATGCACAGATATGAATATTCTGATCTTGTTTTGCCATGTTTTCCTGAAACACACAAAAGTATGATTATGTGTATGTATACAGTATGTGCCACTATAAAAAGAAAACTTTTTTCCCCTTTCTAGTACGTAGATAGCAAAATGCGCAAGTGTGTGTAATAGTGTAGCCCACTCTACTGTGTTGATGCAAATAGATTTACTTGACTTCATCTGTAGTTTACACATATAAAAAAATGTTTTTAATTCGCACTAAGCCATCAATGCTGTTTTGGGAGTAGAATTTGCTATTAAAGATGAATGATCCAAATAAACCTAAGATTAAGTTATTGATTATTACTTGCCCCCCTTCCCCCCCCCCCCCCCCCCCCCCGATATATTCATTCAAATTTTCAATTCAAATTTAAAAAAGCAAATATATATTAATAGTATCTGCTATCTTGAGGCAAGTGCATAATTTCTGTTAAAATGCCAATTTATATTACGCGTGGCCAATTTTACATATGTAGCCCCGGCCAAATTGATGTACTGTCTTGCCAGTGAAAAAAGAAAAAGTTTATGTAGTTATGGGATTTTAACCACATTCCTCAAGGTTAGTCAGAGAATATGTGAAGTTTTTATCTACAAGGGACCAATACTGATATGTTGTAATGAATCATATTGTATATCGTTTTTACAATTGAAGGCATGATCAATAAGCATTGTTTTTGTGGATTGATACAATAAACAGGAAAAATGTTGTAGGTTGTAAACCCCTGGTAGCCGGAGTGTTTCAGAGCCTCACATAAATATTTTGAAGAAACGTAAAGTTTTAAAGTTGGCAGGTATGCAGTAGATGCCCCTGGCAATACTATGAATAAAATGTTCCAAGTTTTGATATAAAAACCAAGGTGTTATCATATTATCCAGGTTAAATTTTATGGAATGTGATGACTCACCAGTGACCTATAACAAAACTGAAAAGCAAAATGACTTGGGGTCTTTCACCGCCGTGAACCATTTAAAAATTTCAGTGGACAATTGGCATTCATCACTCGGTTGTTGCAATTTGCATCATGTGATAACATTTTACTTCACGGATATGCTTGTACTTCACTTGTACAGTAATTGCAACTGCTAACGTCAATCGGAAGAAGAATAAGCTCTTGGTCAATAAGAGATGCAAAATTAAAGAGACATGTATACTGTTACCACTTAGATACCAAATACGACTTACATGTACAGATCCACCTCTCATATTTGTATATCAAAGTAATAAGTAGAAGCTACATGTATTGCAGTGATAAAACTTGTACACAATATGAAACCTGAATTTATTTTTTCTTGCTTTGTTCATCTTTTCATAAAACCCAGAGGTCCAAGATCTCAATACAGATTTTATGTGCATTTTGATGTGTTGATATGAATAACATGTTTAATTTGCTGTTTATGCTATGTTAAAAGCATCTTTTATTTTCTAGCAGCAATGAACATTTTGATTCTGTGAGCTGTAACTGCTGTAGCTTGTAGTTCTGTAGATTCTTTGATTTGTATCTAAAAAACTCTCTCAATGAGTACAATATTTCTTCCTCAAATTACTTGCTTTGCGCTGATCAGTGACTATTAAAGTATTGCGACTCTTTTTGAGATGCAACACAAAATTGTGTTACTGTGTGCATATGAGTCTTTTCTTCTCCCCTGGTTTAAAGGTCAAATGCTGTTATTTTTGTCATGTGACTTTGTTCAAAACCCAATGAGAAATATGGATTGAGTGAAAGCAGCAATATTATCAGTGAAAGTTTGAGGAAAATGGGACAGTCGATGCAAAAGTTATGAATTTTTAAAGTTTTGGTGTTGTAGTGACTGAATAAGGAGACTACTAGAGTTAATGACATGTGGACAATGATATAAAGAAAATAGAAGAGTTCCACAAACATTAATTTTTCATGAAAATTATGCATTCCATGAACTTGTTACTGACGTAAAATGTGTATATCATTCCCCTGCTTTCTGAAAGAGGTTAGTCAAGTGCTCAAGCTAGATGAGTGAATGTTGAATTCTTAATATTGTTGTGCATGCGTTATGTCATAAACTCTAGTAGTCTCCTTATCCTGTCATTACAACTGAAAAACTTTAAAAATTCATAACTTTTGCATCGATTGTCTGATTTTTCTCAAACTTTCAGTGATATGTTAATAATGTTGCTGCTTTCACTCAATCCACATTGCTCTTTGGGTTTTGGTTTCCTTTAAAACCAACTGAAAGTCGCCAGATCAGATCCTTTAATAGTCATGGCTAGTTCTTGAAAGAAGAGATTCCAAGTTTCAAAAATGTTTTGCTGATCAAATTGTAAAAGTATGACCCTTTAAACATTGCTTTGTGAGATAAAAGGGTGTTATTATTAAAAAGTACAAGTAAACACGAGGACACAATTTGCAAACACTTTCTCAAGTGCTATACATATATATAAAGATTACCAGGTTTAATTGTCCTTAACTTAATTAGCACACTCATACAGACAACTAATCATAACATGAATTTCATAACATGGGTCCTAAAGTTATTGTGAGTGTGTGTGCGCGCATGCGCATATGTGCATGTGTGAATGCCTGAATTATCTACTTGTTACTGGAATCATGAATGCCATATCGATGTTCTCTACAATTAGGAATACATGCTGCATAGTTTCTTTACAGTTATGTTCACTATTTTACAGTACACATAAATGTTATCTTTGATGCACAGTCCAGCATATTGGTGGTAATTCACTACTTCACACGCATAAAAAAGTCTAAATGTCATGCCACAGTGTGTTCAATGATAAACATTTATTTCTTAGCCTCTCTCAACAGGGCTTTGCTATAGAAGAAAGCATCATTAAATAGTGAAAAATAGAAGGTTGTGTTTGCTGCACATTATCAATGATACACTGACAAATATCACTTTTAGTTATACATACATGTATAGAGTTTGTACACACATATCTTTATACTGTAAAATCAATGCATTTTAGAACAAATATAACACCTACAAGTTTAAGCATTACATATCGGGCATTTTGACAAAAATTGCATAACTCCTTTAATAGCCACAGTATATTTAAAAATAGCATGTACATTTGTAGGTATATGTATGTAGAATGTATAATTATAAACATGCATAGCTTTAGACTAACATCAATAATCCCCAAACATGAAAAACAATGCACATATCAAATATTACTAAGGAACAGATGTGACAAGAAATCTGACATTTGCACAAACAGAAATACACTGTAATATAAACAACACAATTCATGAGATGTACAGTGTCTTTATCTTAACTGTTCAGCTATCAGAAATTGCAATATAATGAAAGAAAAGGGCCAGTCCTGAGGAAGTCCTGAGGAAGTCATATAGGGAGTCACCTGTATAATTATGCTTTATACTAGAAAATTCATATTTGGGAATTTAAGCAAACTGAATGCCAGATAAACTCTTTTATTTTCAAGACTCTTTCCAACTAGACATTCAATATGACATAACAACTGAACCTAGGTTAGAGTTTGCCTGTGCGAAGACAACAGAAAGTTTATACAAATGAAATCATGTGCGAAGGTGCTATGGTTTAGAGACTCTACAGAATACATACATCCAGCCTCCAGGCAAAGACTAAACTCGTGCACACATGAATGCATGTTATTCTAGACACACATACATATGTATACATACGTGAATTCATAAATACATGGTACAGGCATTCAAACTTTATACAGTACTTACATATATAACTGTTCTATGGAATACCAAGTATCCATGCCGCTTACCAAAAATACATAATACAGGCTAACCCTGTTACAATGAGGTGGCCGAGACTGCTGATGCCAATATTACCTCATTATAACTTTAACCGCGTACAATTTTTGTATGATGCATTAAAAAAGAAGACCAGATAAACAGAGACTCCAACCCCAAGCACCTTCTGATCTGGAGATTCTCCCGCCTGAACCCCTCGCAAACGGGAGACTCCAACTTGATGTGCGTGAAGCGCGAAGTCCCTTGGGTCATTATAGGGTTCTATAGATGCTCTCTCGTGCTACAGTGTATCTCAGGCTTATTTTCAACATACAATGGCACTAGGCAAGTAATTATTCAATGAATCAAATCATATATTTTGGCTTAATATAGGACTAAAACTTCATTTCATATCATGTGCAGATGCTATATATGCATGTGTAGTATGAAATTGATTAGCATCTACAAAACCATACCAGTGGGAGACACAGAGCCAGGGCAGGAGAAATTAAATCTCAAGCGGGAGAACGGGAGATTTTGTGACAATGGGTTTTCGGCGGGAGATCTCCCGTCGAAAGTGGGAGAGTTGGAGTCTCTGGATAAATACAGTGATTGAAAATCGGGACCACCAAATTCACGTTGTTAAAAGTGGTACCTCCTCATAAGCGAGCTCATTATAATGGGGTTTCCCTGTATAAGTCGTGATGTTGGAAAGATTTTTTTTTTTTTCACAGGTCTCCTGAAATCTGAGTAAGAGAAATGAAAGACTTTATATAAGTTAGGTAAACAGAGAAGCACAAAAATGCATTGCATCAAGAGACCTGAGGGTTTAGAGAAGAAATTGACACTGATACTTTTCTTTTTCATAACAACATGAAATCACACCAGACACAAATGGAATACAATCGTCAAATATTTTTTGAGTGCTAAATGTTCTTTTGCGCATCTTGATGTAATGTAGTGATGCAATAACCTCTGTACCCCTTGCAACTGATTGACAAATTGCTCTTCCTTGATATAAGTAAACACAGATTATTCAGTGTGTAATAATTATGATAAAAATCATAGGCATACTTGTACATACTCGACCAGAATTCGAACCCACTACCTCCTGATTACTACACAGGTGTCAATTTGTCAATAAGTTGCAATGAAAACAACTCGACTCAAGAATCATTAATTTAGATCTGTATCCTTTCATAGACTTTATAGTACTTTCAATTCATTGCACCAGAGTGTGTGTAACCACTACCCATATATAGCATACTCAAAACTCACAGATATTGACGATGTGTGCACAAGGTCAAAGAAAAGCAACGGACAACAAAACAATTGATTGCACATCTACTGAGACAATAGTTACGTTCAGACGGCAGGCCCTAACCTCGAGGTTTAGCTCTTGCCCCCTAACTACGAAGTGTGTCCACACGACGAATCTTAACCTCGAGGTTACGAAACCTCAAGGTTAAGCTTCTGCCCCCCGCAACTACGAGTGGGTCCCACTCGATGTTAAAACCACAAAACCGGAAGTTTCAGCCCACACTGCTAACAAGGTGTCTATATTTCTTCTTTAGTCCAACCCTGTCGGACTCGCTTACCGGTACTCTTTTTCCCACCGGCGGCACCAGCTTCCTCTGTCATGGTATGCAGAGATAGCACTGCACTGATGACTTTATGAAGATATTCGTCGAAAACAATTTTTTAGAAGAAAATAGAATAAGTAGCGAGTTCGACGTGTTCAGTTTCAGAGATCAAGCGCATGGGAAGAAAAGATGATGTTGTTGTGATGTGCGTCATAGGTTTTTCACCTCGAGCGCACGTGTAGTGTATTTGTGGTGTATTTACGTTTGGGAGGTTGACCCGGAAGCAGAGGGAAATTGTGGGGGCTGGGAGTTCACAGCGAGGTCACTCTTAACTCCGAGTTCGTTGTTCTTTGTGTCCACACGGTGCTTAACTACGAGTGGGGACCCCCCGCGGCTCGTGGTTAGAGCGCTAACCGCAAGATTTCTCGTGGCTCGAAACATCGAGCAAACCTCGAGGTTTGCTAACTACGAGTGCGTCTTCACGGTCCCTAACTACAAGCTCTAACCTCGAGGTTAAGGGCTCCCGTCTGAACGTAACTAATCTTATGACAAGTTGGCAGAGAATTTTCTGCAGCAAACCTCCAGTTAAACAGCGATATATCACCCACACTGTCAATTTCACCAAAGTCAAAAGTCAATGAAACTATGGCTGTGATGGTTAATGGCTCTGGCAGCATAAACTACGGTTGAAGGCAGCTGGTCCAAATTACGAAAAGAATTTGTGTGCCAAATTGAGATTTAAGTAGCATTCTGCCTTTCCTATAATCCTTTCCATAAAATTAACAGTACTCTGTTTGAATACGTGGCTCTCAAACCTTTCTGTGCTAGGGACTTTGGATGGTGTACAAAATGCTATAGGGTTTTTTTTTTTTTCTGTGACAATCAGCACTCATAGCAAACAAAGGGGGGTATTATAGAATGTTTATTGGAAGATTGGTTCTGCTGGCTTCATCATAAACTTAGCCTGGACACGAACATGGTTCATGATTTCATATCATCTGTCAATAGTTAAAAATCATCATCATGATTTATAATGACATCATGCACTGCACACATTCTTCTTATGACTTAATTTCTTCAAAGTACTTTTGTGTAGTATTGTTACTAAACAATTTGTGCAAATATATCCACAACTTTCTTTTGAGGACGAGCTTATTTTGCTATGACAGGCATTTCCCATAGACATCTGCCTGAGTATATGCAGGACTGGTCTTAAACAGGTTTGAACATGATAAATCAGTTGCCACATAGACAATAACATCTAGTTAGTTAAGATATATCCTCAACAAGGTGAAAATCTGGGTTGATGGTTTTACATCAGAAAGATTGTCACACAACTTACTTGGTGACACACATTAATTCAACATGAAAAAAAGTTTGAAGTAAATACTTCACTCAATTTTTATAGATTTCTTGATGCTACATTTTTTTTTTCTATATTACAGGTACCAAGATTAAAGCTGCTTGATTTAATGTTTAATACATTGAGAATATCATATGATTTTAATAATGAACTATGAAAGTATGAAAGAAAGATTTTTTTTTAGGCAAGCCATTGCACAACAGTAATACAGTCCTAATATTAACGTGGATGCATGCACTGCTGACTTTCATAAAAGGAAATCTAATTTGAATGACAGCACACAAACTAGCTAATAGTATAACATGACATTATTTCTCCTTACTTCAATACGGTCTTTCAAACAAGTTAATGCTCAATATTCAACTTAATATCATCAGGGTTTCAAAATGTAAATAAAAAACAACAATCAATTTCATTCTTGAACTGGTGACATCTTTGTTGGGCAAGCATTTCTTTTGAAAAAAACTCCCATTTTGGCAGAAAATATATCTCACGGAAAGTCTACAAATGTTCAAAGCTCGATACTCAATATAAATATTACTTGCCCTGTTGATAAACTGTTATTGAAGATAGGGTGAAACAGTTTTACAGCATCTTTTTTTTTAGAGAAAGACTGTTTAGAAATGTGTATTTGGGAATCCAGTGTCATTTGTCACAATATGTTTACTGATTAGAATATTTCTATATCATCTGGCAAGCTGGATCACAATTAATAATTTTCCTGACTTGTAAAGGCAAACACACAAGAAGTTAAATTTGCAGCATATCCTCTAGAGTTTTCATATCTGGGCAATCTTACACAGGCTTACTCCACACAATACAACAGAGAGAAATTTGTTATAATTTTTGTACATTTTCTTTGATTTTCTAAATTTAAGTATGGCAGATCACTTAATATATTATCAAAAGGCTGTTAGTTGTATTTTTTTAATAGAAAAACATGCAGCACAGAGTTGGCAAGTTGTTCATCATAGATATTTGAGTTGGTGTATTTTACACACACAATGATCATCTACCAAGTATTTGGGCTGAAATGTTGCCATACGGTTTCCTATGACTTTGGGCCCTGTTGCACAAAAGTTGATATCAAACATAAGTCACAAAATCAAACATAGGTGCCTGAATACTGAATTCTGATTGGCTGATACCTGACTGAAGTTTGATTTTCTGACTTGTAGGTTTGATTACATGTTTTTATGCAACCAGGCCCTGAAGAGACAATCACATTATGTTTGTATCCAGTAAACTTAAAAAAGTTTGTTCATCTCAGCTCTTTGTGAAATACAAGATGTCATATCACCCTCAGGAATTCTTAGTGTATGAAAGTATCAAACATATCATATAAATATTTTTTTTCTCTCTCTCTCTGTTTCTCCTCCTCTAATAAACTCACTCTATCTCATTTACATGGACATTATGATGATATCACACTCAATTTCTTTTGTTTTTATCATTTCTTATAAACCATATGATATCAACTGTGCATTTGTACATGATATAGATATATATTTTTACATGCAGTGTTACACTCTTTAAATTGTAATTGTTCGACCTCCCTCTCTCATATATCCTCTCCTTTCCTTTTCTTTTGTAAGGTAACCTGGGACACTGTGTCATTCAAAAAGAATAAATATAAATGCCTGTAATCATTACCTTCTCTGCAAAACCAAGTGATTTCAAGCTAAATTGTAATCTCTTTCTTAGTCTCTGTTATCCAATTTCTCTCTCTCTCTTCTTTTCTCTCCTATCGCCTATAGATGTCACATTGTAAACTTGATATCAAAGATCATGACTTTTTTTTTTTTTAGAGCATTTGTCTTTTTCTTTTTGTTTACTTGAAAACATGATATACACATAATACGATGATTTTCTATTATTTTGTCTCTGTTATGCCTTATGTATTTGCTTGTCATTATCATTGTCTTTTGGTAGAAATCCTCAATCAATTAAATGACTACTGGTAAGTTACAAACTAAACATCACTGGGACCTTCTCAATGGATGTTTTTAATATGTGTTGATGTCATCCATAGATGAAACTTTCCTAAATGTGAATGAAAAAAAAAAAATACATACAATGTAGTCAGCAATGAATAAGTTTGTGTGACTCTACAAGTACTTTAGTATTGGAAAAGCCTCAACAGGTGGAATACTTCAGCAGGGAATGTATAAAACTCACAGGAATGGAAAGTTTTATTGAACAACAATCTGGTAAAAGTGTAGACAGAAGATAGTGCATACACACACACAGCTCTTGAGGGTGTTTTTCTATCTGTTCTACTCAAAGACAGATAAGATAATTTCCCAGATGCAATGTTGCTGTTAATAGGCACATTTTGCTATAAATTGAAGGCATGCATCAAAATAGAATGTGTGGGACTACATCAGGCCCACATACAGCTAAAGTACAATATGAACACAGGGCCCTGTCAGGCACTTGTTTGGAATGGTTGGTGAAGATAGCTCTACACAATACACGCAGAAATGAATCATCCACATTCCTGAGTTTCTGTATGAATCAATGGGATTGGAGGAGAAGACAAATAAAGCTAAATATTTCTGCACATTCTCTAACATTTTTATCCTGAATAAATGGGAGAAAAGAAGCATCATTCTTATCTCGTATTTTGACTGCATTCTGGTCATTGGCAAAAAGTGAAGTGTTGCCATGACAACAAGGCCTTGCTGCAATCATCTGCTGCCATTGGCGTCATCCGAAGGGCTCCCTGATTGGTGGATTCGTGAGAAGGTGACAGACATCTCCTTGGGCCTGGCTATTGGTAGCCACTTGTAGTCCGGCATCTCTTGACTGGGCCCCAGGGTCCAGCTGTACTTCTGGACAATGTACTCACTGACCGTCTGTGGGCAGTGGATGAAAAAATCAGGGAACGCTGAAATGCCAGCATTTCTCGGTTCCATCAATCAAGAGACTATGAAAATCTGACTATTTGGAATACCACTAGTAGAACAGACAAGATTTGTCATCTTTCTATGCTCTGAAATCTTCAGTGAGTCATTGCTTCCACACAAAGTTTCTTGTGGTAAAAATAATTCTCTTCTCGGTTTACAGTAGCTTATCTTTCAAACTTCATGATATAAACCCATTCATGGATAGACCTTGTCCACACTTTCATACTCAAAAGAAGAAAAAACCTTCAAGCAACAGAGGGAAAAAAAGGCAAATCCAAAATTATCATAAATTGAAGGGTATGGTTGCTCTGGCTGAATGGATAATGATCACAGGAAATTTATGACCACATCCTGTTTACTGCATGGATTTCAGATATATTATCAGACAAAAACCAACCTCTGTTTTTAAGTGACAGGTGTATCATTATACACTCGCCGTGCAAGTGCTTCCTCTCAGGTTTTAATTATATAAAAGCCATTTTTATTCCACAATTTTATGCTAGATACTGACATTGATCCAGACATACTGAAGGTTTAGGGATGACAAAGTATTTCAAATATCTCTTGAGAGGCAATTTTACTTGGTTTACTTTCATTTCAGTTGGAGAAATAATGCAACATATATCCTGTTAAATTTCTTATGAAATTCCAACCACATGGAAATACTTTTTATTCATTTCTTTCATTGGACAGGGCATACTACATGTACACCAGACAAATGTACACATGCAAAGACAAATGGGCAGAGTAACTAGTCTTTGATCTTTAATAAAGAATGCTTTTGGATTTGCAAGCTTTCAATACAGACAAACTAAAAAGGACACTGTGAAAATGACAATAATTTTTCAGGCTCCAAATTGAGACAGGCCCTGATACTGGAAACAAATGAATGCAATCTAACATCAAGCCACAACCTGAAAAACAAACAAACAAACAAAAAAAAAACACCCAAAACAAATATTCACCAATTATAGAGCTTTGTCTTACCTGAACAAGAGTTCTCATAAGGGAGGTACCAACACAGCATCGAGGTCCAGCCCCATAGCAGAACAAGAGCTTCTTCTGCTCCTCCAAACTGTTAGATGGTATAGGGATCATCGAGTAGGAATATTAATATTTAATATTCATTATCCTTCTTTATGAATAAAGACATTTGTTTTTTCACTTGAATACACAATCATATCCCAATCATTTGACATTGAATACATCAGTGTAACATGTGATATATTATAGAAATGGACAGAAGTCCTACTCATACAATTTCTCTTTCTGCTGAAGTGCATTGTACACTAATATTTATTCTTCTTCAGTTTGTTTATCATAATATTCTAACATTCATCATTACAAATGTTATCCACTGCAACCAGACTTTACTGATTAAATATATAGTTGTGATCATGTAAATGGGCATTCAGTTAATCATGAGATTTTTTTCTAGGACATGACACTGAAAGTTTCAGTGTCTACAGTCCATCAATCTTGTTCCAAAAACACTCGGGCATCTGATGAAAAAATTAAACTTTCAAATCTGACAGTGCACCTGTGCCTCTGTTTACAAGACATATAGCAGTGGGCGTGTTCTACATTCTCAAAAATCCACTGGTATGTCTTTACTTATTACTCATTATGCTGTATTCAACATAAGCCGTGGTCACACTAGCAAAACTTCTATAACTTGAAGTTCTCGAAATTGACATTCTTAAAGCTTGACCTGTTTGAACGCAAACTTCCTGAAAACTTCTTGAGAAAAAGTCCCACTAAACCTAGGGAAACTTTCCAAACCCTCCCAAATCTTCTTGAAGTTTGTGCAGTCTGAAAGCACACAGCTGCAACTTTGCAAAGTTTTCGAGTGAAAAGTCGCCTTTCTGTTTGCAGTGCCTTCAAAACATGTCATGCTCATAGGGATGTACATGTGTGCACTGTTTGAACATATCCCAAGTAATCACTGCATTCACTGGTAAGCTGTCAGACAACGCATGCTTTTCTTCCCTCTTGTGCATGTGCACCAGTGACCCAAACTTCAAGTGCTTATCAAGAACTAAAACCTCATGAAGTTTGGCCACCAGTGTGAACAGACGAGTAAACTGCACAAAGTGTTCTCAAAGTTGAATTTCTTGAAGTTGAATTGTTTAAAGTTTTGTTTGTGTGACCATGGCTATAAACTTTATTATGCAACAGCTTGACAGTGAATGTGTATCAATGTCACTGTAACGTATCATCAATGAAGGCAAAAAACCAAAAATGATTAGAGAATGGAGCTTACTTGGTGGCCCAACGGAGGGGATCATAGCTGTCCGGATTGGCGAAAGCTTTTGGATCCCGGTGGGCCATGGATGACACATAGATGATGCCGTAACCCTTGGGAATCTTGTAGCCATCCAACACAAAGTCCTGGTAGATACATACAATGTATACAAGTGTATATAAACTTGAGTGATTTCTTGCATCTACTTGGATATAATATCAATTTTTCACAAAATCTTCATGTTAAAACTTGCTTTAGAACTATCCTTTCATGCGCAGTGCAGTCATATCATTACTCAAGGCCATTTGCGTTGTATGATCAGTGGTGTGTGGTGATCTATGAAAATGGCTCATCACCAGTGTTTCCACAATGATGACAAGGCAAATAATCAACACATTTGATATGTAAGTATGAAATTAAATTTACATCAGAATTCCCACTGTGCATGGTCTATATTCTAATTTAAGCACCTACGTATAACATACTGTACACAAGAGTATCAACATTAGACTGAAAATGAGTAATTAGCAGCCAAGTTTGAATGATAATGAAAACAAAATAATCTTATTGATTACTCTAAGTTCTAAGCTCTAAGTCCCCAATAGGAATTAAATATGGAGTAACATGTCCCTGCATAGAGTTACTAAATAAGAATGCAGGCAAGAAAATTGCGCTTATTTCAAATCACTTTTCCTCTATTACCAGTACATGTAAAAGTTTACACTTGTGGCAGACATGCCAATACCAGTCATTTGTGCACAGAAAGGAGGGGCAGGGCTTCCCGATACCTTGGTTACCAGTCTCCTTCCTCCAATCACAGGAGGCCACAGTCGCTCCGTCTCCAGCAGACACCACTTCAGGAACTCACTATCTTCTCTGGCTCTCTCCTGTAGGCATTCCTGAACAGACATTTTAAATTGCAATAGTGTTGAGAACATTTTGAAAATAAATTAACCCATTAAAAGTCTGTACACTTGTAAGTAACTTGCTGACCCATTTCATCAGCATTTGACTGAATTCTACCCCCTCCCAATCTAACTTACAAAAAAGAAAAAAGAAAAGAAAAAAATTAAGGGGAAAAATCAGCATATTGCAAACGTAAAATAAGTACCTGGTACAATGTACACAAAATATCTTGCGAAACAACCACAAGTAGAAATGTGCAGAGGAAACAAACAAGATTGATACATATAATGTGCATATGTAGTATGATAACCAGACAAATACCAACGAACAAAACCCAAATCATCCACCATAATAATCAGTTTTTGCAATAATGGCAACATAGAGTCAGTTTAAAGGGGATGGCTAGTAACTGATCAGTGGGAACCAGTGGGAATGCTGGGGGATGATTGTTCCAATCCTTGTGGGATTCATTGAAGAGTACATTATATATCTATTGTTGTGTGAAAATTATTTGCTTCAGAACGGTTTCATATTCAAGTAATGTGCAGTTTAATGTTTCCAGGTTAGCATGCCTGTACAGTGATGGGGTGATCGTTAACGATTAACTGCACATTACTTGAATATGAGACCATTCTGAAGCAAATAATTTTCACACAACAATAGATATATAATGTACTCTTAAATGAATCCCACAAGGATTGGAACAATCATCCCCCAGCATTCCCACTGGTTCCCACTGATCAGTTACTAGCCATCCCCTTTAAAAAGCACAATAATATAATAATGACACATCTTTGTTGAAGTGCAAAAATCTATCTCTCTAGTCCCACAAATCCATAACCATGTTGGTACCCTGGGGCGTATATAGACTTTAGCATCTTTTATTTCAGTTACGATGTATGTCAGTCCATGTGATGAAAATATTGGATTTATCGGCCAACCAGTATGAACAAGATTGACATGTTTCTCTAGATCTCTAGATCTGTAGATTTTTTTGTCAGTCAGAACTACGAGCTGGGCTTCCTCTGCACTCACCTGACCATTGCTGGACACTGCCTGGACAAAGGAGGCCAATATCGAAGCAATGGCCTTGGGCACCAGAGCCGAGACAAACGGCAGAATATGCTGCTCCAGTTCAGCCTGGTCCTTGAAGCCCGCCCTGCTGGCTCGGTCCATAAAGGACCCCTCCGGCCCCCTCCTGGTGAGCTGCTCTCGAACGAGTTCCAGAAGCCTTTCCTGATGCCATTTATAATTGTCAAAATACAGGGAAGAAACAGGTTGAGATACCATGTGCATTTTTAAAAAGAAACCTTAAAGAAGTAACCATGCGCTTGCTTGACACAGGTTATTCAAAACTACATCCTCAAGCTTGTCAAGGCTTGTCTCACCTCGCAGCAATAAATACATCCACTATGCACTGAAATAAATCAGAAAAATAGGTAATTAATCTGCACATGCCTTATATGTGTGAGTGTTACTGATAAATATCTATACCCTGAAAACATTATCATAGATTCTAGTCCTTTATGTTTCAATTTGAATTGAACATTGACCCGCCCTTTTTTTCTTTCTTTCTTTTTTTTTTTTACATGTATTTACCTATTAAACTGAAATTGTCTTTTGAGCACAGAGTGGAATTTTTTTCTTCAACTTTTACATAAACTCTATCTCTTCTATCTCTCTCATGGAGTGAGTGAATTATAAAAGAAATCATAGAAACAGATTCTGTCTTCAATGGAACAAACCAATGCGACTACACAAGCTATCAAATTTCAAACACAAAATTGTTTACAATCACACATATGCAGGCATTAGATACGGCTATCAGCTTTTAGAGTGAAAAGCCACGAAGCACCCTTCATATCCTCAAAACACTGCTGTCTATTACTAGTAGAAAATAAACGATTTAGATTGTGCTACAGACTTTGCAGGTATTTGCTACTGGAGAGAACATACATATGGAATGCACACAGAGACACACACACTAGATACACAAGGAGTTCTTCTGCTGCCAATGTCAACTTACCTTGGCTTCAACTGCTCTTTTATAGGACGAGGACCAATATGAAACCTTGAAGCTGAGCGGTACTGAGATCACACCTAGGACAGTGAAATAAGAGTGAGAGTCTAATATTATAAAATGGGTTCAAGAATGTAGCCAATTGGAAGCGCTGAAATAAGTCACGTGTGCGTGCATTAATTTCTCACTAACATGCATGGCCTGACTCACAATGTTTACACTAGCAGTGCGCACTCAATCAGTTGTTACAAATGCGTCACGCGCTACTATACGCGCTGTCAATCCTGTAAACAACTTCTAGTTCAGGCTGCCAGCCGGCCTTTCTTGTGGATACATGTGGCGTACGTATACTCTTATACGTACATGCTCACAGTTACTTTTATGTGCGGGATTTCCGAGTGCGACGTGCGGAATATGTTTGGGACGAACATCTTCGGACATCTTGACTTTTTGACTTGAGCTAGTGCTACATGTAGCTGACTGGTTTTGACCCACACAGGTACGTGAAAAATGCTGTTAGTTTTCGACCCATTTTATAAAACAAATGATGCACAGGATTATTTCATGGCGTTAGTGGAGATGCAGCTCACTCTCGGGTATTTACAATGTAGTGCAACATGCACTCGGCTTCGCCTCGTGCATGTTTCACAATTGTAAATACCCTCGAGTTGGCTACATCTCCACTAACGCACTCTATCCTGTGCATCATTTGTATAATATTGCACTACTGGAGTCCTTCTTCAAGTAAACATCTGAAGTGTAATAGCTGCATTCCCTATGAACTGACTTGTGCATTTGACATTTCACAATTTTCATGGCAGATTACAGGATACTGCACTGCATATGTGTATGATACCCTGTGAAAATCATGTATCAACTGATAATCACAAAATTAACAACTCACCAAAATAGTGCCTCCTAAAAAAAGAAAAAAAAAATGTCTTAAGTGTGGACAGCCCCTGACTTATGTTTCAAAAGAGATAATATTACTCGTTCCATCATTGTTTTTCTTGATTGCCAATTCAACCAACTGTGAAATTGCCATCCAAACCCAGATTTACAAAATATTGTGCTCACAAAGCAGTTAGTTTATTTTAAACTGACTTTTATAAACAACAAGCTTTACTGACCTCTATGTATATTTTTCACATCTCAAGTTTTACAAAGGTGCTAAAGCTCTACCAGTATTAACTGGCCAGATGCAATAAAAACCACTAACTGAAAATGATAAACTTTATAAAACGATAGACACAATGATTCCTTACCATGCCAGTGAGTTGTCGCAAGAGACGTTACTTCTCTAACGAGGTCAGGCGAGTCCTCAACGTCCAGGTCAAAGAAGAGCGCCAGCATGAGTTCCGTCGCAAACTGCTTGAAGAGCGCGTAAACTTCCACATCGGCTCTATCCAAAAACAAACAAAGAAACATGGCATGAATAGAAATTAATAGTAAACTTCATAAAATGGGCTTTAGAATCTCTGCAGTCTGATTGGTCAATTACCACACAGTGATTTTTACTGATCCACACTGAGCCATGCGTCCGGTAAAATCCAAACGAATGGCTCAAGCCTTGTATAGCGAGGTAGGTGTACCACACGCATGATGGGGAAAAAAGTTGAGTTTCATGAATTTACAGGCCAATTTATAAAACGAATGACGCACAGGCCTATTTCATGGATCAATGAGAATTGGATGCTCTCATCCAACTTGGAAACTGTCTAAACCCACTCGCTGCATTCCAAAAACCGTTCCAAAGTTAAACTCGTGCATCCACTTCTCACCGATCCACTCTATCCTGTGCATCATTTGTATATTATCTTTTGTGAATTTTATAACCTCATTAGTCAAGTATTTTGTGAATAATGTCATTGCCCTGCATGTTGTATCCCATGTTTTGCATTGTTGTTGATGCTTGTGCATGTCACGGCTCTGCACACTTGAACTGAACATTAAAATATGCTAGCTTGCAGCACTGCAGCAATTATGTAAGAAAGGCAAAAAAAGATCAAGTAGTAAGTTTCTGAAATACGAGTTGCTTTCGTTGGAAAGTTACCAATGAAATTGCACTGCAGGATTCATCTAGATCAAGATCTATACACTAAAATACAAAATTGTTACCCCTGCTTCTTCTCACAAATTACAGGAAATACCTACAAGAGACACTGAATACATGGATGTTACATTAGCAAAATTCATGACAAATTATTTCTATGAAAACATCCCTTCAGCTATCCATTAATAGCTACGTACATGTATTTATTCACTTCCTTATCGATCCACCAGCCTATCTCCTTATCTTTGTACGTGCATACAAGCACATATATTTACAGTACATACAGTTGTACATCCTTTATTTACAAGTGCTATCAATCCATCATTGAATCTCATTGTTTGCAAGTACTTGTGCTCTGTTTACTTACCCGTTTATTGAATCTGATCAATTTGGTTTCCAGTAAAAAAACAATACAAAACAAAGCAAAGAAACCTCTGCGCCTTCTCCAAGGATCTCTCCTTTATCACAATCCAAACTGTAATGTTCTTTAAAATTAATCAAAGTCATTAGTAGACTCACAATCTATTTTGTGCATAAGCTCTGGAGATTACATATGAAGGGATGTCACTTTGGAGTGAAAGAGCATTTAATAGGTATTATTATTTTATCTTTTTTTTTTTTTACATCAACTGGTATTACATATTCACTGTATGGTATGCACCCCCCTCAAAAAAAAAAAAAAAAAAAAGAGAAAAAAGTAAACACCTGGTAAAATGTGATAACCATTTTCAACATTTTTCATACAGAACTGATGCTGAAATCACATGCCAAGAAAGGAGTAATTTTCACCTGCCATTAGGTGCCCTGACTTTTCACAGTGTATTTTGAAGTGCATATCATTGATTTTACATTTTAGTCGAGTTGATAATGATGATGATGATGACGATAACAATAATGATAATGATAATGATAATCATCATCATCATCATCCATCACCATCATCATCATTATGGTACTAAAAATGATCTACTACATGTACCAGTTCTGATAATGATCATGATATACTGTATACAAAACAATCACAATTACAATCACAATGACTATATTGGCGACACACTTTTTGAAGTAGGAAATAAAGAGTTTATCAAGACAAAGTAAACATGAAATTCACTCTTCACGCCAACTCTACAGAGCAATGAAATAGTTAAAAGCTGGCAGCAAACCTTTAGGTTGCTAACATCAGACATTATTTCTTGGCAACTGTGTTATTGACCGTCTCTTGCTGTATCAAAGTTCAGTTAAAGTGTAAACAGACATATATGTGGTATGCTATCCCAGGAAACAGGAAATATTGACCGCTATTCTATTCTGACTCATTTCAGCACGAAAATTCTGTGAAAATATGTGATTTGGGTGTGCATGCATCTGTGAATGAAGATGTACGAAATAAAAATGAAAAATGAAACTACTAAATGATACTCTCTGACTACAATACAAATTGTATATGTGTAAGAGTGTTATATAATGTGTATATATATATATATATATATATATATATATATATACACACACAATTGTATGTATCCTTCATTTGGCTTGATTTGACTATGTTTTGGGGTATGGGGGTTATGGTGTTCTGGGGTATGGGACATTTCAAAGAAATTATAATCAAGTACAGTCAGCAGACTTTTAAACTATGCACTATCTGCACCTTCCGCAAAAAAAACAACAAAAAACAACAACAATAACAACAAGGAAAAGTAGAAATTACGCGGTGCGTAATATATGTCCCCGCCGGAAGTAGCATTTAGTAGCAAAATGTACAATATAGGTAAAAAGATCAAGGTCAAAGGTCAAAGAAGTCAAAGGTCAAAATTCTATGTAGAAGTTTTGAAGCCCTCACCTAGTGCCATCACATATAGCAAACGGAATCGAAATCGGGTTAGAAATGGCGAAGGAGTAGCATTTTGTAGCCAATGTACAATATAGGTAAAAAATCAAGGTCAAAGGTCAAAAAAGTCAAAGGACAAAATTCTGTGTAGAAGTTTTGAAGCCCTCACCTAGTGCCATCACATAAAGCAAACGGAATCGAAATCGGGTTAGAAATGGCGAAGGAGTAGCATTTAATAGCAAAATGTACAATACAGGTCAAAAATCAAGGTCAGAGGTCAAAGAAGTCAAAGGTCAAAATTCTGTGTAGAAGTTTTGAAGCCCTCACCAAGTGCAATCACTTAAAGCAAACGGAATTGAAATCGGGTTACAAATGGCGAAGGAGTAGCATTTTGTAGCAAAATGTACAATTTAGGTCAAAAATCAAGGTCAAAGGTCAAAGAAGTCAAAGGTCAAAATTCTGTGTAGAAGTTTTGAAGCCCTCACCTAGTGCCATCATATAAAGCAAATGGAATCGAAATCGGGTTAGAAATGGCGAAGGAGTAGCATTTTGTAGCCAATGTACAATATAGGCAAAAAATCAAGGTCAAAGGTCAAAGAAGTCAAAGGTCAAAATTCTGTGTAGAAGTTTTGAAGCCCTCACCTAGTGCCATCATATAAAGCAAACGGAATCAAAATCGGGTCAGAAATGGCGAAGGAGTAGCATTTTGAAGCAAAATGTACAATATAGGTCAAAGGTCAAGGTCAAAGGTCACAACTGAAATTCTTTATAGAAGTTTCAAAGCTCCCATGTAGTGCTATCATATAAAGCAGGTGTACAGCCACAGGAATCTATCAGTTTCTTACGTAGTACTATCTAAAGGAAAGCTAAAAACATCCTGCAAGATTAAAAAAAAAAGAAAAAAAAAACTAGATATATCGCTACGGCGACTGATATGCCTCCGCCATCATGCATGGTTCTCCTAATAGGTCTATAGTACAATGTCTTGACAATGTGTGATGACAGTTTCACACGATTGGCAAAATATTAAAATGACAGGTTTGCCACAAATGTGCTGAATGTTCACTTTCCTAGAACTAGGTTCAATTGGATGAATTATTCAAATGTCAGAGTGCAGGTATTTGGGGAACTAATGATTTCTACTTGACTTTTGACCCTTTTATAAGTTTATGCTTTGAGTAATTTTCAAGGTATTGAGAAAAAGTATAATTTCAGTATCAAATGGGAAAATAGCATTATCTAAACCTGGTCTTTGACCGTTGACCTCACAGTTCCACAGAGAATCACTGTTAGGTAGAACATGCATAAATATGTAAGTTTCATGATGATACCTTGAGTTATTTTCGAGATATGGAGGAAAAAGTGCAATTTAGTACTTTCACTTGACCTTTGACCTATGACCTTTTGGCAAGAAACTTCCCCAAAAATATATATTGGGTAATACATGCCATACATCCAGTTAAAAAAAAAAAAAACCTTCAGGCATATTGCATTTTAAGGAAAGTAGTGATATTTTGAGGAGTTGACCTTGACCTTTGAACCCCCTGACCTTTGACCCATGACCCCCAACTTCCCTAGATAATCACTGCCCATCGGTACAAGCATATATACTAAGTTCTATGAAGATACCTTGAACCATCTGCGAGATATGGAGAAATATGTGGAATTTCAATTTTTTTTCACAAAATAACCTGTGACCTTTGACCTTTGACCCTGTGACCCTAAAATCCACACAAAGTATTATCCCCCAAGGATATACCCTCATACCAAGTTTGATGTAAAACCACCACACGGTTCTTGAGATATCGACAAAAACAAAACGGGACGGACGGACGTACGGACGGACGGACGGACGGACGGACGGACGACCCGAAAACATAATGCCTCCGGCCACTTCGTTGCGGAGGCATAAAAAGGTGTGTCATTACCTGGAGTGTAAGTCACTGAAATGTCTGTGGATGTACTTCTGCAAGATTTGCTGGAAGCGTGGCAATCCACTCTTAACGAAGACGTGGTGCATGAGAGCGTGGAGCCGGTCAGCCTCTCCTGCCTCTTCAAACATGATGTTGTCGCCATAGAGATTGTGGAGGATGGCCTTGTACCCCAGCTTCATCTTGGTGTGATGCTCTGTGGACAGCCAAATGTTAAAGGGGTGGTATAGTTTTGGTTGAGGTGAGGATTCAGCCTTTAACTTTTTGCAAGATACTATGTAAACCACTTTATGAAATGATTAAGAGCAGACAAGTCTAAGAGGAATTCAAAGTTCATTTGATTGAAAATCGGTTTTGAAATGGATGACATATCAAAAGACAAAGTAAAACAAAGTGATCACAATGAAAGGTGGGTCCCACCTTTTATTAGGATTGCCTTGTTTTGGATATCTCAGCCATTTCAAAACCAATTTTCATCAAATAAGCTTGAATTCCTCTTAAATAGAGTTACACTGTATATGTTTTTTTCACATTTCATACAAGGTTTCTCATTACCTAAAAAAAACATCAAAAAACATTGGAAACCTGTAGCCCCATCTCAATTGAAATTGTACCTTCCCTTTACAACAGAAAAAAATAAGTATAACAAAACAGAAGCTTATCTTCTCAAATGAGTCACATTTACAATATTTCTCTCAGCTCATATTTGTATTGTAAATGAATTACTGGTATTAACCTGTCGAAGACTAGTGCAAGTGAAATATGTGTTGACAGCAAAATTAGCTCATCGTCAATGGGTTATATCACGTAGTTACACTTCCTGCTGTTGTCAGTTTTTGAAAATTTATGATTGGGTCGGCAAGCAAACACATACTGCAGACTGTCTGAAGGCCATCTTACCAGAAAGTACAAACAGCAATAAGAATATGTGGGATCACCACAAAGAGAAGCTGTTGAAGGAAAATGTGCACATTTTGGTAATGCATGAATCATCTTGCCTGAACTGAGCACAAAGTTGTGGCATATTTAAGAAACCTTGAGAGAAAGTGAGAATTCATAACAATTGTATTCCATGCTTTGATTATTAACCACACTATGTGAAATCAAAGCTTGGGCTCAAACTGACTGTTTGAGCCCAAACAGTCTTCCTGCATACATTAACAAAAGAGGAATGCTGTGCTAAAGTAAAAGATTCAATGCTACACTCACATACATCATACAACTGATTGAAAACTAATTTTCCCTTTTCCGGTTTATGGATGAAATCAGTGAGATGGCCTTTAATAATATGCAATTGTACGAGTGATGCACTTCACAGACCCAACAGATTCCAGTTAATATTAGAACAGGTGTGCAAGTGTCATGAATCAATACCACCCACAATGCACCTGGTTTAATTCACACACTCCCAGAGTACACATTACCCCATGGCAGTAAGCCATACAGAAGATGCAGGCAACATGCTTACTTGTTGTTACCATGACAACAGATGGCATCGTCATGCAAGAATCTAATTTGTTCCTCTCTGCAGCCATCTAGTTGTCCGTGGAGGACAAACACACGAAGGCTAAACAAACACTCCATCATTTTAATGGTTATTTTCAATCTACTGTTTTGTATATCTTGAATGCATACATAATTATTACATGTATCACCAATACTACATGTAAGAGTTTGAAGGGTCAGGTTGTGACAGGCATAAAATGTGATATTTAGCAAAGAGGATATCATCATCAACAAGCAGCTTAATGTAATGACAGTTTTTTTTTTCCCCTTCCACTGACTTCAGACGTATTTCCTATTGACGACAGTGCAAATCATATTAGCCTATAGGAACTGGATGTGTCATCCCAGGAGGCAACAAGTTAACAGTGATTTATACTTACACTATTGACAACAGTGCAAATCATATTACCCTATAGGAACTGGATGTGTCATCCCAGGAGGCAACAAGTTAACAGTGATTTATACTTACACTGTACATGTACATTGTGACAGGTTTCATGTACATTCTGAAAGCAATATTATATTACCACAAAACAATGGGTACCCAAACTCCCTCCCCCTCAAAAAAAAAAAAAAAAAAAAAATCATAAAAGTCAATAACATTTAAAGCATACATTGAAATGCATACCAAACATACAGCATTTCGTCGGGTGCCCGTGCATTGGCCGCTAACGCAATACAATTTGTATTGCATTAGCGGCCAATGCACGGGCACCCGACGATTTGCTCCTGCGACATTTGCTCCTATGAAATATCAGCACGCTGATAAAGCCAAACATAATTTTTACCCACAAAAATAACCCTAACCCTAATCCTAATCCTCACATCAAACTAAACCTAAAACACTATCATAATCCTAACCCTAACCATAAGTCCTTGGAGAAAATAACAGCAGAGCAATTGTCACAGGAGCAAATGTCATGTCACCACATGTCATACCTGTGAGAAGTTCCCTCACGGCAGAGGCAGAACAGATGAACACCGTTGGCTTGTTGAGTATGCGCCCCTGGAATATCCGTGTCCCGTGCTCTTGGATGCGGGACTGGAGGTAGAGCGGGACGTCGCGGTAGAACTCGAGGGACGAGTCGCCCACGATGGGATAGCCGATGTTCCCCTTGGGGGTCGCCATGTTCCCCGGGGGATACGGCAACTGGTGGTAAGCTCTCTTTCGGATGTCACTGTTGTTCTCATCTCAGCTGGTCTCAGAACATACAATATCACATCCTGCTGTAGCTCTTACACCACCTGGGAAAAGACAGTGGGCGGTAACATATGAGAGAAAAATCGTTATTGGAATGAGATGGGAATGATGATATCAATTCATTATTTCAATGATCAAACTGGTAATCTTTGTTGCTGTTTTTCACTATCTAGAATCATTATTCAAATGACAAATATTTTCTTTTGTGTAAGCATTGGGAGAACAAAAGTGATGACAGTTTTAATAATGAAATACAATTTGTGTATATCTATCATGGAGCTATATATACAAACTTTTGTAGACTACCAAGTTGTCAAGTCATGCCTCCCACTCCACACTGATTTCCTCCAGTATTTCACCGGTATCACACCCAAATGAAATTCTGTGACGCTTCAGTTGAGATGAAAATCACAGAAGTGCAAGCAACATACCCATGAAACTGAACAGGACACACACAGCCATGGGTGTACAAATGTGATTGCTTGAAAGTTCCTACAACCTCTTACACACCATGATTCATGTAGTTTCCATGGTAATCTAGAAATAACCCTCTTGGCCAAGTGACAATGTCTCATGCGCAGTTTAAATTTAGTCTTCATCTTTCATGTGTGCATAAATTCAACAAAATCAAGACTTAATCTAATTTCCCTCTATATTCACTATCAGCACATTTAGTACCGATGTCCTCACATTATACAGGGCTTGACACTAACGGTGGCCTGGTGGCCCGGGGCCACCAAAAACGCACGTCGGGCCACCAAAATTTCAGAAATGAAGAGTTTGGTGGCCTAATCGGGCCACCAAAAAAGGTCGGATGTTTGCCTTTGGGCCACCAAAAATAAAAGTTCGTGTGGAGCCCTGCATTATAGAACACATTCATGAAACTACTGCTGGTAGTCTTTTAGAATGATACCAAACACAAAAACTAAAACCTTTACTGTAACATTCAACTATAAGGAGACATTTTGAGAAATATGCTGAGCTGAATAGGAAAGGTTATAATACATATATCATTATTATGGTAATTTTATCAATACATGGGTAGTGTGCCACAAAATAACATCAGTAACAAAAAAAAAGTACTACATCTCATCTGAGGTGGCCACAAACTGCAATGAAAGACAACTTTCTGACTTTTTGGAGTGGTAACAACATGCCCAATTTCACCCTCAACCTCTTCAATTATACAAAATTATTGTATGTTACTCTCTTTAGACTAACTTTCATTCAAAACAACTTCTTGTATGGGGCTTAAGCTTTAATTCCTCATGCTTCATTTCCCAAACTGTATTAAAGTTCACTGAGGGTTTGCTTCATTTGCCCATTAGCACAACAGAAGCAGGACTTATTGTGTATGTTATGTTGTATGATTTTGGCACAGTGGGGTTCATGGGCAGGTTTAGAAAAAAAGAGAGTTAACAATGGCAAATCTCAGACTTGTCAAAAGCCATAAAAGGTATTCTTACTGCTTAAAGAACTACTAGGCAAGGGCTGCTAACTAAAGACTAATTTACACATTTAATACACATTAGGAAAGCCAATTATACTTTGCTTTAATATTATTATTATTATTTTTTTTTGGGGGGGGGGGGTGGGGGGAGGGGGGTGGTAATCCTGTAACAAGAAATAACAAGTTTGCAAAATCAAATTTACAATTAATACTTCTCTGTTCAATCACATGTATACTATCAACATTTCTCACTCTGGACAAGAAAACCTTTATGAAAATATATGGTAACTAGAAAAGCACTCTGAGAGCGCAGACCTCCGCCAAGCAGTTACTTTCCACCCATGATCTTGCTCTTCCAAAAGAGATTTTTTTTTCTCCTCTCTAACACTGGGGAAAAGCTCTTTGGGCTCTTCCATAGAGATCAGTGATTTCCACCCATAGGTCTACATGCTGAAAAATTGCCTGATTTTCCAATATATAAGCCTTTGTTACATCATAAACCCTCAGCTGCACGGCGCACCTCGCCCTAGCAGAAACTAGAGCATGCACTTTAGTGCGCGCATGAAAACCTCAAATACGCGAAGCCTGAACTCCCAAGTTCATTGACTCTACCTGCTAAAATATCAAAAATCCTTCATAAATTCCCCCCAAATTCTCGGATCACTACCAAAAGTTAATCGTTTGTTACTTGTGTCATTCTAAAGCTTTCCTGCAAGTTTCATTCCAATCCGTTAACTAGCTTTTAAGTTATTTTGCACACGGACAAACTAACAAACCAACGGTAACAAAAACATAAGATCCCCCCTTGGCGGAGGTAATAACAAATTAGTTAGCATTGATCTATGACAGTTTTATGTTGCTATAATGACATCACATTAGGAAAAATACATTACATCATCTAATTAAGGGACATGCAAACAGAGACTCTTGAGATGACAGGAAAATGTTTTCACAAATCAGATGAGATACTACAGGATCTCTTACAGTACACTTGTACTGTCAGCAAAATGTTTTATTTCTCCCATTCTCACATTGGCTGGATATCACAGCATATTGTATTCCAAAAACATGCTATCAGGTTTATACACTAAGCCATTATGATCTAGGTTTAAGTGGCAATTAGAGTGAAATAACGAGTTAAAAAAAATGTGTACACTGTATAGATGTGTATTAAATGTGTGTGCAAAAGGCACTTGCATGATTACATTGTATGGTATGCATATAGTTTTATACCATGTTTAAAAGAATCATGAATGTATTAGAGCCCGTTTACACCGACTTTTGGGCCGGCCTAAAAGTCGGTGAAAACGCACGCTGGCCCAAATGCGGTACCAAATTTGGACCCGCATTTGGACAAGCTCCGGAGGTTGTCTCGGGCCGGCCCTGGGCCGACCTATTCCCGGTGTAAACGCACGCTGGCCCAAATGCGGTACCAAATGCGAGTCCCGCTTCCTTTCCGCAGCAATCGTGACGTAATTGCGTAATGTTATGAGTGCTTATATCGTGCATGCTGTCTTGTCTTGTCTTGTCTTGAAGGAGCGGAGAATTCTGTCCTGCAATGTCACACAATGTTTCATCTCTGTAATTTTTTTTTCCTCACTCCAGAAAATTTGTGCATAGGTAAGGATGGTGAGAAACTGTGAAACTGATTTTTGTTGGGTAGTGGCGGTGATGTGACGTTATTTGTGATTTGTATCTCAAGCTTTTTAGACTATTAGAGTCAATTTTATGTGTACCCGGTGTGCATGTAGGCCTACAGCTTCTGTGCATATAATTACATGTAGATTATAGTGCATTATCCAAGTTTCTATTAATGAAAAGGTACACTTGTAATGCTGTACTAGGGCCAAGGGCTGTCACCATGGCAACAGTATTGATTGAATGTGTCGGCCTATTTGTCTGTCAGGTGTGATGTCCTACATGACTGAGGACCTTGACCTCAAACAGAGTGGTGTAATGGGATATTATTAAGAAAGCACAGCAGATCAGTGTGATCTGATTTGTGTATACAATGTACGTGTACATGTTGATATCTTGTGTTCATCTGTTGCTGCAGAACCTTTTGTGTAGATTTTGGCTTTTTAATGCAATTGTACATACACAATCTAAGACCCCGTTTACACCGCCTGACCACTTTTAGGCCGGCCCAAATTGTGGTACTTAGTGTGCGTTTACACCGAGAATTTGGGCTGGCCTATATATAAATATTCTGACGGTAGCGGCGCTCTGCATGTGAACAATGATTTCATTGGAGCGCGCCCGCGGGAAATGTGTATTGTGTACACATGCGATTCAGTGAACTGAATACCTGGGGATCTAATGACTATTTTGTCCGACGCAGAGCATGGATTTTGGGATTTATATGCAGGATATGATACGCAATAAATTTCTGAATGGGTACACCCATTTACTGACCTGCAGAAACTGTAGAAACTTCAGTTTTTCCGGATGGCAAGATGGAATATTTTCTGAGCACTTTCATGAATATATCACTTCAATTTTTTTTTCATAGACAGTGATTATTTCACAGACAGAACATAAAAATGTGAAAACACAACACAATTGTAGGAAGTCACTTGCTGCATATACAAACTGTAAGGACTAACTTGATTATTTGGGCAATGTCATTCTAGTCCACGCTGGTATTAGAAACAGATCAAATAACTTCACAAGATGTCTAGCAGGAGAGTAAGCATGAGCCAACTCTTATAATGGTTCTCTGCTTCACTGGAAAAGGACTGATTGTATCCAATGAATAAAAAGGAATCTGGTGTAAATACTCAATTCTGAGTAATACATGCCATTAAAACCAAAACAACAACAACAACTGACTATTCACATAAATATCTTAGAGTTAGAGTAATCAAGTTATAATTTCTAAATCATATTTCTGTTGGAAAGAATATTCCTTTAAATACAAAACAAATCAATCAGGGTGTTTCACTGAGAGATAAAACAGTCTTCACATACATTGTACACTACTGGCAAAATCAGTCATGTCACACAATGCTATATAAAGTAGAAACATCACAAAATAATGAAAATACATGCAAATACTGAACATTTATTATGACAACTTCTCAAAATCTCAAAAGGGGGGCGCCCCCCTTTATTTTTCGTTAAAAACAAAAGAAATAAAAAGAAACATTTTGTATGAAATGAAACCCGGAAGTGGCACCAAAAAGATTAGTTGTGCCCCCTCTACAGAATTCCTGGATCCGCCCCTGCATCTACAGTTACGGCTTATTGAGATAAATACAGTATCTCTTTATATTTTAGGCTTTATCATGAAAATTTTGTACGATATGACGTTTTGTGGTACAACACACCTACACATGCATTAAATGCCATATCTCCACTTACTGTTTCCATGGCTAAAGATAAACAGGACTTTTAATCTTGGAATACAATATGTAGGTAAACTAGAATTCAGTGCCGATTCTCTAATTGAATACTTTTATGTAACCACACAAAAAATCTGCCCTACTTTGGCAAAAGGAAGCAATATGATGATCTCTTCTTCCAGGCCAAATTCCATGCAGAAACACTCATCCTATTAAGAGATATGTTATTGTTAGATAATTTATGTAAGACATCATGTCATGATTTATAGATAGTCCATCCACTGACGTCACATCGTCAGTGTAAATCTAAATGACAGACACATTTTGCTCTTTTAAGAAAAATGTCACTTTTGTCACTTGCTTCCTTTTGCCAAAGTAGGGCAGAAACATAAATGATAGAAGTGGTTCAGGGAAAGTCTTTAACTGTATACCCGGTACTAGGAAGTAAAAGCCCACTTCGCTTGGCTCATGCCATGCCCACCATGCATGGACCCACTGTATTATGACACTGACACATAGCGCGCGACTTGGTAGCTGCACTACGCGGAAAAGCTGCCGCATTTACTCTGGCTTTACTCCCCGGACCGTCGGGGCGAAAGTCAGTAGCGTATCGATAAGCGTCACGCATCACTAAAGTCAAAAATAAGCTCGGCTTCAAACGTTAATGCCAGCGCTAACTGAGATTAAAAAAAAAAAATAATCTACGATATCCATGATTAATGACCACTTACCCAAGAATGTAGATGGTAAAACTTCAATCGATAATCTGATATTCTTAATTCAAGTGAATCCGATGTGATGTGCACTGCTCGTGTCAGAGCACGACACTACCTGACGCTTATTATTATATCGTGTGTGGATACCGGAAATGGATGCATCCAAAGTTCCTGTGATCTTTGCACATACATCCAAACATGTGCGTGGTGTGTACTGTATGACCATGGAGCTACCAAAAGAGAGTTGTTGGTAGCTCCATGGTATGACTGTGTGATATGATAAGCACGGAAGCCGCTCGCTTGAGATGATCTACCCGGATGCTGCGATCCCAATAATGCGTGCATATTTTAGGTTCCCTTTCGGCATGGATATGAGACGTAAAAATAACTTCCGCATCAGCATGCGTCACCCTCATCCCCCCTTCTAAACAGTACTCCGCAACATACTCAAAAGGTCCTGAGAAACTATGATGCTGTTATAGAGCTGCCGAATTTTTAATACCGATTTTTTTTTTCCAGACTTGTTTTTATCTAGCTTATTAAAGGTGGCAACGACGAACATCGTCTCTGTACCGTCAGGATATATTCATTGTTCTGTTTGGCCCCTTTATGTTTGTACATAAAGGGGCCAAACAGTCTAAAAAGAGCAAAGATAAGCAGTACATTTGATTAAGATATCATGAAAATAATATAAAGAGCAAACTAAAATAAAAATATATATATATATATAATTTAAAAAAAATCGAGAAATATTCATGCCAAAGCTATAGCAAGAAACAGCAGTCAAGCTTAAATGATTATTTCTGGAAACAAGTCTCACCCCATCATGATAATTATGCCTTATGCCAATTACCACCCCCCCCCCCCCCCCCCCCCCCCGGCTAAATACTGGTTAGTGGTAAGGTTAGAGTTAAGATTAAGGTTAGGGTTAGGTTTAGTGTTAGGAGTTCGGGTTCGGGTTAGGATTAGGTTCAGGATTAGGATTAGGATCAGGGGAAGGGTCCGGGGTAATTGCCCAGGGGGTAGTTGCCCTATAGACCCGCCTTATGCAACCAAACATTACATGAATAGATTCTGATTATAGATTCTGATCATTACTCTTAAATGAATCCCACAAGGATTGGAACAATCATCGCCATCAGCATTCCCACTGATTCCCACTGATCAGTTACTATATAGGCATCCCCTTTAATCAGATGTATTGATATTATGAATACAGAAATTGATAGATGTAGGCCTATATTTTTTTCTCTCGTTTACTTTCTCTCGAAATAATGATACAGCTGTAGTAATGTTCCCTTTTTGTATAGATATGATCACTGTATGTGTGCTTTATTTAAATACTGTATAATATTTTTGGATGGCCCCTGAGATTTTTTTTTTTGGTTTGTTTTTTGTATGTGTGTGCGTGGTTGGAGATGTGTGTATAGGTGTTTGAATGTGTGCACGCGCGCGTGTATTGTATAGTTATTTGAGTTTGCGTGAAGAATTTGAGGTATAAAGGTCACCAATATCATAATAATAATGAGCTCCCTCGTGGAGACTTAGTGAGCTCCTTTGTGGAGACGTACATCAGAATATGAGCTCCCTCGTGGAGACAATATGAGCTCCCTTGTGGAGACGATATGAGCTCCCTTGTGGAGACTTGGTATATTTAATATTCTTGTTCATATCTCTAAGATTTATAATGTTTTGGTATATGTTAGTGTTGTCTGGGGTAAATTATTTGTATAGGACCCCAAATTTTCTCTATCTCTTCTTTCTTCCTTCAAAATAACAACAACAGGCCTATATAGGCCCCTACCTAGATACTGGGCCTAAGTAGTTATTAATGGATGGATATAGAAGATGGATAAATAAATGGAAAGATGAGTGAATATAGATAAATGAATGGCCTTCAGAATAGATTCAATCAAACAAAGAAACCAAAACACATATAGGTCTATGTCCTTATTATTTCTGTTCATCTACTTATCCATCTATCCATCAATTTGTAAGTTTATCTAATAATTTCACCTCTCACTGTCCTGACTCACCACAAATGCAATGAGCTAAATAAAAAAATCATTAAATACCGTGATGGTGAGAGAACTGAAAAAGACCATACAAAAAAGAAAAAAATTAATTCTTCTTCTCAAAGGTTGTATATGATATGTATCTTTATTTCAAGTCTAAATACTTTTGAAAAAGGAAATAGACAACAAAAACAACAAACCCAAGCAAACTTTAGTCAATTTTAAAAGTTAAACTCAACTTCAAACCGTGGTGACACTGATCACTCGCTGTTCAGTTTAAATGTTTGCAGAATTAATTTCAAGTTCTTATCAAAATTTACAGAAAAATTGTCCATAATCTAATTTTGTATGATACGGGCTGGTATTAAGAAAAAAAAAAAGTCTCCCAAAATGTTCCAAATGGTAGTTTGGAAGTTAATCAGAATCATTGACACACACATTCGACCTTGTCGCACCCCTTGATTTTGTGAGGACTCAAAAAAAAAAAAAAGTGAAACGGGTCAACCAAGTATATTTATAGTCATTTGAGATTTTCATAACATTTTCTGAAAGAGCTATTCTTCTACATTATTACTAAGTTTGGGATCCTAAAATGAATGGGAAAGTGTGTTTTGTTTTGAGCAGTTTTTCTACAGTCAGCAGGCGCGCCGGAAGCAGTTTTTGATTGGGGGGGGGGGGGGGGGGGGGGGCAAATATTGGAGGGGGCTCACGATAGACCATACATATGTTACACAATATTCACATACAAACACATACACACGCACACACACACACACACACACACACACACATATATATATATATATATATATATATGTATATATATATATAATATAATATCTATATATTCATTAAAATGAAACACACAATGTTTGTTTATATCAAATGAAGGAAATAACACTTTTGAGGGTAATTTAAATGTAATGAATTTTGATAAATATTGGCGAGCGAGTGCAGTACAGCGAGCGAGCCGAACATGTTTGTATTTCAGCTTACTACATGGAATTCTTGTCATTTTTTTGCTTATTAAATCTTACAATTCTAATCAAGATATAGTGACAGTCCTACAGACAACGATTTATACCAACAGACTGAAGACTTGAAAAAATACTCTAAATTAGTACGCGCGAGTGAGCCGAAAATTGTATGTTTCCGCGTCATCATCACGTTTTGTTCTCATCTTTTTTCTTTTCTTTTTTTGATAAATTTTGGCGACCGAGCGTAGCGAGCGAGCCGAAAATTTTTGAATTTCAACTTATACAGAACATGGAATTCTTGTAATTTTTTTTTTTGTTTTGCTTATTAAATCTTACAATTCAATTCAAGGTGTAGTGACAGCCTTGAATTTTTTTTTTTTGTGTGTGTGTGTTTCCGCTCACAAAACATGGAATTCTGGTCATTTTTTTTTTTTTTTTGCTTATTAAATTTTACAATTCTAATCAAGATATAGTGACGGCCTTATGGATAACGATTTATACCAACAAACAAAATATCAAAATGTTAGCTTTAAGCACTGGCGGATTTAGAGGCGGGCACAACTGGCCCATGCCAACCCTCCTTTTGAAGCAACTTTATAAAAATTCTTCTTTGTTTTGCAATTTTTTACGTGTGCCTCCCCCCCCCCCTTATTGAGAGAAAAAAAAAATCTTCCATACGTCCTGCTTCCACCGCTAGTTGTTACTAATGTGACACCTGACGTAGGTAGCGCTCCCGGAAATTTTTTACATTTGTGGGCGTTTTTACATTTGTGGGTTCAACAATCCCCGCTCATCTGTTTTTTCGACAAGTTTCGACTTGGGGTAAATCCAGAGGCTGGGAAAGTACAAAAAATTGCGCCACCCCCCCCCCCCCCCCCTTCTAAAATTCATATCATTATACACTCGTCAGTTGTCATTCTCCAGCTTATAAAACACAAAACAAATGGGGTGCCTCCTCCCTTTACGCAATAGGTAGGGTCAAAACGCAGCCCCCCCCCCCAAAAAAAAAAAGAGAATGAGTGAATGAAAGCAAAACAGAACGAAAAAAAGAGAGAAAGAACAGACAGACAGAAAGAAAGAAAAAAAGAAGAAAGAAAGACAGAAAGAATTTCAATGAAAGAACGAAGGAAAAAAAACTAATAAAAAAGAACTAACATTACAAAGAAAGTAAGAAAGAAAGGAAGGAAGGATAATTGTACCTTAACCTATGAAACAGAAGTTACACAATTAATATAAGTCACACACTCATGATGAAAATACGAGTCTATTTGTCAGATGTTGCAGACAGGGATCCTGTGGGTGTCTGCTGAATTCAATTGAATTTATTGTAATCAGGAAAAATCGACATGAACCTCGGCTACAAGTCATGTAGAGAATTATCAAGTTTTGTCATGTTCAATGTTACTCGAACTTGCAAGAAAAAGCAGCAAGATTGGTGTGAGTTACACTACAGTAATACATTTGTTGTTAACATAATATTTTGAATTAGTGTATTTGATAAATGTTATAAACAAATATTTCACTGAATTTCTTTCGTAGGTACAGAATTATAGTATTTTACTGACTTACTGTCATACGAAACGAAAGCTAACTCTAAAGTTTTGTGTGGTGACTTTGTGAAATAACACCATCCTGTCAAGTTGACTTGAACATTGACGTCTATATAGTGCAGTAGTGCACTTTATATCTATCTTTCTTAAACTCTTCATTTGTTGATATATTTTGTCAAGACTTATTTCGTTGTTAAAACTTATCCTTCTTGTCAAAATTTTTCTTCTCTATAAACAGCTTAAGACAGGAATATGTAATACACAACAAAAATGTTATTTTGTTTTACTGACAGGTGTCCGTCACAAAGACTGGTCGTCTTCATGTTTGGTTTCATCTTTGTTCATGATTTATTGTTTCGCTGCGCTCGCTCGCCAAAATTTATCATTAAAAAAAAGATAAGAACAAAACGTGATGATGACGCGGAGACATACAAATTTCGGCTAATTCGCGAGTACTAATTTAGAGTATTCTTTCAAATCCTCATAGTTTGTTGATATAAATCATTATCTATAAGGCCGTCACTAATACCAGTCAGTCCTTTTTTTTTTTTTTTTGCATGTACAGTGGTGTGATCAAGTATGTCCAAGAGTCGCTTTATTCTTGAAAATCCTTTACCCACTCTTCACTTTAACTCTAATAACTTTTGAAAAGACATTGCTACTGCTTTGAAAGTTGGCGCTAATTATGGCTAGAACGTTAATGAGGCGCGCTCAATTTCCGCTTACTCTGATAATTCCTTCATTGTTGTTGCTGCAATGGTTTACATCCTGTTTTTGTTTTTGTTTTTTGTATTTTTTTTGTCTCATTCATCGCACAGCTAGCACGGCTTGGTAAGGATTAGCGCTTGAATAGAACCTGTACTTCAGAGCCTCTTTTCTCAGCTCACACTTTTCCAGAGTGTGTGCTTTCTTTTCGTAATAAATTATTTCTTCTTCTTCTTCTTCTTCTTCTTCTTCTTCTTCTTCTTCATCTTCATCTTCTTCTTCTTCTTCTTCTTCTTCTTCTTCTTCTTCTTCTTCTTCTTCTTCTTCTAATTTTATTTAGATAGGTTACTAGAGTCCATTTGAATTGAGTTACATATCACTTAAAAGCTTAGAGTCTGCTCTTTCAGAATCTGCCCATATACCTAAAAATCCATGTTTGATTTTGTGATGCAGGGGTCACTTATAAACTACCCCACTGTTGTGGTTAAGTACAACGGTATAATGCCACTCCAACAACTTCTTTTCTACTGGAGAATGTAGGATCTAAGTGTATGATGATTGACGTGGCTCGCAATTTCATAAATTTTCCACAGCCGACTGAAGCGAAAGCACTCATCAGTACACTAGTGCAAATAAATCCAACTAACAACAACTACTACTACTACTACTACTACTACTACACTACTACTACTACTACTACTACTACTACCACTACTACCACTACTACTACTACTACTACTACCACTACTACTACTACTACTACTACTACTACTACTACTACTACTACTATTATATCCCTCACAAATTGCTTCTCGTCCTCTGATTGGTCGAGAGCACTGTAAACAACAAAACATAATTCTACCATACAAAATCCGCGTATGACTATACTCCCTAGGGAAATGGTAAAAATTATATCCCTCACAAAATGCATCTCGTCCTCTGATTGGTCGAGAGCACTGTAAACAACAAAACATAATTCTACCATACAGGTGCGCGAAAAAGACTATACTCCCTAGGGAAATGGTAAAAACTATACCACGCTGGTGATTTTCGCGCCTTTTTTGCTTCGCGTCGCGACGCGAAATATTTCACGTACGTGTAAATGAATGGGTATCGCAGGACCTTCGCTTCGCGAGAGATTTCATGTACAAATGAATGGGTATCGCGGCGCCTTAGATCACTGCACTTCGCGAGAACCACAAGGCACGCATACACTCAATGCGACACGGGTTACGTTAGAGAGACTCAGACTCAGACTCTTATAAAGCCCTTATTCTACGTTACAACAGAGTAGGCGATATCGTAGATCTATAATTAGACAACAATAAACAAGCTACGGTTCTTCGACGTACCGTAGGCCTTTGGGGAGTTCATGCTTCGCCGTTGAAAGTTGGTCTCGCAGTTCACTATTAAACTCGAGCGACCCACCCAAAACATGTTGGCAAACGAGGCTGCAGTAGATAGTAGGCCTGCTCTGACGTTTAGCGCTAGTTAAGCCTAACGTTAGTTCTACCTGTCTAACAGTAGGCCCTATTTCCCGTAATCTCATTCCTAATAATTATTTTTTAGAGTGTCTAACGAGTAAGTTAGAGTCTATTAAACTTGTTCAATGTTTACGTTAGAACACCTTACGAATCACACGAATTTACAGTGGCACTCGATGCTTTAATTGCTAGAATTTTTCCAGTGCCTAATCTAACCTTATACGCTGTTACTGAATGCTACCCAAATTTACAATGTATACTTGCATTTTAACAGGAAATGATAGTCCATATTCATATACAGACATGACAGCTAGGTAGAAAGACGACAAAAAACACAATCAACTGCAGCTCACAGTCACATCGTTGATCAGCTCGAGCACGCACATCACCGCACTGGCAACCGAACGTACGTACTTGTACTTGTTGACAGATCGGATAGGCGTATTGCATGTATGAAGCGCGTAGTGAGTTTGCAGTTTGCGCATGTTTACCAGTACGTTGTACAGCAATGCACCGAGTACACTTCAGCGGCTGAGCGCGCAGTTGTCTCTTCATAGTACGCGTACGCGCTGCCCTCCTGCTGAGCTGCTTTCCCGAGCGTGAATGACTAGTCAATCTTCTCGAAAAGTAAAGCAAGATGCCCTTAAAAAAGAGGTAAATTACAGAATACCAGCAGTCGAATACTCTTAAATTCATTGGGAGGGATATAAAACAAATATACCAGGCCAATTTTTCGAGGCACCGGTTGAAACTATGTGCCTTCGGTGACTTCAGTAGCACTATTTTCTTCGGGGCTGCGCCCCTCAGAAAATAGTGCTACTGAAGTCACCTCATGCGCATAGTTTCAACCAGAGCCTCTCAGGCCTGGTATATTTGTATACTATATCACGCTGGTGAAATTCGCGCCTTTTTTGCTTCGCGTCGCGACGCGAAAATTTTTACGTGTAAATGAATGGGTATCGCAACACCTTCACTCTGCCAGAGATTTCACGTACAAATGAATGGGTATCGCAGCACCTCCTCTTCGCGAGAGATTTCATGCATGGGTATCACGCGCGGCGCCAGCGCCTTGCGAGAGGTTTCATGTAAAAATGAATGGGTATCGGCCACGTATCGGTGCCTACGCTTCCCGAGAATGAAAGGTCGGGTCAATTCTTACACACAAATGAATGAGTTTCGCACACCGCGCGCGCAGACGATGCAAACAGTAAACACAGCTTTATGAGTAGTATGCGTTAAGCGCGTGGGAAAAAATTCCTCGGTGATCGGTCAACCGTGAAGTGTAAACAAGCGATAAAAACATGGATGCCTCAAGTTCTCGAGAGAGCTTGGTTGGAAACGCAGATCAACCTAGATTTGATCTTTTAACGGAGGATGAATTGCAAGAGTTCATCAATTCAAGCGATAGTGCAAACACTAAGAAGCAAATCAGATATGGTGTCTCCGTTTTCACAGACTTTTGCCAGCAGATCAAGACAGACTTTGAAAATGTCACCAACCCTGAGCTGGATGTCTTGTTGTCCAAATTCTATGCCGGGGCACGTAACAAGAAGGGAGCTCACTACTCGACAAAATCGATGCAAGGAATCCGATTTGCATTGCAGCGCCATTTTATGGTAAGCCGGAATATCGACATCATCAAGGCAAAAGAGTTTTCTCTCTCAAACAAAACATTTAAGGCATTGCTAGGAAAGTTGAAAGCATGTGGAAAGGGGAGCGTGAAACATCATCCCCCGATCTCTGCCGAAGACATGAAACTCATCCAGGCAAGTCTTGATCTCAATACAGCGAAAGGGCTGCAAGACAAGGTATTTCTTGATGTAATGCTCCACTTTGCCAATCGTGGAATGGAAAACCTTCGTGCAATGAAACCAGAAGATTTTATTCTGCACCAGCAAGGAAATAATGATGAATTCTTCACCCTTCGAGACATGAGTACAAAAAACCATCAGGATGATGATGCCGAGAGTCAAAAAGGACAAATGCACTCATTGCCAGGAAATCCTCGATGTCCAGTCACAAACCTCAAAAGGTATCTGTCCAAACTCAATCCCAACTGTTCCTGCATGTGGCAGAGGCCAAGAGAGAGAGTTACTGAGGAAGAAGTGGTATGGTATGCAAATGTACCCCTAGGCAAAAATACGTTGGCAAACATGACCAAAATGCTCAGTGAAAAGGCTGGATGTTCAAAGTCGTACACTAACCACTCTCTCCGCGCAACCTGCGTAACACTCCTTGACCATGCTGGGTATGCATCCAGGGACATTATGACTGTTTCAGGTCATCGCTCGGAGACTTCAATCAAGAACTACGTTCGTACAAGTGAGGAGTTGAAAAGGAAAATGTCTGACACAATTTCCGCAAATATCAATGCTGGCATGGCTGATCTAGAAGAGGTGCTACCTGCACATGACGATGTTTTGGAAAAAAACGTCCACAGCAATGCTCCTCATCCTTCAACAGCAACCACTGATCCCATCAATGACGACACAGATCTTGTGATCTTCACAGACAGTCAACTGGAATCCATAGAAAGTGTAGTGATGAATGAACTTCCAAATATCGTCCCATTGCACGACATCACTAATTTTGGCAGTGTAGAAACAGCTACAACATCAGGCTACTCCATGAATATGAACATGGTGAATAGTGTTCAGCCACAGTACAATTTCCATGGCTGTACTGTGAACATCTACAACGTCTCCAACTAAATGAAACACTCGGAATGTGTACCGGTATAAAGTGTACATAGAAATTCTAACTGTTGTTAGCGTTTACAGTTCTATTTCTCCTTGCACTAAAGTTACAGTTACTTTTCATCTGTTTGAAAAATTCGGACATTGTCAGAGGAGAAAACTTTCTTGACGAGTTGGAATTAACCGTTGGACGTCTATTGAAGTCGTTCTCATTTTTTGGATATTGATCTCTTTGGATTTGGTCTCGTTTGTTGCGACGTTGCATACCTGACTGAGTTTGACTGAAGGTGAGTAAAATTCCACCTCTAAACTCTAGGACTACTAAAACTATTTGCTGTTAAAATATCGGTAGGTTTTTCCACACAGAATAGAGAATCCATAGTATAACTAACCTTAAACTGTTTCCAAGAGATGTTTCTAGTGACTGTAATTACCAGATCTAGCTGTAGATACCGACAGCTACTGAGCTAGCTAGCCAATCATGCTCCTACCTAGTTACTGCTGGCTCCGGCTGTGTAACGTGTTAGTAGTAGCGCTAATAAATCGGCAATCGCTCTGAAAAGAGCGATACGCTTCCCAATGGCGAACCCCGGCCTTATTAATCCGTTGAAAACAAAACAAAACAAAATGTTTGAATCTATTCTATTTCTAGTGTTTCATTCGACACTCGTCGAGGTCGTTATGATGCTATTAACTGTATTATTATGGGAGGTCTACACTGAAGCTTGCCATTATAATTTACTCAAATGTACATTATATTAATACTCACATTTTAGGAGGGAATGGTAGTCCACATTCATGTATAGACAGCGAGAAAACGACAGAAATTTAGTCGCACTATTATAAATTCCTTGTGCTGTGCTGGCTACTAACCTAACGTTGTACCACCTACTAGCCTACGAACCACACAGTATGCGTGTGATGTGACACAGTGGCCGCCACATGTTTACTATATATAGCTGTGAGCTAGCTCTGCGCGCGAATAAGCGCGCAGTTGTCTCTTGAAAATACGCGCTGGCGACCATCCCATTCTAAGCATGATTAATCTAATGTGAATGATTTATCAAAAAGAATGAAGCAAGAAGGACGCCCTGAAGGATAAATTGCAGAATACATGGAGTAAATAAGGCTTCAATTCATGGGAGGGATATAAAACAAATATACCAGGCCTTTATTCGAGGCACCGGTTGAAACTATGCGCATTCGGTGACTTCAATAAGCACTATTTTCTTCGGGGCTGCGCCCCTCAGAAAATAGTGCTTATTGAAGTCACCTCATGCGCATAGTTTCAACCAGAGCCTCTCAGGCCTGGTATATTTGTATACTATATTACAATGTACTACTACTACTAATACAACTACTACAACAACAACATGATAACAATAACATCAACAGCAGCTACTACACCAGAGGTGGATCCAGGATTTCCGTAAAGGGGAGGCGCCTTTACAAAATTTAAGGGGGCGCAAGAGCCCCTCCCCCTTTTTTTAAATTGTTTTATTTCTTTTGTTTTAACAAGAGGGGGCACGCGTGCCCGCTGGCCGGTGCGCCCCCCCCCCCCCCCCCCCCGGATCCGCCACTGACTAAACTACGACGACAACAACATTCACAACAGCAACAACATAACAACAACAACTATTATAAAATGGGTTCAAGAATGTAGCCAATAGGAAGCTCTGAAATGAGACACACCTCCTTCCTTTACTTCAGTACTATTGCACTGCCTGTAATCCTATGGTAGATTGCCGATCGTCTGTGCGCGCGGCGGCTCCTTTGATGAATTGCATGCATACGCGTACGCGCTGTCAATCCTGTAAACAACTTCTAGTTCGGGCTGCCGGCCGGCCGGCCTGTCTTCCCTTGTGCATAACATGTGGCGTACGTACGTATACTGTACTATACTACGTACACTTTGTACAGTACAGTAGACCAAGCGTTATGGGACCGGACGCGTACATGGAGTCACTCTGAAGAGCAAATCCAACGATTTAGCAGGTTAATCCTCACGCCGTTTTCAGAGTATGTTGTCTAGTAGGCCTATATGAGGAGTCTATATCAAATCTTTAAGGTAAAGGGTGCATATTCTATGTAAAATAAGTAAGTTTTCATGCGGGTGTCCGGAAACCCAACCCCCCATTATACTTATAGTAATACTGTATGTGCGGGACTTCCGCGAGTGCGACGTGCGTAAAAGTTTGGGACGAACATCTTCGGACGTCTTGACCCACAAAGGTACGTGAAAAACGCTGAAAAATGATGTTAGTTTTCGGATTTTCGACCCATTTTATAAAACAAATGATGCACAGGATTATTTCGTGGCGTTAGTGTAGGCGTAGCTCACTCTCGGGTATTTACAATGTAGTGCAACATGCACTCGGCTTCGCCTCGTGCATGTTTCACAATTGTAAATACCCTCGAGTGCACTACGCCTACACTAATGCACTCTATCCTGTGCATCATTTGTATACTACTAGGCCCCTAGCTACTACTAATTTGTACTGCTAGTGAGTACTATAACAACAACAACAACAACAACAAAAACAACACTACAACAACAACACAACAACATCAGCAACAACCAACAACAGCAACATCACCACCACCACCACCACCAACAACAACACCACCACCAACAACAACAACAACAACCACAACAAGAACAAGAGGTACCGCCGGATGCGATGACTGACCGTACCCATCACACAGTGCAGTGCATGCATGCAGTGCGTAGCTCGTGATCTGCGTTTTGATCCCATTCATTCATATCAAACATATGTAGACTACATGTAGCGATGAGCCAGCCGTCAATCTCGGTTTCTGGGTAAAAATCTCCACTGTACAGCTATATCAAGAGGTGAGCAGGTAGACGTGGATGTTATTTGGGCAATCGTGCAGTCAGTACTGATCATTACTAACAGAAAAAAAAAAAACCAAACAAACCCGACACCTTAATTCGCCCTCGAAATTAATACAATTGACATAGTAAACAGCACCAACAACAGAGATGTACTATGTAGTCCCGTATACAGAAATCTATGTCATGTACTGTAGGCGATTCTTCTTTTTGTCCTCTGTGTGAGACTGTGGAGCTCTGCCTCTGGTGTGGCCTGATACTGCTGGTTTAGTCTGTCTTATCTCCTTCAATTCGCTCAAGTCAGTAAAGATTCTTGCAGATGGTACAGATCGGATGTCTACTTCTCTTCACGATCACGGCCTTCTTTCTGAGTTAAATTATTCTAGATTGTGAGTTTACCACTATACCAGATTGGTGTACGTTCATCATCACTTAGTCCTATCTTAACTTATCAGTATATCACAAATTTGTAGATGGTGTAACTGTTAGAACCTATATTATATATAGACCATTTAGCATTTATATGTATGTATAAAATTCATAGGCTACCATGCATAAACTTTATAACCATTTACTTTATATGTGCTAGAGATGTGACTTTGGCAAAATTGTGAAATCGGTCCCATCACCGTGCGCGTGCATCCGTGCATAGGCAAGCAAGGTTAGGTTAGGGTTAGGGTTAGGTTAGGGTTGTATTTATGGTTAAATTGGCTGTTAAATTAGTCGAGAGACATTAGGGAGTCCTCCAGAGATAAAAAGTTGAAGACAAAACAAAAAAAAAAACGGGAGAAAGGGAGAACGAAAGATGCTGTGCTGTGGAAATTGGCCCTGCTGCTGTATCAATCTCACGTAGAATACAAAACGCTGTTTGATGGGGCCGCATTCACGAGTAATATACTGTGGAAGAAAGCCCCACTGCTGTGCTTTATGTACCGATGAACGTCACACAGTGGGGCTGAATTCACAAGTATAAACAGGCGAGCTGCCGTAGTATATTAGTACAGCCAGGCAGTGGTGGGGCCTACAAATGTACATGTACAGATTATTTCACAAGTATGCCGTAACTTTATTTACATGACAAAACTGGAGAACACGTCAGACTCCAGCTCTACAAAGTGAAAAGACTGCTGTGGGTAGCAGGCTGTTGTTTTCTTATACTAAGAATAGACATTGTTTTCACTTGTGTGTGTGTGTGTGTGTGTGTGTGTGTGTGTGTGTGTGTTTTGCTACTCCAGCTGTCAAAGAATTGTCCTTTTAAGTGTTGTATAGACCTGAACCCTATGCTACAGTATACTAAATACAGATCCGCTGTAGTATGAATAAATAGAACTACTACACAGAACCTACCTACATTAACCCGTTGAGCATGAGTCCCGAGTATGCTTAGGCTTAGGCAAGTGTCTTTGGGAAATGCGTGTTGTAGCAAAATCACTCCATCCTCAGCAAGTTGAGAAGGCATGCCATTGTAATAAATCATTTGTGGTGTGTCTTCATTGTATTCTGGACTGCTATGATATTTTTACCTATTCTAACGAAACATACATGTACTGTAGACGCCGAATATTTCGCGAGGTTTTTATTTTTGCGAATTTCGTGAGTCAGGTGCTATTCGCGAAATTAAAGACACGCGAAAATATTGACTCTGATCCCGATGTGAAAGTGACGTACGTGTGTATTAATTTCTCCGTTCAGTACACGACTCCTCGATTGCGAATTCAACCACTCGCGAAATCGTCGGGAATTCCCGATTCGCGAAAATTTAGATTCGCGAACTATATGGCGTATACAGTACACTGTTTGTGTACAGCCCACCTTGTGTATATTTTCGTGTGCCATAAGAAACTGCAATGTGTATTGTCTCTTTCAACTGACACGGTCAGGGGTCAGTTGATTTTGTGGGATCAAAGTCTCTAGTGTAATGTTTTGTAATTAATTTTTCCTTTCCATTGTCAATGTTGTGATGTACATGTAGGTGTGAACAGTTCTTGTTAGCACACAGCCCAATCCAGCTTGTTAGCCAAGATGCGGTGTTTACTGATCATTCGCAATCCCAGCATGCCAGATATAGTCTTTATCTGGAGTGACATGGAGTTCAAGAAACACATTGCCAAGTCAGCTATGGAGAGAGGACTCTTAAATGTGAGTAAAGAATATCAGCATGTCACCAGCATAGAGTTTGTCCATGAAAACTGCTTGATAGCAAGAAATGTCTTTGAGATAGAATATATATTTGTCAGATAAAATTTTCATTCATTTCCTTTCTATTTTAGATGACAGACTTTCAATTTGTGATGGATTAATACCTACAAGTATTCTGTGTCATATAACTTGACATGATTATCTGGAGTGCTACTTGTAGTGCTGAGTTGACTGATAGCTAAAACTATAGTGTAAACCTGTGCCCTCTTGGGGAATCTAACCCCATATGGCGAATGCATACGCCCTCAATTAAATCAGTTGAAGGTTATCTTTTTGAGTTTCCATGTAGTCTGAAGAGATTTTTCGTTAATTCTCATTGTTGTGTGTGATTTGAGGTGTCAAATGGGGTTGGGGCTTACACTGTAAGTCTTGATAAAGGTGGCTGGCCACACAGCTTCATGATAACGACTTCCTTCTTTTATTTTCACATGAAAAATGCATTGTCGTTTCTATACCAAACACTTTGATAATTATATGATATAATACTGGTTTACTTCTTAACAATGTATTGTTGTTTATGTACCAAAAATTTTAATGATATGATATAGTACTGGTTGAATTCTTAACAATGTGGTTGGAATTTGTACCCTTCTTGTTTCCATGTTACATTATGATAGCTCCTTCCAAGAGTACTATTGCTGTTTCAGCAACTGTCACTGAAGTGAAACATGTTTGTTTCCTCCCCTTCTGCACCAGCCTGATGAGGTCAACGATGACCTTGACCTCAGCGTCGTCACTCAGTACTTCTCACCCATCATTGCCTCCCATGGGCTCATGTCGTCAGAGATGAACTGTCCCTACTCCAGCATCACTTGTAACAATGGCTTCATATTTGTCATCAAGCAGGTGAGTATAGTGAAAGGTATTAGTGTAGTTACGGTTAAGGAAACATTGCTTTGGTGAACCAATGTAAAAAGAAAAAACATTTAAAAGAAAAAAATAGAGTAAACCAGAGAAGCACTCTGAGAGCACAGACCTCTGCCAAGGAGCTCATTTCCTCCACTGATCTTGTCCTTCCATGGAGATCAGTGATTTCCGCTCATACGTATGCATGCTGAAAGTCGCCTGATATCCCAATATAGAAGCCCCTTGTTACAGCATCAACTTCCAGCTGAGTAGCGCCTTGCCCGAGTAGAGCATGCACTTTAATGCGTGCGTGCAATCCTCAAATACAGGCAGCTTAAACTCCCGTGTTCATTGACCCTACCTGCCTAAAGACTAAAAAAAGATTCTTCAAGAATCCATAGAAATTCCTGGATCACTACCAAGATTTAATCATCTGTTCCTTGTGTCATTATCAACCTTTCCTGAAAGTTTAATCCAAATCCATTCACAACATTTTGAGTGATTTTGTGCACAGACAAACAAACAAACCAACCAGCCAGCAAACAAACCAACATACCAACACTGATGAAAACATAACCTCCTTCCTTGGCAATGGTAAAAATAAGGAACTAAATGCAAGCAGCTATTGCCGCAGTTTACAGGTGTTTACCCTTGTAATGGTTGCAATCCTTCTGTACAATCCTTTCCAATATTTTGTTGAACATATTTTAATGAGCTGTTCCATGTATCAGAATAGGGTGTGCCAAAATTTTAGCTGAAAATTCCTTCGGGCTAGAAAAAGAAAGAACTTTGACACATTCATGTACCCTGTCTATCCACAGTTCAGTGAGCATCTCTACATCACCGTCAATGGAGATGGGCAGGAGACGGAACAGTTCCTCCACAAGAAGCTCCTGGTCTTCCACAGGATAGTCCAGTTCTTCTTTGGGCCTTCTACTGAACAGTAAGACTCTCTCCCCAGCCCATCTTCACAACCTGTATTGAAAGTGTAGCCTCTGTCTCTTTAACCCATTGAGAATGAGCTAATTTTGATATTACATACGCTTCCCATAGACACCTGCCTGCCTATACTTGGGTCTAGTCTTCAACAGGTTAATTTCAGTTTCACCAGATGGAATGTTTTTAAGCTGGTGGATTTTGTTTCTTCCCCCCCCCCCCTTCTATGGTCATAGCCCTTAAAGGTCCAGTTTACCTTTGGGAGCAGTGATTTCAAAAATGTTCAAGATATCACATTTGATGCATATGTGTAGGTCTGTTGTATCATAAAACATCCTACCATATGAAATATTTGCAATAAAACCTAAAATATAAGGAGATATCAGGGTTTTTCTCAGTAAACCGTAACTGTATACGGTTTAGTCTGGAAACATTTTTATTATAACTATTGTTGACATTTTGTGTATTTAGCAACACTTAACATCGATTATATGGATTCAAATTTTGACAGTGGTTATTTCTATCCCTAACTCACATTTTAGAACTACTTTAAAGCACTAATGCTTTCATCTGCAAATGGTAAATTATGCCTTTAAAGGACAAGTTCACCTTTATTAACATAAGGATTGAGAGAATGTAGCAATATTAGTAGAACACATCATTGAAAGTTTGAAGAAAGTCGGGCAATCCGTTCAAAAGTTATGAATTTTTGAAGTTTTTGTCACCGCTGGATGAGAAGACTACTGCAGTGTATGATGTCACATGCGTACAACAATATAACGAAAATATAAAGATAATTTCACAAAATTTAATCTTTTAAAAAAGTACACATTCCCTTGACTCGTTACTGACATATGTTATGAGTAATATTATTCCCATTGCCTTTAGAAAGAGGCAAGTCAGGTGCTCTTTTATTATGCGAAAAAAGTGAAAATATGTTGAATTTTCTTTACATTTTCTTTATACTGTTGTACTCATATGACATCACGAGCCTTAATAGTCTCCTCATCCAGCGGTTCCAACACAAAAATTTTAAAAATTCATAACTTTTGCATGGATTGTCCAATTTTCCTCAAACTTTCACTGATGTGTTCTACTAATATTGCTGCATTCTCTCAATCCTTATGTTTATGAAGGTGAACTTGTCCTTTAAACTTCTCTTATCCATAAAAATTAACTAGATCAATTCAGATAATGATTCTTGCATGTGGAGATTTCAAGACAAGACTTTGATAGATTGCTTCATCCAAACAATCATATCCTTCTCTTTCTCTCTTACAGACTGAGACAAGATAATCTGAATGAGAGAGATAATATGTGGAACAGGCTTGGTTCCATCTTGGACAGCTGGTGTGACCTCTATCACACCAACCAGTCTTTTCTCTTTGAGGTTAGTACAATGCTCTGGATGAGTCCAGCCCATTTCATATGGCATGGCTCAACTCTTAGCTTTTTGTCTCTGGTGGCCTGTTTGGACCATTAAAAATCATTAAATTTGAAATGTTGTTGGTCCGAAAATGAAATGTAGTGGCACTGAATAAAGGAAACATAGCTATAGATCTATTTTGACTATTAGCTGCCCTGGACCACTTCCAATGTGGAGCTCTGGGATGAATTCTACAGAGTTTACCTGGGCACATCCAGCTTTTGTGAAGAATGTATTGCTGTATTCTACAAACATTTGTGTGAAGAAATAGCATGAGTGTTGTGATGAGTTTGATGGTACAACATACATGAAGTTTTCATGAGATGGACAAGAAGTTTGTGCAAGAAGAATCAATAGAATGCATTTAACTATCACTAGGCTTCATACAACAATCAACACATCCACCATTTGTTTTCCTTGCCACTTGGCTGAGAAGCCAAGAAACTCACTGTTGGAATATCGTGAGTTAAAGGATTACATATGTAGCTAGTCCCTCGATTCCTATTGTATTACCTTGGCATTCGCGTGGGACTGTGGCATAGGTATTCCTGACTTAGTTGTCAAACTTTTTTTTTTCTCTCTCTCTCTCTCTTTTTTTTACATGTGATATACTTAGGGTCAATTACAGTAAGTAGCTTAGTAAGTTACAACTAAGTCTATGTACTAGCAAGAATTAAATATTTGCAAAAATTTGTTGTCCCACATGCTTCAATGACACACCTCCAAACATCAATATGTTTGTTTGTTTTACTGCAGGCACTTGAGAGACTGACCGTTAACCACACTCTGAGTGAGTACTGCATCGGTCAGCTCAAGTCAGTCATCCTCAAGTTCCAGGCGGCTGGAGACAAGAATGCAGTCCATGCTATATTCATCACAGGAGCCAAAGTGCTATCTCTGTACTCCAGGTATGAATTGTTGTACCAAGAAAGTGTTGTCAGGACAACATGTTCAAATCAAATTGCAAACTGACAACAAAATAGTAGGGGGGGGGGGTTGGAAGGTAGTGTAGCACTGTGTTACACTTGACCATTGACCGAGTTCAGGCAGAGTAAACTTGCAGTTAGGCACAAATCTCAGCAAAAGTAAGAATGCAAATTTTTGAGCGCTTAGACACATGTCTGAGGTAGATTATCATCTGTGTAATGACATGAAATCCGTATACATGTATGAGTTTATACTGTTTTCGAGTGTATGTGTTTTGTTCTGGCTGTTTGGTTAATAACTATTTCAGGCCTGTTATCTACACATGAAGATTTCATGACTAAATCCATGGGAATGTAGAATGCATTTTGAGTATATTAGCTGTTGCAAGGATAGACAATCCCTTGCAAGCTACTAGAAATTTTGTGGGAAACCTCATTCCAGAAGTGTTACATAAGATTGACTACATTATGATTGTGCAATATGGTACGGTTGCTTGTTTTGCACTTCACTGCACGTGTATGATGTGGATACATGGTCATCTCCTTGTGAGCGGAAAGCTTAAAATTCAACACAAAGGATCAGTAGGTTGACGTATAAGTACAAATCATGCTTTTCTTGGGCATGCGTATGTATGTACTGGCATGAATTTAGCATGTTAAGTATTTGAGAGCACATGAGTCTGGATAGCCTGTTCAGTGCAAATGTTGTGGTTAGATTATTAATGTTTTCAATCCTTTCACAGCCCCAATAAAGCTGAACTCCAATTCTCTGATGTGCTGCTTATCATCAATCTGGTGAGGTCGCTCTACCCAGCTGCGGATGGCCCACTCCAAGAAGAGGATCCGCCTCCCAAGCAGGATGGGGAGAACCGTCTGTCTGGTGTTCTCAGCGATGGAGAATTCCTGAGTGCTGGGGAGGGTGGTGTTTCAGATGGGGTGAGTTATTAAAGTTTGCTTGGCTGGTTGATTGCAAGAAGTAGATATTCTAGAATTACTGTAAGAGTGGAAATTTCTTCATGAGTAATTTTTCTTGCTTGGCCTGGTAAGATGAATTTTGCATGATTTTGTGATTTTATTTCCACTGAATCAAAATATAAAATGGTATTGCATACAGCAAGCAAACAATTTACGTGTTTTTATGGTTGCGCTAGTTTTCATGTAGTGCAAAACACACAAAAATTTCCCCTTTTACAGTATACAAGAAACAGTATGTATGGCATATATTTTGGTAAATATGGTAAATATTTATACTTTGCAGTTTTTGTAGAGTGGGTAATTTTGTGTGACTGGAGATTAACACTAAGTGGAGATATTGAAGTAAAATATAGCAAGACAAATGGCAAATATTTTTGCCTCATTATCTGTCTTGTCACTAATGATTTAATGATCTCTTTAAAAAAAGACTGTTAGTTATGACTTGTGTATTTCCATATTATTTTTGCATTTACCTTGTATGTATCATGCTGACCTTTTCTCAACAGATTGTGTATATCTATACTCTACTCTTGTATCCAACTAATACATCAAGTGATGTATACTGATGTTATACGTATGATCCTTTTGTTCTATTCAAATAATAATAAGACTATATTGGTATGAATATGATAGTATATATTACATCTACTAGAAGTTCTGGTGTACTCTGTGAAAAATGTTCTCCTGGTTTTAAACTAACAGTTGTCATACTTCTTTCTCTCATTTTAAGCGACTTACATATTTTCTCATTGATTTCATCGAACATTTATCATCCTGACACGAAACATCGTAGTCAAACTACTACAGTCCTACTGAGTCCAATGGTGAGGGCAGCCCTCAGCCCTCCGATGCCCCAGAGCAGGGGGAGCGCCCCTCCACCTCTCATGCCCCCAAACTGCAATCATCTCAACGGCAGAGATCTGGAGACAAGAGCACGTCCAGCGACTCGCGCACAGATAGCTGGTGCGACCTGGCGGGCGGATCAGGGGCTGACATGTCCAAAATTCCTTCCGTGGATTTCACACCCAAGGGGCGCATCCCAGACCCCCCAATTTCAAACACCATCTGGTATACACCCATAGAGGTAAACACACTCCTCATTGCATTACTCTCTCTCTTGCTCTCTTTCTCCTAGCTGCTGTTTATTGCTCATTTTCATCATCTGTATGCTATTTTGGCATTATGAAAAAAAGAAGTCTGTCTTATATTCAAAGCAAAGTGTGGTATCTTCACCTTAGATGTGTAGGCCACTTAAAATGAATATGAAATTGATTACTACCAGTGGTTCTTTGGTCTTTGGTGTAAGGTGATAGACGTTTGTTTCACCTATAGCAAATTCTTGGCCGATTTTCTTTCTTTTTTATTGTTTTCATAATTTGCTACTTTTTCCATAGTAACTCACTGTCTGAATTTTTTTTGGGGGGTTTATTCATTTATTTTTTTTTTTTTTTGGGGGGGGGTAGGGGTGGGGAGATATTTTGGTCTTTGCTATTAAAGGTAATGGTACTTCTGTAAAGTTTTGCCTGTCATACATCTGCTAAGCATTTCACATTCAACTGAATTCTTTTTTATTACTGTAAAGTGAGGAATGTTCGCATGCATTTCAATTTTTTGAATTCCGCGAGAGCTATGGTTCATGGAATTGAGATGCACGTTAAAGTTCTTTTTTGTGTTATAATTACATACTTGCCAACTAGTAAGATTTTATCAGATTCAGTAAGATTTTTTACGTTAAAAATAGCAAAATCAGATTTTCTGTCAGAGAAATCAGATTTTTAAAAAATATTTAGATATACCTTTCATGTGTATTTTCTGAAGATTTAACCGAAAGTAAGATTTTTAACTTCAGTTTGCATATAAAATAAGATTTTGCAATCCACGAGTAAGATATTTTATCTTGAAATGTTGGCAGGTATGTACACCCATGCTCTGACTGCCAGTGACAATTCACAAAAATTTCATGCCGAGAAAGAAATGATTTGTTGAATTATAACTCAAATCCCCCCCCCAAAAAAAAAGCATTTCATTGGCTTGTACAGGCACTGTGAAAGGATTTCAGTTTGCACAACGTTCATGACCTCCCCCATGTCTTTTTATCTCCGTGGTAACCATCTACATGGACAGGATTCCAGCAGGGATGAGGGAGATGATGATGAGTCTGCCAGATCCACTGGGAGGAGTCGGGGGACCACACCTGATCCCGTCAGGCACCCTCGCCATTCCACCTCTTCCTCAGCATCGGCGTCCTCACTCCACCCATCTCCAGTAGATGCCACGCCCACTGACACCTCGACCCAGGCATCAATGGGGGAGGCAGCAGGGAGAGGGATGGAGGAGAAGGAGGATGATGCAGCAGGTGGGATGGAGGATGCGGTCCAGGTGAATGTGTTCCTCCAGCAGTCCTGCCCTTACAGCCCCCACACCCTGCACATCATCCACATCCTTCCCAGCATTGTGCTGGTGGTGGTATCAGAGGTAAGTACTGCCATAGTGCTCTTTAATCATTGAGTCTTGAAGCAATGTTAAATATCCTGATATAAGAAACCTTCATTTCAGTTTATATGATAGTCCACTTCTTTGAGTAGTGATCCGTGTTTGTACATTGCCATCTCTCCCATTACTGCCTGTGGATATGCTTGCCCTGCTTTCCTAGTGATGCTGTTAAAGGTTCTACCTCAGCGACAAAATGGAGCTAGTGCCTCCCCTCTCAGAGGGAAGTGAAAAACAGAAACTATTATGGAAATGGCTGATAAAACCATGATGTGTTACTCAAGTGGGGAGAATCTGGTCAACATGAGTAGCATAGTAATTTGGGCATGCACTGTGCAAATTTTCTTTCCCCTATTTCATTTCCAGATTAACAATCAGGTGGCAATCTGTGTGCATAACTGCCTGGTACGGCTGAACAACCTGACAAACGCCCTCTCTAGGTCAGACATGATGGGCGAGGCGCTGCACAAGCAGAGCAGTGTGGGGAAGCTAGATGCCGACATCAAGCAGCTTGGAAACGCAATCAAGAAACTGAGGGTTGGTGAATATCTCTTTTAGGCTTTGAGGAGCTTCTTTCGCCAGATACTGTAAATGCAGAAATTTTTTGCAGTACTTTAATTTGCGCAAATTTCACACTACTTCTGGCTAGAGCAAATTCTAAATCTCGCAAAAATATCTTCACAAGTTTCTCTGCACATAGTGAATGGGTTTGACAATTGCACAGCACAAATTCAACAACCTGCGAATATGTTTTTGAGCTGCTCAGTGCGAAAAATTAATCAAGCGAAAATAGTGATGTTTAGAACTGTAGCAAATCTGCTTGCATGCCCTATATTGTGATCAATGTGCGAATAGGTATCTTGGATCATATACAATACCTATTGTCTCTCACTGACCTTCGTGTGGGATAATGGTATTGTTTTCATTAAGGGGGGGGGGAGGTTTTTCTTTGTTTTTGACTGAGTTAGGAAATAATCATCCAAATGTGAATGAAATAAATGAGGTTGGTACGGCCATGTGCTTGTACACAGAGAGGAGTATTGGCCCTACTGTAGTGAGAGAGCAGTGCAAAATTTATAAAATATGCAGTCTTGCTGTTTTATGTACTTATGTAATCTTTTTGAGGCTACATGTCCTTGGTTCCAAAAATCTGCTGGATGTAAAATGTGTTTTTTTTTGGCCACTGCCTAAAGAGAAGTTGCCCTTGATAATTCTTTGTACAGACCACTGGTTAATTGGCAGTCAATATAATGTCCTGCAGATTTCAGGCCTACAGCAGGTTCATACAGATCTGTTGAAGCTGTGGACGATAGCCAAAGGCAGTGGACTGACCACCAGCCAGGGCACCAGCGCAGGGATGGCCCTCAGGTGAGGAGTTTTCTTGACCCTCTCAAACCCACTCACTACCCTTCCCCTCCAACCCCCATTCTGTATCCTGTCTTTTCTACCATTTCAAATGAGTAAAGGAATAGACTGGGGTGTTTCGTCAGAATTCTGTGTGGGATTGATTATTGTTACATGCCATATTTTCAGAACAAATAGGTTAGAAGCACCAAGAGCATTCTTCCTCTAACTAAAGCAGGCTGTGAAGTGATATGTTTATAGTGGAAATATCAGTCAATGGTCGAGTAGCAGGTAACTCACTGTTGTTACTGTAAAACTAGAAATATTTGCAGCGTGAAGCTTCCGTGAATAATTGGAGCTGAAGGCCTTTTTCGTGGCATGAAACTTGGGTGAATTGCTACTAGCATTCAGTGCATTGTGTGAACAAGAACTTTCATGTGTATTTTACTTGGACGAATCTCTCAGTTCCTCGCGAAATTTGTGAAAGTTCCATGCATGCAAAAATTTCTGGCTTTCCAGTATGCATGATAATACATAAAAATTCATGCGCACCCAATTGCCAACTGTGAGTAGAGAGTCTCCTGATCATCCAAAGGATGTCATTGTGAATTAATTTACTGGCATACCGTACCTATTGAATTAACTTGGAAGCTGTGACTGTCCTATTTACATATGTTTAGAAGTGTTTTCCTATTACATATTCTGCTTTTGAAAATGAGTAATTAACTTCATTCATGCTCACTGCAAGTGGTAGTGGTGTCTCTTACCACCACTAATACACTACCCTGTGCATTAGACCATTTTACTGTCACCTTGCTTTCGTGGGTTACTCTGTAAAGTGTTCTGATACACATTTTACAAAGCTTTTCTTTCTTCTTGTGCAGTCCTTATCTACTCTCATAAGACAGAAAAAAGACCAAGGTTGTATGGAAAAAATATGTTAGTAAGTTCAGTGTATTATTCCATGGATCTTTTGCCAAGTACTGTCATCTCAATATCATAAATCACTAGCACAAATGATGATTTGCACATATGTGTGTGTGTGTATTTGATCTTTGAGTGTAGGTTGGAATCTACGCTGTCAGAAATGAGCAAGGTCCTGAAGACGATCTTCCAACGTCGCTACATCTCCCGCAACACGCCCCTGATCCGGTCGCCGCTGCGCTACCAGTCCGTCATCAGCGACGTCGGCGCCTCGCTCGCCGAGTCGCTGGTGCTTTACCACGAGTACCTGGCAGTCAAGGCTGGCCGCAACACCACGATGACTAACTACTTGGAGGAGTTCCCCGGCCTGGTGCACTTTGCCCACGTGAACCGCTCCAAGGATGAGCTCTACGCACCGTCCATCAATGTAAGCACAGAGGCAGAGCATGCTGGAGTGGAGAGGAAACTGCTTCATGAAAAGGTGAATGCTGCTAAGCAGAGATGCCAACTGCAGTGCACTCCCATTATAATGAACACGGTTATGAAATTCCGGGTACAACAAAGTAAAAATTTAGGCCGCAACATTATCCGCTCTATTTTTTCATTGTTTATTAGTTTGGTTATAACGAAATTTCAATATAACAAAAGAAAACTACTGGTCCCGAGGACTTCGTTATAATTTGAGTCCACTGTACATGTATTCCTTTTCTGCAAATGTTAATATTTTATTCTTTGGCCATAATGCAACGCACCAGCCCTTTCCTCATCGCACATACAGTTAAACTCGCATAAGTCGATCTTCTCGGGACTGAGCAAAACACATCGACTTAGGCGAGTTTCGACTTGTGCGTAAGTCGAAAAAAATCGACTCAACAACAGTCACACCACACATACATTATGTATAATGTACATGTATGTTGTCTACTCTGGAGCCGAGAGCTGGAGAGGTGTGCCACAGCGCAGCACGGGTCGGCCGGCAGGGCCGCGGCTAACTTTGCATGGACAGTGCATTAGCATTGGCACAGGTCCGATTACTTTACACCCTTGTTAAACCTTGGGGAAGTGAATATGAACGATATTTGAGCAGTGATTGATTCCAGTTTACCATACTGTGGCTTGAAATGCGTGTAGAGGTGTACTTCTGGGCCCCATCTTATAAAGCCTTCAAATCGATCACAAGTCCCCAAATCAATCGCAACTTGCATTGCAGCACACACAAAATTTGTGATTGACTTCTATCACAAGTCTTTATAAGGCAGGCCCCTGATTTACCCGTGCCCGTAACTTTCCCCCTACTTTCCGCTTTGAAAACTCAGCAGCTTCATCCATCCACTGCACGGCGCAGACTGCAAACATACACAGACTATACACAGCCCAGTCGCTGTACACACAATTATACACAGCCCAGTCGCTGTACGTACCAGCGCTAGCGCGATAGGGCTGTACCAGCGGACCTCCAAACACGAAGAGAGTTCAACAATTGCATGCGATCGCTTTGAATGTTGATACTTTAGATCATTTTTTTGTCACCTGTCTGGTCGGGCTAGTTCTTACGTAAACAAAAACTGGCGTCTCGTGATTTTGACAGTGATTTATTGCACAATAAAATCTTATTCGACTTAGGCACAGTGAATTTAATGGTTTTTCCATGAAAGTGTTCTTGGAATTTCATCGACTTAGGCGAGTATTCGACCTACAAAATTCGACTTGTGAGTGAATTATTACACGTAAGTCAATGGGGAAAAATCGGGACTTTTTAAAATCATCGACTTGCGCGATTATTCGACATATGCAATGTCGACTTAGGCGAGTTTAACTGTACCAAACATTAGCCTAGTTTCAGACTTATTGAACTTTTTCCACATATGTAGACATATCACAGAACACAGCGACTGTTTTTCTACCAAAATTACACCTTTTCATCCCTCAGAATGCTGCAATGCAGTTTATGAGAATGGCATCCTTGGGTAAGGCATATGGGTTGTCTGATCTCTCTCAGATAGACATCTGAAGAACAACAAGCTTGGTCTTTAGTTTTTCATGCAGGACACCTGATCCCTTGAGCCGTTTGTTTTAATTACCTCCACCAAGGGAGGAGGTTATGTTTTCATTACTGTTTGTTTGTTTGTGTACAAAATAACTCAAAAATTTGTGCATGGATTTGGATGAAACTTGCATGAAAAGTTGAGAATGACACAAGGAAAAGATAATTCAATTTTGGTAGTGATCCGGAAATTTTTATGGATTTTATGAAGGATTTTCGATATTTTGGCAGGTAGGGTCATTGAACTTGGGAGTTCAAGCTGCCCATTTTTTTAGGTTTTCATACACGCACTTAAGAATGTGCTCTAGTTTCTGCTTGGGTGAGGCGCACCGCGCAGCTGAGGGTCTATGACATAACAAAGGCTTCTATATTTGGAAATCGGGTGATTTTTCAGCATGTATACGTACATTCGTATGGGTGGAAATCACTGATCTATTATGGAAGAGCAAGATCATCAATGGAAAGTGGCTGCTTGGCGGAGGTCTGTGCCCTCAGAGTGTTTTTCTAGTTTCTTCTTAAATTTTTAATGAAGTAATCTTGTGGGAACATTGGGCTTTGTTGTTGCATGAAAATAGCAGATGCATACTACAAACTGCTGGATTTTACCCCCCCCCCCCTCCCCCCCCCATGAAAAGAAAAGAGATCAGAAAAACCTGTGGACTTGTTTGTAAAATGTTTGGCCAATATTCCTTCTTTTTCTGTCTGTGTATCCATTTGTCCCAGATATGATGAAGATGTCTTGAACGCAAAGTCTGGAAATTGTGCTGGGAGAATTGTCCCACTAGAATGTACATGTTTATGTAATTGTATCTGTTATTGCGCCCTCTGTAGGTGTGGAGCATGGTGGAACGTTGCCACGAACAGCTACAGCAGGGCTTCGGAGTGGAGACCGTGAGACAGGGAGATTTCACCCTCTCCTATTGTCTCTACTTTGAAGATCCAAATGTGAGTTTCTTCATGACATGTGAATGCTGTTACAAGCAGTGAAGTCACTGCATCAGATTTACGTGGAGTTTACTTTACCATGTTTCATTAGAGTTTACTGTACGATGTTTTATCGCTCTTTATTTAAATTACTCATTTGCAGTGCCTGTTTTATGTCAAACAATGGATAACAGTCATGGTGTTTGAGATCACATGCGAGAATTTTTTTTTTTTTTTTTTAAATAAAGAGAGGAAATCACTCCAAGCAAAATTTTCTAATAGGTTGAGTTTGCTGTTGTTTTCCATTCTTAACTACAAATTTTCTTTAATACATTTTTGTATATCACCATCTCCTCTCCTCCTTTTTTTTTTTCTCTCTCTCTCTCTCTCCCTCTCTCTCTCTCTCTTAATTTTCTTACAGGGACCAGTGTTAGCCAGTCATGGACTTCCAAGGACAACCAAGACTCCAGTTCCAGGAATATTTGCTGGCAAGTTTTTCAAGTAAGAGCAACATTTTCATACATATTTGCAGTAAAGCATGTGTCCTACATGATATATTGCAAGGTTTCATTTCCCTGTTGTCTCTGAGCAGAACACACACACAGAAAAAGGAGAAAACAACATGCAAAACAGATTTGAAAAGAAAAGAAAGATATTATTCAGAGGGGTGAAGGTTCAGAGCAAATTTCTTCACTTTGTCTCCCTCTACAAATTAAATTTGTTAAGATCGCAACTGCTGATCTGTAAATTAACAAACATGGCGAAAAAAAGGAACCAGCGGGACTCGAACCTGTCATCTACTGCTTTTTGGGCAGCGACACTGCCACCAGGCTATCCGTGGTTGCCGGCAGTGACATGATGAACATGGAACAAATACCCAAGCTCCGAAATTCCGACATTGTTATGTTAAGTAGTCCAAGACGGATAAGGCAGGGCTCGACATTAACGGTGGCCCGGTGGCCCGGGGCCACCAAAAACGCACATCGGGCCACCAAAATTTCAGAAATGAAGACTTTGGTGGCCTTATCGGGCCACCAAAAAAGGACGGATGTTTGCCTTTGGGCCACCAAAAATAAAAGTTAGTGTGGAGCCCTGGATAAGGCATATTAAATGAAAGAAAGATATTATTAATTTACATATCAGCAGTTGCGATCTTAACAAACTTAATTTGTAAAGTGAAGAAATTTGCTCTGAGATTTGAAAAGAGTGTTAAAAAGAATTTAATGACAGACAAAGAATACTGATCATCTGGAACCAACTGAAATGAAGTGAGAAAAAAGTGATGAGAGTTATGTCTCAGTATCTCGCTATCTCAGTATATCTTTATTCATAGGTACATGCACCCATGCTATACAGAAGTGCATAATTATTACCTCCGCCAAGGGAGGAGATTATGTTTTCGTTACCATTTGTTTGTAATAGTTTGTCCGTGTGCAAAATAACTCAAAAAGTGGTTAATGGATTTGGATGAAACTTGCAGGAAAGGTTTAGAATGACACAAGTAACAGATGATTACATTTTGGTAGTGATCCGAGAATTTTGGGGGAATTTATGAAGGATTTTTCATATTTTGGCAGGTAGGGTCAATGAACTTGGGAGTTCAGGCTGCGCGTATTTGAGGTTTACATTTGCGCACTGAAGTGCGTGCTCTAGTTTCTGCTAGGGCGAGGCGCGCCGTGCAGCTGAGGGTTTATGACATAACAAAGGCTTCTATATTGGGAAATCGGGCGACTTTCAGCACACAATGCTTTAAGTATGATTGTGTGGAAATCACTGATATCTCTGTGGAAGAACAAGATCAGTGGTGGAAATGAGCTGCATGCTTAGCGGAGGTCTGCGCTCTCAGAGTGCTTCTTTAGTTATTCAATGTTTTTGTTTACCTATAGTGCATACAGTTGTACTTCGCATATCTATTATGCCCCCTCTCTACAGCTTGTTTGTGTGAGATATTCTCATTTGTACTTCCCCCATGTCTTGCACGACTCTCGGTCTAAATCTATCAAGATTGATCTTGATGAGTTTATCCCAGCAGTGACCTTAATAGCCCGGCATAAATGAATATTACAGGATGAAATAATGGAACAAAACATAAACTAAGTTTAAGAAGGGTTTAATTTCAGCCATTTCCCATTCTGTACCACAGTTATCAAGGTAAGCTCTGGACACCATGATTATACAATTAATCATAATTTCCTCTGATGAAGGGGCTCATATTTTAGTGTTGGGCAATGCAGTCATGGGCTCCATTATTTACAGCTGCAGATTTTTTTTTTCTTTTTTTTTTTTCATCAAAGGTTCTCTTATTTAAACCTGTAATTTATGGTTTAATCTGTGGGGCAATTTTTGTATCTCTTTGAAAACTTGGCACATGACCTATATATGTATGAATAATAAGTGTAAATCTGCAGTATGTGGAATGTGGGGTATGTATCAAATAGAAATCATACACAGGAATGTACACACACACACACACACACACACACACACATGTACTGACATTAACCTGTTGAGGACTAGCTGAGTTTCCTATATCATGTACAGCGTGTATTTCCCACAGACATCTGCCCAAGTTTACTTGGGACTAGTTTTCAGTGGATTAGAATTTTGACAATGTATATTTTTCACTATGTTTACCCCTCTCAGAGAGGTGGTTGACTACGCCTTCCCGGAAACCTCCGCTGTCTCTTGCTGTGAGCTGTTCTGCATCCACCTGTCCGTGGTTCCCATGGCGATGGTTGCCAGCCAGGTCCGGCGGCTGAGGATGAAGCTGCGTTCCAGCGACCCCATCACTCCAGTCAACCTGCTGTGACCTTGGACTTGAATGCCCATCGATCTATGTGCAATTTAATATTCATCTCATTCCATTAACATACTTATACAGTAAACGTCGTGCAAGTCAACATTGTGTGAACTGACTTAATGGCATAAGTTGACACAATGATTAATTCCAGATGTTCTCTTATGTAGAGAGTGTAGAGAGTCAGTTGATAATTTTCATGTGCTAAATCACAACTATTATTATTATTATTATTATTATTATTATTATTATTATTATTATTATTATTATTATTATTATTATTATTATTATTATTGTTATTGTTATTATTATTATTATTATTATTATTATTATTATTATTATTATTATTGTTATTATTATTATTATTATTATTATTGTTATTGTTATTGTTATTATTATTATTATTATTATTATTATTATTATTATTATTATTATTATTATTATTATTATTATTATTATTATATTTTTCAATTCCATATCAAATTCTTCACGTATGCCAGAATTAAGAAGTCAACAAATTGGTTATGTCGACATGATTTCATTGTGCAGGTGAGAGTTTGTGTTTGAAGTTCTTGTTTTCAAATCATGATGTAATGAAAGGGGTGTGATTGTAGCTGACTGTACATGTAAGCGCATCAAAACATGACTTAAACTACCTACCAAGATTCGCTGCTGAACTTGCTTTTTACTTTTTTGCAGGGGTCTAGGTGGAATTAAGTAGAGGGCAAAAAGATCAAGGATTTCATTAGGCGTGATAGGAGACGGTCATAAGATAAACTCCACAACATCAGCCACATCAGCAACATCAACAGCAACAGCAGCAACATCATTATCCTGCTGAGATAAACAGATTTTAGTAGCATAAACAGGTTTAGCATCAACCTACACCAGCTTCAGATACCACTACTATAAAGCGAGAAATGTTTGCAGCATGAAATTTTCGTGACTTGGAGCTGATGACCTTCTTTGCGTCATGAAATGTGTGGGGAATTTTCACTGGCATTCAGTGCTTATAGTGTAGACAAGAACTTTCGCATGCATTTTAATGTTGCGAATCTTGGTTCTTGCAAAATTTGTGAAATTAAAATGCACACGAACATTATTGGTTTTACAATGACTCTTTGTAAGCATGTATGAATTGGTGGGTAAATTGACAATGGCGTTCAAGGGACAAATTTTCTCCAGTCCCATTTGTGATGATTTATGTGAGGTTTTTTGTCTTTCATTGCTCCATATTCAAACATGTTATGTGGGTTGCGTGTGTCAAGATCCCAGTGAATATTGTGTGAGTGGCACGGTGCAAGTTACACTGGCATTATTAGACAATTAATACTGAAATCCTTTACATTCTACACAGCTTTGTACAGGCCATTAGTAAATGTGTAGACAAAAAAGATAAGGTTCATGCGTAGCTTAGCCAAATTCCAATAATATGCTTGCAAATATGCAAGGTGCAGTTGTCATTCAGTGCATGATAATATGCAATGAGATTACTCTTAGATATGCATATACTTGGGTCTTACAAGACTGTGTGTGGTACGTAACAAATCTATGGGTTTACAAAGAAATATTCCAGTTTGTATGTGACTCAACTCAACTCAACTCAACTCAACTCAACTCAACTCAAAGAAACTCAAAGAAGGTAGAAGGAACATTGATCCCATTGCTATGGATGTCATGTTTTATATCAACCATTTAATTGGAAGCATAACTCTGTGGCTTTTAAGCCATGAGAGTTAATCCTTGGTCACAACTCACCATGTCTGTTTATAGTCTGTACGTTTTTGGCGGAGACCACGGCATTCACGTCTTTCTGCAAACGTAGGATGGGAGTGGCAAGAGCAGGGAGGGAGTACGTCAACCCGTACTTTAGTATGAATCCGTAGCCCAAACGCAGTGAAAGTTCTTTGTGTCTTAGAAGTGCTACGGCATGTCTGCGTGCTCCAAAATGCATACTGAGGCGGTACTTACTACGTACGGATCAAAATTGAGGAGTTGTATTTGATGTATGTATGTGATATCAACAGTACTTTTTGTGTGAAGGTGGCTTACTTGGAAGAATTGTCAAAATACTCTACGCTGACCATGTGCTGGAGGCTCTCTGTCATTGAAACATGTTTTTTATAATTGTCATGTTATTGGATAACATTGCGGCTATCCATTGAGCAAGATTTGTTACAGTGAAGGGGTGGTTAATTAAAGTGCTCCAAGGCTACTGGTAATGTCCTTTAATCCTTTACATTTTGATTCATTGCTTGGAAAACTGTCAGTGGGGTCCCCCCCCCCCCTTTTCTCTTCATTCTTTTATGGGGGGAGGGGAGGGATGGGGCGATTAGAAAATCCCTGTAATGTGAAAAATATATTCTTCTTTTAATGTTGTCTCGTGATGCCCAGAGTACTGTGTGACTTTTGGCACAAATGCAACTCTGATACATACAGAGTGTGTGGTGTATCAGAGTTGTGTTGTGATACTTTGTGTCATATAATGTACTCTTACAGAAGCCTACTCGTGTTTACTAATCTGCAGATTTTTGCCTTTAATTATTAACCCACGGGGTCATAGGGGCCACATTTCTGCGGTTTGGTGTTGTATCTTGGTTACAGCTTGCTATTCTGAAGGTTCATTGATCCGAAAATGAAATATGGTTCATCACTGCAAATGGTTTGTTAATCCAAAAGTGAAATAAGGTTCATTATTCCAAAGGTTTGTCAATCCAAAAATGAAAGGAGTTTGTTGTTATGAAGGTTGACCAATCTTAAAATGACTTAAAGGGATCGTACAGTTTTGGTTGAGACCTAATTTCAGGTTTCTAACATTTTATGGTGAGATAATCAGAAACCTCTTATGAAATATGAAAGAGCATATAATTCTATGAGGAATTCAACATTTATTTGATGAAAATTGGTTTTGAAATAGCTGAGATATCAAAAAAGAGCAATTCCACTAAAGTGTGGGTCCCACACTTTGTCACGATTGCTTTGTTTTACTTTGTTTTTGGATGTTTCAGTCATTCCAAACCCGATTTTCATCAAATAAACTTTGAATTCCTCTTAAAATGGTATGCTCTGTACTATATAATAAGTGTTTTCTTGGTATCTCACAAAAAGTTAAAAGCCCAATTCTCATCTCCACCAATACTGCACTATCCCTTTAAGGTTTGTAATTCTCAAGGTTTGCTAGTATGCATCTTCTTTTCATTTTCAAATTAAAGGACATTATTTCATCTTTAGATTAACAAACACCATTTCAGTTTTGGATCAGTGCACCTTAGGAATAATGAACCTTATTTCATTTCTGGATAAATGAACCTTATTTCATTTCTGGATAAATGAACCTTCAGAGTAATCCTTAAATGTTCGGATTAACACACCCTATTTCGTTCTTGGATTAACAAACATCTGGATATATAGAATTAGTATGTTTAGGATTAACGATTCATAAACTGGCTTCACACTTGTAAAAGTTCTTGTTTCACTCTCATATTTGCAAATTATAGTACTTTTTTTCTCCCTGATTCTGAGCAAATTTCATGAACTTTATCAGTTCCATGTAATCTTTCTTCAGTATGGGATATGTATGCAGTAAACTTCAGTCTTGTGAAAGTGATGAGGACAAGATCATAATTTTTTTTGAAGTAAAATTTCCCCATGCCTTGTGACCTATAGAGTACAAAAGTGTGATTTCATAGCCATTCATTGCCATGGAAACTGGTTCTAAGCAACCTCACCCAGCCCAAATATCCGTAAACACTAGTATTGTTAACCATGCCGGCACCTAGTTCCAATCCAAGCTGTAGCAAAAGACTGTGGCATCATCACTTCGGTACCTTATCAGGCCTACCTGGGGCCAGGGTTATGTACTTAAATCTGAACTGTGATTTATTTTGTCTGAAACAAAAAATAAGGCTAGATATTTTTACCAGCATCATTGCCATTTACTATTGTCCCCGCCGAACGAGTTCGAGCAGGGGACTATGAAACGGGCTCCGTACGTGTGTGTGTCCGTCCGTGCGTCCGTCCGTGTGTCCGTCCGTGTGTGCGTCCGTGTGTGATCAAAATGTTCAAAATGCTACTCCTTCGCCATTTCTAACCCGATTTTGATTCTGTTTGCTTTATATGATAGCACTACATGGGAGCTTTGAAGCTTGTATACAGAATTTCAATTGTGACCTTTGACCTTGACCTTTGACCTATATTGTACATTTTGCTTCAAAATGCTACTCCTTCGCCATTTCTAACCCGATTTTGATTCCGTTTGCTTTATATGATGGCACTAGGTGAGGGCTTCAAAACTTCTACACAGAATTTTGACCTTTGACTTCTTTGACCTTTGACCTTGATTTTTGACCTATATTGTACATTTTGCTACTAAATGCTACTTCCGGCGGGGACATATATTACGCATCGCGTAATTTCTACTTTTCCTTGTTATTCCTATTTATTGTTATTCCTTCTCTACAGTGTTTGAACATTCTGATATCCTGTACATCCCATGTGGCAAACATGCATTGATAAAAATGGTAATGGTAGTCACAGAAGTGCATTTTTCTGTGTACCAGGTATGCCACTTTCCACTGTGCAATGGTGCTCAGTTTCTTATTGAAAGTATTGTGTGCATTTACTTGACAATAGCTCCCCCATTTCATTTTCTACTTCAAAAGTATTCAGCACTTTAAGCCCCAAAATCTGTTCTCAGCTGGAGAAAATTTATATGATGTTTTATTTTCTGTTTTATTTTCTGGATTTCACTTAAACAAAAACTCATCTCTCATTGTGTTGTGATGCGACAGGTTTGTACATGTATTATAATGATCAGAAACTTCTGTGTTATCACCAAAGATGTCCCTCTGTTTTACTTCCTTTTCATGGCATAGAAACGTGTAATGATTTTTTGTTGTTGTTGTTGTTGCTTACTTGTCTTTGACACATTAAACAATAATGTGAGTGCATGCCGGCAAGGAAAAATGGAGATGATTAATTGCCTGATTTTTTTTTTCTTTGCAGGAGGGCTAAAATCTATACTTACAGTTGCATCAGCGAACATTGGCTTTGATGTAAACTCTACTCAGTCATATTTTGCCTGTTTTACTTATAGCAGCTGTACTCAGTTTTGTCTGTGCATGGAGCTATACTATACTGTGTTGTAGTCCCATGGTCCATGTGATACTGTACTTGCATTCTGTGCTTGTAGTAGATATCTTTTATAGGATGTGCTTGTTACGGATGATAGAGTGCAATATGAACTTATTATGTCATATCCAGTGGTAAATAATGAAAGATCTATATAAAATCTTCATGTATGGCACCTGATATGATGATGTAAAAAGCAGTATATATCAAAATGTATATGTAAGCTGTACTAGTAATCAAAGATTACAGTGTTGTTCATACAGTGCATAATGAAATATCATAAGTGTAATAAATCTGATAAAAATAGTATTGATTAAGAAATTCCAAATATTATATATGATTATAAGTCAGTTAATACTGTGCTCAATATACCGTCTTATTTTTAACAGAAGCTATGGCATCAGTGTAATTAATTCTTTGAGTACTACTGGATGAAAAAAAATAAACGATGATGGAAACACTATTGTAAGTGTATAGATATGGTCTTCTTGTTGTCATGACGACGGGGAAGATGCTATTCCCACTTGCTGATGCAGCACAAGTTTAGATATTGTTTGCCGCATTAATGCTACGTTTACACACAATGTTCTGGTGGCCACTGCAGTCCCGTTCTGCCCGAAACAAATGTATAGTTCTCCGTGAGATTGTGGCCATTTTTTTTTTTTTTTGTCCTTGTCCAAGTTTGTAGCTCTTTTTACCATGAACGCATCCATGCTGGTGTGATGCCGGCTATGAATCGAGCAGAACTTACGTCCCTATATCACTCGGGCAGTCGACCGTACACATATTTGTTCCAGATTCTTAGAGATACCCCCTTTAAAGGGTGTGTACAGTTCTGGTCGAGGTGAGGATTTAGCTTTTAACGTTTTGCGAGATATTCAGAAACCACTCTAAGAGATGTCAAAGAGCATGCAGTTCTAAGGGGTATCAAAAGTTTATTCGATGAAAATCGGTTTTGAAATGGCTGAGATATCCAAAAACAAGGTGAAACAAAGAGATCCTAATAAAGTTGTGGCATGTCGCCTTTTATTATTAGCACTTTTGGGGATATCTCAGCCATTTGAAAACCAATTTTCATCAAATAAACGTTGAATCCTTCTTAAAATTACATGCTCTTTCATATTTCATAAGAGGCTTTTCATTATCTCACTTAGGAATGTTCAAAACATGAATCCCCACCTCAACCAGTACTGTACAGTCCCTTTAAGGATGGGAAGGGGTTGAGATTTTAACTCCCTATCATGGGCTTTTGGAAGGGAAGCCAGCACACATTACCCCCAATAGACGTTCTTGGAAGGGAAGCTCACAAAGCAGTATGATAGTATGTGCAGTGCATGTGGCGAAGTGTCCTGTGAGGAGAAGGCCGGCCTGGCATGTTTTGCAACAAAACATTCACATCAGTGCAATCGTATATGCACAATGTTTGTAGTAATTAACATCAATTTGCATTGCAGGGATTGTTTTTTTCATACAGTGGAAATACTCAGCTGAAAAGTGTATAGAAAGAAACTTACAGCTGCTAAAGCAGCTCACCCCCCCCCCCCCCCCCCCCTTCATCCCCTCTATATACATGTAGTGCATGTAAAGCAGTTATTGTCAGTACATTTTGTTGTTTAAGTATGGGAATTTTAAAGTTCGTCATTTAATCAAACTGGATTGCGAGATTAAACGCAGGGTCAAATTTCTGAGTGCTGCAGAACCGACGCATCCAGGGCGGTTTTTTTTTTCTCTCTCAGTTGGAATACAGTGTATAACAAAATCATACAAAAAGCTACATGTACAGCGTGATGAATATACATAAACTGGTCAACAATCAGCGAGAAAACATTTTTCTTTTTTCTTCAAACGAACAAAAGAAGCGAGGTGATTAAAGGAAGGTTTGAAATTTGCATCTGTCAACCGAAGAGCCTTTAAAACATTAAGAGGGTAATATCTTTCTTCAGCTTACTGATATGAGATTCTCTAGATTAATAATGATGCCACAAAAGGTTGACCACAGTAGGCCTGCAAATAGCAAGGCAAATAAAGAATATATTCTGGCTCATTATTACAAAAGTCATAAAGTTAGTTGTCTCATCTCTGAATCTTATACAAAATGTCCTTTGTGGAAATGGCTATGTGAAAAAAAAAAAGTTAAAATAAAAAGATCCCAAAAGTTGTTAAACAAAAGTTAAAACTCGCTTCTCTATTAAAACTGTCCGTATCCCCGAGGATCCAGTCGATGATCCGATTACCACCAAGTAATACTAAAGGCGGCTGTACTGGATGCACTGTATGGAAAAGGAAAGTTTCGAACATTCAAAAGCGTGCCTCCGTTTGTCCGTAAATGTGATTTTGTTTGACATTTGTAATTCATTCTCTTTTTTATTTTATTTCATTTTTTTTTGGGGGGGGGGGGAGGGGGGCTCTGGCTGGTTACATCATAAAAGGAAAGTACAATTTCCAACGAAGAGCACATATTTTGAGAAAATGAAATGCAGAAAATGGCATTTAATTCGTCCCCTAATTCATTGGGTGATGTTCGTTATTCCGAGGGTTCGTTTGATAATCCAGAAACGAACAGACGGTGCGTAATGACGAACCTATTTCATTTTCTGATTAACGAACTTTTACAATAAAGATTTGTATACCTTTGGAATAACGAACCTTCGGAAAAAAAAAAAACAGACCTTCGAAATATCGAACTGTAACCAATCAATATGCCCGCACGCTTAGGGGTCCGCGTATTGTTGTTGTTGTTGTTTTTGCCTTTCTGAGGTGGCTGTGATTAAAATTAGATGTAACCAAAAAAAAAAAAAAAAATTCAAAAGTGGCCCTCAGGCTCAGAAAGGTGCCATTCCCGAGGATGGGACAGTATATAAGTAAGTAAATAAATAGATGAATACATATATTTGTGAATACCAGTAGGCCCTTGTATAATGTATTATTATCATGATGAGCGTTTAAAGAAAAGAAAAAATAAAACATGGCACATGTGCTTTTTATGCTGAACATCTCAAAGTAGGCCTAAATTAGATGGCATTGAATTGATATACTATATAGCTGCTAGGTGTACAATAATCTTGTTGGAGTTGGTTTGGACATGATTATCATGAATCAGCTTTAATGAAATTCATGTTTATCTTTGTAAGTTATTTTTCATATTTTACCCAGTTTCCAACCCACATGTGCGTAAAAGCATTATTTACCATTGGCAGATGGAACAAAAACCCAGCTTTAGTACTTCAAAACAGTTCTAAAATGTGAGTTAGGGATGAAAGAACTAATTTAAACATGTTAATAAGTATAATCAATGTTAAGCATTGTTAGATGTACAAAATGTGAACAACAGTTATAATAAAACTTGTTTCTAGATTGAACTGTCTACAGTTATGGTTTATTGACAAAATACTGATATCTCATATTTTAGGCTTTATCGCAAAATTTTTACATGGTAGGATGTTTTGTGATACTGCTGATCTACACATATGCATCATGTGGTAACTCAAATTTTTTTTTAATCACTGCTCCCACTGGTAAACAATGGCTTTAAAGAGAAAAATCCACCCCAAATAAATAAACTATAAAAGAAAGAGGAAAAAATCCCTACAAAACGTTCCAAAAAAATAAATGACAAAAAATGGATAAGGAATAAGGAAGATATGACGTTTGGAAATTTCACATCATTTTTTTTTAAACGTTTCTTGACCAGTCTTTATGAATAATCAAATGAGCGAATTGATGCTGTTTTGCCCTCACAATCTTGCATGCATGTTATATATGAAATTCGGCAAAAATTTATGTTTAGCTAATACACGTAGAAACATATTCACCATATCAAAATATATCGGTTAACCTTTGTTCCTTTTTTATTTTTGGTGGATAGACGGCAAGTTTTGTATTAATACAGATAAAATATGAGATTTTTGTCATATCTGTATATGAAATGAATAAGAAATTGTGAGAGCATGACATCATCAACTTGCTGATTTGAATATTCATAACGACTGGTCAAGAAGTGTTTTTCGAAAAATTTTGAAATTTCAGAATGTCTTTACTTCCGTTTTTCTTATCCGATTTTGATCAATTTTGCACTGTTTTGCAGGAACTTTTTTTTTTCTTTCTTATGAAATTGATAAAATTTTGGAATGGATTTCTTTTTTTTAAGGGAAGGGAAGAACAAAAATAAAAATGTGTACGAGTAAACGGTCGTGTGTAATAATTATTGTTCATGAGGAATAACACTGTACACTGCTAGTGTCAGGGCGAGGTCAATTAATCAAAGAACGTGTTTCTATTTGTGGATGGCGTGTATAGAGTTCATATCCAGTTATAATCCAGATCAATTTCAATATTATGATGTTATTTTTTGGTTATTGGAAGATCACGCTTGTGCCATTTGTTTTAACACCTGGTATATATTTAATTGCTTTGAGCAATTAGATGGAGGGTTTAATGGCCCATCCTCTGAGTGACCTTTACCTTTAAAGGGATGCTGAGAACTGTAAATCTACCCTCAAATCCATGAAATCAATCGGCCTTGATGCTTTTCCATTAAAACCGTTGCTATAAGGTGACATATAACTTTGGTGTACGCAGTCTCTTTTTTTTTTGGGGGGGGGGGGCAAGAAAATGTTGAATAATGTGGAAGGGGAACACAAGCAAGGGAGCTTATCGGGGGGGGGGGGGCGTGGCATAGTCATGCATTTCAAAATTGAAATTCAACCATCTTCAACGATATTTGGCAAATTTTCAATTAAAACTAAGAAAGATGAATATTACAGGAGAATATGAATATGCAAATACGTGGAACATCTCACTTTTTGTTCCGCATGTGAGTGTTCATTTCACGAGGAAACTTTTTCATTTTTAGAATTTTAACGAAATTTAACGAACTAGTGTACCTTTTTGGAATATTTTGCCAAATTCATGTTAAAAAAAAAGTAAGAAAAATAGACATTCAAGGAAAATGTATATGGCTAAAACGGGATATCTGTTCCGCATGTCCGTCTTTACTGCAGTGTACTAAGGATAGGGAGGTAGACAACGCTCACCAACGATGACATCAATGACAATGGAGTATTGACATAATATATCACGATAATGTCTTGTATATTCTGACAGTAGGATAACGAGAGATGTAAATGGCCAACACAAGGAAAAAATCTTCTTTAATAAGTGTTTCTTGATTTTCGCATTTACTTGACATTTACAACTGACATCCCAATCTAAAGAATAGGATAAGTATTAAGGGGAATATAAATTATTGTGTGGTTATCGCATTTCTTAATCAAATTATTTGGAGATTGTGACATCCTAGTCTAAAAGAGGGGACGTCCCCTCCCCTTTTCCCGTTACGTACGGTCGTTGCATGGTGTGGTGTGATACACGTGTAGTTTATTTTCGTCCATCTACTCCCACTTTGCACCGAGATTGCTAAGCGCATCACGGTGCCCCGGCCTATTCATGCTATTCATAATCGTAACGGAGGTCTGATGCACGATTCACGCACACTTTAGAGTTGGCAGATTGTGCAGTATATATGACATTGTCATGGACAGGTCCACGAGTACATTAAGCAGATAATATTTGGTAAAATAGCAAACGAATCTCGTCATTTCGTCGGATATCTCAGACAGTTGCGGAACGTTCCAATTTGTCCAGTTCAATCCAGTTTGTCTCCCAGATTGCGTGTTTACAAGCCATTGATCAAAAATGGGTAAATCGTGGAATATATTCCGCGCACTTCTTCTTATCAATTTCGGTAAGTTCAAGCACCCACTTGAAGTAATCAGGTGATCCGAATATCCTCTTGGATCACCTTCTCTATCTGTACAAATTCTTTAATCTTCTTTAATGTTCTTGTTCTTCTCCTTTATTTCATTCTCCTCAAATCTTGTGCAGAGGCTAACTCAAAAAATCCTTCGACTATCAATTTCAAACTTAATACCATATTAATTATGTATCATGTCCTAACGACGACAGATCTAATTTTCATCTTAGAAGTCTTATATTCATAATGGAAGAGGACACGAACTAATTCATGAATGAATGCTTTTCAAATGCAAGTGGAAGATAATAAAAACACTTTTCAATTTCTCCGGGATATAAAAGACATTCTTGTCCTCCGTTATTTTGTCTCCTACTTTCATATTTCTTTTAGTTTCCGGTGTCCTAGCGGAAGGAGACAGGAAAGAACTTTGCGTACGGAACATCGACTGTGATACAAGGACGCTGGTCACTGGGGAAACGTTTGCCATGGTTCCCAAGTTGTTAGTTGATGACAATAATGCTTTGGTCAAGCGTTATTTTCCGTCGCAGGAGAGGGCTGATTTATTCGCGTGTGTGATACCAGGTACTTTCAAACGAACCAACTATATATCCGACCATGGACCCTAATGTAGGGTCCATGATTGGGTCCATGATTCAACCAACCAAACAACCAAACGAACAAACAAACAAAAAGAACCAAAACCACAGAATAGTGACGCGAATCGTGAGTCTATCAACTACGTAGAAAAATGTCTGGTAATAATTCATGATAAAATGTAAATGTCATACAGATTTGAAAAAAATCTGTATGATGAAAAGCCTTTATGAACTAGAGGATGGATTCGGATGTAACTTTGTTAACCCTTCACTACTCTTTTTCTCCTGATTTATAGAAATAATACATTGAAAAATCGGTATCAATTTTACGTCGATGAAGGATAATTTGTCAGTCAGTCTCAATAAAAGCAACTGGACCAAGCATTCCCTGACTGGAATATACAGGCAGTATGTTAAATTTCTCACAAACCATCGGGAAGATTCAAATTAATGACTCCTGCGTAGTTGTTTTTATTTCCTCTGATTGACAAATTGCCCTTCATCTGCGTAAATAAACATCAATTATAAAGTGCTTTGATAGTAGCCATAATTTAAAAAAAAAAATCATGGGCATACATACTTGGGTTGGACTTTGAGAAACCAACTACCTCCTGACTGCTATGCAGGCGTCATATCCACTGCATATTATTTTGGTTGCAACCAATTATGACTACCATTTTTTTTAAAATGCGTAAAATGTACATATCATCTGTAACTTTCTCATTTTTTTTTCTATAAAGTAAACCTTCAGTCTTGATGTAAAAGTATACTCTTAGGCTTTCGCTGGGAACATTTCCTACAGTGTCATATTATGAATTATATCTTGGTATGGTATCTTGGTATGATTAACAAATAAGATCGAAAAACAGTTCCTTTAACTGAGGCACCGAGGATATTATAATGTCATATTCATGAAAAAAATAAAAAGTGAATGTGCAATTAGATAAAAACGAATGAAAATGATTCAGCGTGCATTTAGTGCGATTTTTTTCCGTCAGCTGGCATGGCTATTGGTGATTATGTTTAGATGAGATCCAAGTATGATAGTTGACCTACATGTACTACCCTTCTATGGGTCTAGGGCAATTGCCCCGGATCCTTCCCCTGACCCAAACCCTAATCCTAATCTTGAACCTAATCCTAACTAATCCTAACCCTTACCCAGCCTCCGAACCCCAAACCTAACCCCAACCGTAAAGTAAAGGTAATTGCCCTGATACGCCCTGCTATGCACACTAAATGCGAGAAGATGTAGTGTTTGTTCGTTTTCTCTTTTTTTAATCGTTCTCTTCTCTGTCTGATTCTCTCCCACTCCTTCCTGATGTATATCAGCATGCAAGTCATCACCCTGTCATAATGGAGGAATGTGTGAGGAAACTGACGTGGGGTACAACTGTACATGTACAGACGACTATTTTGGAGAGCAATGTGGTAAAATTTATTAGCATTTATGATGATGATGATGATTATTATTATCATTATTGTGATTATGATTATGATGATGATGATGATGATTATTATTATTGTTATTATTCTTGTTATCATTATTGTTATTGTTGTTATTATAATTATTACTATTATTACGGTATCATTATATATCATAGTTATTATCATTATTATTATATATCATTATCACTATTTCTCTTTGCATTACTATCACTTCCACGCCTTGTATGCCCAAGCACAAGTATGCATGCTCACACGGTAAACATACACACATTGCACGCACGCACGCACACACACTCACACAGATATACATTTATGTGTGTATGATACTGGAATATAATGCAGTAAAGTTACCAGAACGGCGTGAATATGGACGGACAGAGAATATATAGGCCTACTTTGAGCATAGGCCTACTCATAAGTAGGTCTATTACTCTATTTATGTGTTTACACTTGAAACCGCGAGGCGTTCTCCTTTTCGTTTTTGCTATTCTTGCTTTAGTGTTCCCGAGCTGTTAAACCAAGGAGGTTCAAGAGAATGGAGTCACAACTGTCGTATTTCCTTTGAAGTCACGTTTGATGCCGCCACTCGAAAGTATTTGAAGCATGTGGCAAACTGGATCTGCCGCGCAGATAGGAAGACAATTGACTCATGTCTCATTGCATAATCATCAGCCACTTTCTAACGAAAATATGTCTTTGTGATGGTAATTACTTTTCGCCATCCCTACTTATAAAAGATAGCTGTTATGTAATGGTAAAGACACAGGGATGCGCGAATAGAAATTGCGCAAAAAATGATGAAATGAAAATGAAAATTACTCGACTGGCCGTGCCCGGCCACTAATCTGATATATTTATTAATATAGAATTATACTCGAAGATTATTCCATATCAGTTTTATTTGGAGGAATGAAGTGGAAAAGTGATAAAACCGGCTTTCCGGGAGGGTACAGTTTTAAACACTTTCACATGATACAGCTCTGATTTACACTTTTGCACATATTTCTTGAAGGGATTGACCTTTGTTTAATGAGCTTTGTCATTAAGTGAGATTTCGTTTCATTTAATAGATAAACAAGCAAAATATAGCCAACATTAAGTTAACGTTCAAAATGAATCTTCAGATTGCTCAGCAAGACGGCGGCATCAAACCCCGCCACCAAAGGCACAGATGCACCTGTGGAATTCTTTTGTACATCAATAGAAAAGTGACAACTGTTTGAATAATTACAGCCAGTTGGAACTCCATCTCTTAAACCTCCTTGGTTAAACTAGCATAAATATCTTATCCATTCATCCCCATTGCAAGCTTGCCCTGTTATCCACACACTTGACGGTAGAACTGGTGTAAGGCGGTACGTCTTTCCTGGTTGGTCTGTGGCAGACGATTCGGTTGCCCTGGACTTCGAAGTCAGCGCTATCATGTCGCACACCTTGCCTTGTCGGCTGAGAACACCGACCTGGAATACATGTATCGCATCGGTAATTTGTTTTCCTACATACTTGTCTCTATGGAGAATCAGTCTTTTGGAATTGTGTAGTGGCCTGTCGTTATTATGACCGACTGTGATACTACTACATTAATTTTGTAAAGTAATTATAAGCTGTAAATCAACCACGGGATGATAAACCAATTTCGACATCAAAATAATATACAAACTCAACTGACAGAATGAAAGACACGGATTACCAGAAATTCGCTTGCCGTACTATAACATGCCGTGAATATGCCAATGAGAAACACGTAGGCGAACAGCTTTGTGCAAACAAGTTATTACAGTACTTGTACTTCCTAAATTGCCAACATAACAAAGCAGGAACCAATTACAAAAATTTTGTATATCATTTTGCTTGGCAACTGGACTAGGAGAGGCCATGTGACGTGACCGGTTCTTGTGATGAGTTAACGTGCCATTAAGTTATTTAAAAAATCAGTTGACGTAGATGTAAGTAGGCCTACATGTAATAGAATTAGAGGAAAACAAAATCTAGAAATGTCGCTATGCGACATCACTGTGTTATACTAAGTGTATGAAAGTTGACGGGGGGGGGGAGGGGGAGATGTCATACGGAGCTTTTGCATTTTTAGAACTGAAATAGAACGATGTAATGTTTCTTTAGTGAATATTCGGGAAATTGTCAATCCGCAAAGTATGCCGAGTCTAAATTTATGGATAGGAACCGAGCAGGGGAAGGATGAATCAAAAGAGGATGAGGGAACTTTGAATTTATTGGAAATGAAGTGACAGATCTGATACACACTTTTTGATGAAATATTCTGAAATTCTGAAAATCTCCCACAGTAAGTGTACTAAGTGTATACAACGATGGAAGGGGACCTAATGGGAGATTTTGCATTTTGCAGAATTGAAATTGAACGATCTGGTCCACAATATGGGTGAAATATATAGACACTTTTCTATCAAAAAAAAACAACACACACAATTTTCCTGATTTGGGGGAATTATTGGGAGGACAAAATGACATGTTTGTCCCCTTGCCCTCCAGAATCGACGCCCCTGCATACGAGGGAACTTTAGAATGAAAATATCTCGTAAACACATTTTTGATCGAATTTGGGAAATTGTCAATCGTCAGTCAAGTGTACTGAATCTATGGAGGGAAACCAAGCGAGGAAAGGGTTAATTGAAGGAGATATCCCCTCCACCCGACGGAACTTTGCATTTTTATTTAAATTGAAGTGACAGAATTGGTGCCACACTTTTGATGAAATATTATTCAGAAATTTGTCAATCTAAAGTGTACTAAGTCTATGGGAAAAGGACCGAATGGCGAGGGAGATTTTGCATTTTAGAATTGAAATTACGCAATCTGGTGCACACTTTGGGTGAAATATTTGGACAGTTTCTATCAAAAAACAAGAAAATTTTTTCCACATCTCGGGAATTATGCAAAATGATATGTTTGCCCCAATATTTTCATGGGGGGGGGGGGGGGGGCAACTGCCCCCCGCCACCCCAGGATCGACGATCCTGCTTGACTTAATAAACGCATTTCCACCCGAAGCGCTTTACTTGGGTACCTAAGGGGGGTCACCGTGCACCCCCCAGGACTCCTCGAAACTTACATTTTCAGGATCCTCATGACATACCAAAACATAATCAAGATGTTAACAGGAGCGAAAAGTGGCTGTTCTAGGTGAAATTTAATGTATTCTATTGTTTTTTCATGATTTCTTATGTATTTCTTTGTTTTTCAACTTTTGTTTTTTCTTTGTTTTTCTATTGGAAATTGTCACTGACCACTTTTCTACCATAATTAGCACAAAACTAATCAATGAAAGTGATTAATTGTAAAATAATCAGGGTTTTTATGACCTTC